>JAYRBT010000038.1:2962742-2981029 GCA_036023395.1 Myiotriccus ornatus
CCAACCTGGCCTTGGACACTTCCAGGGATGGGGCAGCCACAGCTTGTCTGGGCAACCTGTGCCAGGGCCTCCCCACCTCCCAGGGAAGGATTTCTTCTTAATATTTAATCTAAACCTTCATTAGGATGATCAAGATTTGCAAGGATGGAGGAAGTTTGAGGCCAGGGCATTCCACAGGCTGCCACAAGGTCTTTTTGGTTTTTTGTTTTGTTTTTTTGTTTTTTTTTCCTACTGCTTCCCCCCTCCCTTTTTCCATCAACACCACGGGGGTGCCTGGCTAAGGTGGGAAGGGAGCAGGAGGGGCAGCAGATGAATATGTATCGTGCCTTTTGTGCGGGCACTTTTAAGGCAATTTAGCCGACGAGCTCTTAAATCTATTTTTATTGCCTCTAAAGTGCCGAACTATCCTTGCAGGTAAATGCAGAGCTGGGTTTCCTGTCCCTTGGCTGTCCCCGCTCCCGGGTGGGAGGGAATGGCTCTGCTGAAAGCGGTTTGTGACACCGGCCGTCGGGGCGATGTCAGCTTCAATTTTGGGGAAATAAAACCTGTCAAGGGGAAGATGTTCAGCTCCCAGAGACTTTTCCCGGCAAACGGAAGGGAATAAAGGGCAGGCGGCTCTGTCAGGAGCATAAATGTTTCATCAATTCTTGCTTAACTCGGCAAACCTTTCTCGGATAGAAAGTTTGCAATTATTACCTGGATCAAGACAGCTTAATTAAGCAATTAGGATGTAAAGCTAACAGCCCTTGCAGGATGAGTTGCGGTGCTTTAATTTCAGAGTTGCTCGTGCGTGCAGGAGAGTGACGGTTTGGGAAAAAGGCAACTCGTTTTTTTTCTTTTCCTCCCCTCGAAACGCAACCACCGTCAAATTAATAGGATAGGGCACATCCGCAGGCACTGATGGGAATTTTGCCTGAATCAGGATGCAGCAAATCACTGAATAAAGCCCCACCACCAGCCTTGCACCAGCCAGAGACGACGGCTCCTTGGAGAGCCCGCGGAAGGCAGGACGTCTCTCAGACCGACTTAAAGTCCCTCCTGTGGCTTCCCGGGAACCACACAAGTAAACAAGGCACTGAGGTGGCTCCAGGGAGTGATGTGCTGGACAACCTCCAAAATCTGCTGGATCGGGGCTGCAGCTTTCTAACGATTTTCAGCCAACACCAAACAGCGGCCGGAAGGGGCAGCCAAGGTCGGGATGCGGAGTCCGGAGGCACAGGACACACGCCTGGACATCTGCCTCATTTGCATGCTGTCTCCATCTGTTCAGGGAGGCTGTGGACATTTTGGCAGCAGAAACACCCCTCTGTCCCAGCCACCAAATACTGCTGGAAAAGGAACGGCACGTGGAAAGTTCCCCACCTCCACCTTGCTGGACCTGACTCGGTGTCCTGCGAGTCGGGCACCTCGATGTCGTGGCCAGCAGTTCTACACGGCACAGCTCCTCTTCCTGCTGCTCTGGGGGAAAGCCTGGGTTTTAAAGATTAAACCTACCAGGTTTGTCAGCTCCTTAACCTCCATCTCCGGTGACCTAGAAACACCGTAGCTCCCTTGGTGTCCCATGTGCTCACATCCTCCCCTGCCCACGGATGGATTTGACAGCTCCTGATGCTTGGAAAACAGGCTCAGCCCTGAGGCTGAGCCGAAGGAGTGTAACATGACTGGGGAAAGTATAAAGCTGAGTGATTTTTTGACTTGGGTCATAAAATCTTTATGGTAAGTAAGACGAACCCCTTGAGGCTTGAAATTGTAAAATCCTGGTTCCGGGCTGTTGGTCCTGGAAATTAAATTCCCGTTCTGCAGTCTCAGAGGGGCCTTACGCAATACCCAGTGGTGCCAGCCAGGAGGGAGGAGTGATGCTCACAGACCTACATCCCACCACGACCACCAGGGAACAGCAGGGGCTTGTTTGGTCCAACGTTCACTGGTCTGGAGAAAACAGGAGAAAAATGACAGGTTTGGAGCTCGCAGTAAAAACTCTCAGTGAAGTGTAAACTCTGAGAATATGGATATTCCTCCAGTGCTTTCACTCCTGCAGTTAATGGCATGAATCCTCCAACACATCCATCTAAATGTGTCTGCCAGAGAGGCCTCCAGCTTGGACTCTGACCAACCCTGGTGGTGTTTTTGTTGCTTCGGTGGGTTTTGAGGTTGCCCTCTGCCTTTTGGGGTCTGTTCTAATGGCAGCTGCAGTCAATGGGAACCTTGCTAAGGACAATTAGACGAGCAGAAGGCTGAGAAAGGAAGTGGGTTTCCATCTCAGAGTATTAATTTAAACTGCTCCCTTGGGGCTGTCCCTTTTAGGAAGCCTAAAATCATAATTAAAGACTGCAGGCACAAAACACGGCTTTTTCTTAATATCTTTGGGTAATTAAAACTGTCAGTGGGGGAGGATTAGCACAGGTTAGACACAGTATTTCAATTTAAACTTCTTCTGATCCCTTGAAGTTTCTACTTATTATTTTTTCAGCAAACTTTAATCTAGCTACCGTAGATCTGCAAATTAGACCCAGCGAGGTCCAGCCCATGTGAGACACTGATGACATGTTTGATTTGGAAGATGATGGGCTGATGGAATAACCTGAGCTGTGTGGACTGAGGATCCGGCCAGAAACACACAGGTGTGGGAAGACTGGAATTAATGCTTTGAAGGCAGTGAAGACAAGGCTGAATTAGCTGAGGTTTCAAGCCAGAGGTGCCCAGACATAGTCCTGCCTCCACCACAAGCCCCATCACTCATCTTTAGACAATGTCCAGGGTTGTGTTTCCCTGCACAGGAAGAAGGCAGGAAAACAGACAGCCCTGGGAATGGCCCATCAGTAAGCTGAGAGATTTGGACAGCAGGTTTTAAGCAGAAAAATCAGGATTTCAGTAAGTTGTGGTGAAGCTCAGAAGCCTCACCAAGAGCTTGCAGAAAACAGCTCACGAGGTGACTGTCCAAAAATAGGAGGCTGGTTCTCAGTGATGCTGTGATGGTTGTGTCCCCAAGGGGTGCTCAGGGACTGGTGTGCTCCAGGAACACCCCCAGCCTCAGCACCTCCCTTTCCTCTGGCCTTACCCACGTGGGAAAGAACAGCCCTGAATTCAGCAGATAGTGATGAAGCCTCTTTAGGCTCCCCTGACAGAAAACCACTTTAATAATGGTTGACTGAACAGGGAAGAAGCCAACAAGAGCACAACAACCCAAATCAATGCTCGATAGCAGCCTATTATTTGTTTCCTCCAGCAGTCCTACAGGACAACTCCTTCCCCCCGGCTCCATCTCGCCTCAGAAACACCACAGACCTTGTACACAGGGAAATTTGAAATAAAACACCCAAATTGGCCACCCCGGGGAGACAACACCACAAACATTTATATATCATTGGGCATTCCAGCTGGAAATAAAACATCACCTGCAATTTGTCACCGGGAAAATACGGCCTCGTTTTTTTCATTTTTTATTCTCTGTTCCCCCTCTTTCCACCCATCCACAAAAGTGGGTGGAAGTCAAAATTGCTGAGCAAAAATGTAATGTATGTACATAAGGAGAGGAAGCAAACGACTGGGATTACAATTTATTGCAGAGACCGTAGGCAGTGTTGTGTGATTGCCCACAAGGAAATTGCCAGAGATGCAGATATTTTGCAGAGCTTCTTATTTACTTTCTCCTCCACTTTGCAACTAAATAAGATATTCAATAAGAGTTGGCAATTTTCTCACATGCAGCCTCCAAACAGCCCTCTATTTTTGATGATGAGTAGTAATTCCAGCATTTTGCCTTAAAAAAAAAAGCCCCACCGCACACACAAAACCACCTAATCTCCCACACTTTATATTTTCCTAATGGAAAGGGTTTATTCTAGCAAGAAATTACCCTTCATTTAGGGAAAAAACCATTTGATTACTTAAAAAAATCACTGCACAGGCTGAGCCAGAGCGATGTGTGGTGTTGTATTGTTGAAATGCCCCTGCTCTTTTTGGGATCTCTTCGGTATTGATATAAGAGTCAGATGATATTGATGGTCAGGGAGCTTGGGAGAGCTGTGAAATATCCATCCCATTGGCATCTTTCTTCCTTAGCTGCATTGACTGGAAACATCAGATCCAATTTCTTTGGAGAAGTGGCCCGGAATGACAATTTGGAGTGAGGGGAGGTGGTGAGATGGGTGAGAAGTGAACCCAGCCGCGTCGATTGTCTCCGGGAGAGGGTTGGGAAGCACGGGTGGCACTCCCAACCAGCTGCTCAGGGAATCAAAGCCATTTGCAAAATCGTGTTTCCAGATGGTTTGGAAGCAGGACATCAGCAGGCCAACCCACCATGGTCTGTCAGCAATGAATATAAATGGTGCTGAGTGTCACTCTGCTGAGAGGAGCATTTATCCTCATAATCAGTGGCATGTTTTGTCCTCTCTCCTTCTTGGAAGGGACCTCCAGGGAAGTCACTGAAATGTTTCCACGCCTGCAGGCAGCTCTTGGAAGGCCTCAGCTTTGGGGACACGGGGCAGGGACACCTTCTGCTAGACCAGGTTGCTCCAAGCCCCATCCAACCTGGCCTTGAACACTTCCAGGGATGAGTTTTCCAGAATTTTCCTGTACAGTATCAAAACCCAGGTCCTTTATGGAAGTGGGCTGCTGTCAGGGATATTTGGGTACCACATCTCATCTGTCCCTGAAGAGACTGGACAGAAGAAGGACTCTCATTAAAGCCAGTGGTGTTAAACATGTGCAGATGAGCACATGGCTCAGGGAGTGAGGGCAGGAGGCTGAACCAGCCCACAGGATGCAGAGGTGGCTGAGTGCTGGGGCTGTGCCCTGTGCATGGAAAACTCCTGGGAAGATGCATCTCAGATCCTGAATTAGCTCCCTGCAGCTTCAAAAAGGCACTGAATAATGTAGACAGGAAAATGAGCACAGGACAATCTGGCTGTCATCCAGCTTATCCAAATATTGCTATTTTGGGCTTTGTTTGAGTTTCTTTGCAGCTCAGAGGCGCATCCCAAGATCCCAGTGCTTTTGATCTGGAACGCACTGAATAATTCCCTTTAAACAATCATAAAAGAGGAATTTTTGACACCGCCTCCATAGCAACCACTGATGTCATAAATGCAGGAACATGACTTCATGGCAGGACCCGAGCTCAGGAGGAACTTCTACTCAAGAGCAAATATCACCTGCAGCAGAGTGGGGAATACAGAAAACTGGGTAAACAGCAGATCATTGCTTTGCATAAATGTCCTTTTACCTCAAGCCCTGCTGAGGATGAACATCCTTTTTTTTTTTTCCAAGGCATCTGATTGGAATGGTTTGTTATGAACAGGGCTCTCCATGTTGATATAGCTTTGGAGAAGTGGTTTTGAAGGCACTAACCCGTTCCCAGCCCTCCCTTGGGAAGGTCTCCAGCACTGGGCTGCCCAAGCTGTGAGATTCTTAAATAACTCCAGTGAGATAATGGATTTTTCTAGATTTTCTTGGCACTCACAGCAGAGACCTGGGTGAGAGTCCAGGGGTTGTAACCCAGCCCCTGCTTCCCAGGGCAGCGCCGTGGTTGTGGAAAAAGCTGTTCTATTATACAGGGAGCCTTTGCATTGGGTCATGTGGGGTCACTACAAGCTATCTGGGTAAATGAATTCCAGTGTTGGTGAATACAAGCCACCACTGATGGCTGCAGCAGCAAAAGGCTCTGCTGGAAGAGCTCCTTGAGCATCCTGGACCGCTCAGAGGATGGCTCAGTGCAGAGGAGCTGAGTGGCTCTTACAGGGCTTTCTGGACAAAAATAAAATGTTCTGAGGCATTTTAAATTCAGCCTGGAGGCGATCTCTGTCTGCAGCCCTTGGTTCACATCACCATCTGGCAGGAGGAGCTGAAATCCATTTCCATCAGAGGCTTTGCCAGAATGAGAAAGAAAGCGAAGGTGGGAGCTGGTTTCTGGAAAAGCGAGGGCTCTGTCAGAGCTCCCACTGCCTGCCAGCCCCCGAGCCCAGTGCCTGGGGAAACAGGAGCCTTTTACTTGAGACCCTGTTGTCACTGCCTCAATCTGCAGCAAAAAGCAAACCCAGAGAGGGCTTTGTCTCTCTCCACGGCCAGGGGAACCGGCCCAGGCGCAGAAAATTCAGCTACTCCCAGAGGGCTGAGTTAAAGGGTCCTTTCCTCGGGTCTGTAAGTCTAAAATACAACTCCTTGAAGGGGTCATTCCTCATGAATAACTTGAATCTGCTGCCAGGACCAAATCCCAGCACCCCACTGTTGTGCCTGGAGATCCAGCACCCACGGGAAGAAGAAACCAGTGGCCCACCTGGACACTCAGGGTGTCCTTTAGCCTGAGCCCCCAGCAAGGCAGATCAGATGAGCCCCATCCTGCAAAGATGCTCCACATCTACACACAGATTTCACATAATATTTTGTCAGCCAATACCGAAGAACAGACACGGTTGTGTCTACTGGGAGTCTGATTTTCCTGCTCGTGCTGGTGCCTGCCCTGCCAATAACAAATAGATTCATTTATAAAATCTCTGTCGTTGTCACCAGGCAAGTTACTGCAGGGCCACGGAGACACGGGCCTCAGGCCAAGTTATATTGCTCGCTTCATCATCCCACACGCTTGTGTTGCCTGCACCAAATTTTCCAAATCTATTATTCACATCAGCCAGGGGTTTGAGGGAACAGATTTCCAATAGTTTGCAAATATCGCGTTTGCAACAAAAGCCATTTCCATTCTGCGGAAAAAATAGAGGAATGTGAGTTAGAGGCTTCAGGAGGTCCCTGCTGTGAGAGCAAAGAGTGATTTTGCTGCCTTGTGGGTTTCCCTTGTGGCAGTGACAGGCAGAGGACACAGTGGAGACTCTGGAGAAGAGCATTAGGTGCTCCAGTGATGCCAGTTGGGATCCTTGTAGTTTTGCCTCATAGGTGTGAGAGGTGTTTCTCCTCAGACATGTTTCTCTACCTGCACAGGGCCAAAAAATGGCTCCAAACCACCAAAAAATGGCTCTACACCTTCCAACAGGCTGCCCTATGATTATAAATAGAAAAGAGCAGGTCTGAAGACCCACAGAAATGTGTTGTTCGCTCTAAAATCAGAAATTCCCCAGGCTGGGACAGGGATGGCTCATGATGAAGAAGCTCAGGTTTCCTGGAGAGAAGGCAGGGAGAGGGACTGAGCACCCTCTTCTTCTTTTTCCCTTGCCACGACCTTTTATGGGACTGAGAGGTCAAGGGCACAGTTCAAACCTGAGTTGGTTCAGGGAATGTGCTTGAACAGCCCGAATCTCCCCAGTTTCTCATCTCTTCCCTGCAGTGAAACCCAGAATCAAGGCTGTGTCCTCCCCAGGGGAGGGCTGGGGGTTCAGCACAGCTCCCCTCAGCCAGAGATCTGCTGTTGATTTCCCTTCTTACCACTTATTTCCATCTCCTGATCCAACCTTCCTCCTCCCTCCCTGACAACAACAGCCTTTCAGCCACCAAAGTGGGACAAATGGCTCAACGGCGATTTCATATTTATTTGTTGTCCTTGAGATTAAATATTCTTAAATAATAACACCAAAAAGGCTTAGAGCTATGGAGGAAATTCTTCTGAGCTTCCATCAATTCAGCACAGCAAAGGGACATGGGATTACAGGGAGGGTCAGGCTCTGCCCACAGCAAGGTACAGGATTTGTTTTTCCTGAAACAACGGGGGTTTTTCTGAACCAGTTTCACGCAGGAGCTTAAAATCAGGAGAATGTTAATCTGCTTTTACAGTCCCTGCCTTTAATCAAAGCCTGTTGTAATTAACGTGCAGGCTAATAACTCTGCAAATGCAGGACAGATTTAATAGGAAGAGTTTGCACAATGGGAATTTCAACCACAAAATGCAGTTTAGGGTGTTTTCTGAAGAGCCACCAGCCCTGGAGGGCTCCGGGGAAGGGGCTGCACCCTCCTCGCACCACGGTGTGACAGTTAAATTCTTCACATGCAAAATTCCAACTGATTCAGGCAATGGTGAATTCCAGAAGGGGAAAAAGGGTGCCTGGGTGGGCCTTTTCCCCCGCCTTCAGCCCCCTTGGGAGCTGCCACGCTGCACAGTGGGCTGGATCTGATGGAAAGTAGGATGGAAAGCAACGTGCTGGCATCACACCCCTCGGTGCCAGCACAGGGATGGAGAGAGCCAGAGTCCTGCCCTGCCATTAAATATTACATTCCCTAAGAAAAAAAAAGATGGCTGGGTGGAGAGAAATGCAGAAACTTGTTGAATTAATCCAGAGATTTAATGTCCAGCTGTTGTGGAGTTTACAGGCATAAAAGATTACTGAGCTCGGAGGTCCTATGCCACAGAGACTAACAACTTTTGCTGCAACGGGGCTATCAAGGATTGGGATTGTGTTTTATGGGGCTGATATATGGCTCCATAAAGAAGAGACAAGATCTTTTTCTTTTCTCTTTGAGTAGTTAGTGAGTCATGTTACAAAACTACAATAAACTCAGCTGGAACATTCAGGGATTCCAAAGCAGCAATGCCAAAGCCTTCATATTATTACTATTAATTATTACTATTATTACATTAATTTCTAAGTCATCAATCTCCATACTATCTGGGTATTGTGACTTAAATTTAGCACAGAATTAGCATACATTAGCTAAATTAATGTAACATACCATATGTGGCAAAAACTAACGTAACATAATGTGGAATAAATTACAATAATTTAACATTGACTTGCAGGACTTGATGAGACTGTAAATCTTCTTTAAGAACTAAGATTAAAGCAAGAAAACATTTAAGAAGCAGATCCATTTTACAAAGGAACAGCCTTTGCAAATGCAGTGTTTTGAAACACAGTTCATTTAGTAAGAGGTTTCATCCAATTTGCCACTTAATAGCGTTGCTTTGCAATTACAACATTCCCTTTCACCCAGAGCACCTGCAGCGCTTTACAAATAATAATTCATTTGCACCGTGTCTTGCGAAGCCAAAGAGTATCAACGTCCCCAGGTTTTACATGGAATGAAAATGAGTCGGGGATAAATTAAACCATTTGGCCGAGCGTGGCAGAGGCAGGGACTGTGCCTGAGAAACCCTGACTGCCTGCATCATCCATCAACGCGCTGCTGCTGCTCGTGTCAGCGATGGAACCTCCTCCCAGCTCGCTCTGCTCACACACCAGGCTCTGGTTCCTGCACGGGATGGAGGGGATCCGCTGTGATCCCCAGCAATTCCCACCCACTGCTGCCCTCCCTGCTGCTGCCATTCCAACGAGGATGTTAAAAGCTTCTCCCCACCACCACAGGTTTTGTTGGAGGTGGTGTCCAGCTCTAAAGGAGGGGATGTTTTTACTGCAATAATCACACAGAGCTCAGTTTTACTCCTGCTGGAACCACCTCCCTGCTGCTGTAGAGCTGGCAGCAAACTGGCTCTCAGCGGTCCCCATCCTCCCCTGTGGGAACCAGACAAGAACCAAACCACACAGGGAAGCTCTTCCCCCATTCCTTTGCCCCCCTGTGCCCTGCATTTCACTCAGGTAATCGGAGGAACACAAGCACCGCTGGAATCTTTGCTGCAGCTCCTGCACTCGGGTCTGCTGGGAGAAAGCCCAGCAGCATCTCCCCTCCATGGGAAGCGCTCTGCTGCTGTGAGCTCTGGAGAGCTGGACTCCTCTGTGCCTCCAGGGGAGGAAGAGAGAGAAGGGAGAGTCAAGACATTGTCCTTGAAGAATGCAGGAGCAAGTATATTAGTCATAGAAAATCCATTACTCAAGATGATGAATGTCCTTTCCTGCTATGTTGCTGTTAGTTGCTGGAATTAAAACCCAGACCTGTGTTGCAGCTCTGTGAGGACACTAATTTACATGACAAGTACACAGATTAAAAAACTAGTATTTTGCTGGATTGAGAGTTGGTCTGTCCATTGGAGAATTGCCCCTTTCCAGTCTCCACATTCAGAATCCCACCAAACCCCAAATCCCCCACGGTATGTGAGGGACCACAGGCAGTGCTATAGAGCACTTCTTCCCCCAAGGGAAGGGGGTGCATCTGGGGGAGCCCCACGGGGTGTCTGTGAGCAGAGCAGAGAGAGGATTTGCTCATCAGAGACAGCTCAGGGGTGGCCACAATACCCAGAGTCATAGAGATGCTTGTGGGGAAGATGAGGGGTCTGGTGCCTCCCCTGTGGACCATCCTGAGCCATAACTTCTGAGCTCCAAACTCATCCCACAGCCCAATTCCTGTAGGACAGGGGCAGATCCTCATACAAAAAGCCTCTGGGCCCAAGCCAACAGGGAAAACAATTAGGAATGATAGCTCCAAGTGCGCTAAAACAGGAGAAAATTGATGAAGTAGGTAAAGTCCTGCTCTCCCAGGGATATGCCCCTCTGCCCTGGCCATGGGCTCCCTGCCCTCCATCCCTCCATCCCTCTTTCCTGCGTGGTACAGCTCAGCCAGGCTGTGGCAGAAACCTGCTGGTGTGCTCCTATTGCTGGAGTAAGTCCACAGAAAGCAGCAGCCATGGCTGGCAACACTGCACTGGAACAATATTCCCGTGGAAATTGCCATTTTCATCCACAAAAGTGAGAGAGAGAAAAGGAATTCAAGCCTGGCAGAAAGATGACAAACGTGCTGAGGTCCTGGGCACCACCCTCAGCAGGAACCTGCTGATGGAGGGAAATATTATTTTTCAATAATAAACCAATTTTGAACTGACTCAGAATCCAGTGACAGGGGAGTAATTTAATCAACATCTCCAAATCATTTCACCTTTGGAGTAAGAAAATGCGCTATTGGAAAAACCACAAATGAAATGTTCCCAAGCGTCTAAATCCGGTTTTGGTTTTTTTCACGCCCCGTCCTTTGAGAAGTTATGACACGATGCCAAAATGTAAAAAACACATGGATTTTCTGAGGAATCAAACAATTTAAATTTTGCTCACTCCTGGTCAGCCGTGAGCTCAATATTATGAAGCAGGTTTTAAAGCCGTAGAGAAGGTGATGAAAGAATATTAATGACATTCTCAGATGAGCAGTAAAATACCCTGATGCTGCTAATAAATTGTAGCTGCTTTTGTGCCCCTTGGGATTTTGGATGCATACAAGCTGATCTGAGAGATAATTTTTGTTGTGCTTTGCTGGAACTGGTGGAGGAGAAAGGTTAGAATGGGGGACAGTGGCTGTGCTGGGAAGACACGATGAAACCCGGTGGTGATTCATCACCTTAGAACAATGCAGACCATGAAGGAACTATTATAAACCCAGGAAGGGTAACGTAAAACCTCCGAATTATTCATCAATCCCCAACCCAGGCTGCTGCTCGTGCTTTTTATCTTGCAAATAAGATGTCAGAGCTCAGGAGGCTTAATTCAGTCTCTGCTTCCCCAATTTGGTGGACCATCTATAACGATTTGCCATTAAATATCCCACATTCACAAATTTCTACATTTATTGGCGTCATTTTAAAACATCATGGCCATCTTTTTATGTCGGCAGGAGATATGACAGAGCCCTTCAATGAAGAGAATTGACTATAAAAGGTGCTAATAAAGAAATCAATCTAACATTATAGCACATATTTAGAATTAATTCTACCTATTCTCCCCCAACCCCCCCCGAGCAATAGACGGCACCTAATAACAGCAGGATCATCTGAAAAGGTACATCCCTTGATTTAAAAACTGATGTGTGTCAAGGTAATGGGATTAAAAATGAATTGCCATTTTTAATAGCTTCCCACCAGCATCTATCTCGCTGTCAGGGCTTCCCAAACAACACAACGCGAAGACGCAGCCTGAAATTAGCCTGTCTCGTTTTAAGACTCTCCCTAATGATCCTCTGAATGAATCCCTGCTCTTTGGCAACATAATTTCGGAGTTAAATATCAGCTCATTTATTTTTTTTTGGTGGGTCCCGATGGCCCACGACGGGTTCTGCACTTGGCAGCGGTGCCTCGTGGGATAAAACAAAGTGAATTACCAAGGGGAGAATCAGAGTTTTTTGCTGCTCTGCCACCAAAGGAGCGGCACGAGCTGGTCCTGCTGGGGGTTTTGATGGAAAGTGAAGCTGCAGTTTGGAAGCCCTTTTTGGGGTGGGCCGGGGGGATGTGCAGGCAAGGCTGCTCCCCCCGAGGGCTGTGCCATTCCCAAATCGGCATTCCCGTGTGCCTCAGCCCGCGCCACGCGCTGACAGCCGTGTCCCAGTTAAACTGCGGCGCTGACACCGCTCCGCTCCTCCGCCGCACAAATCTGTCAGGGAGTGCACGAAAGCAGCTTTTTTTTTTCCCTTTTTTTTTCCCCCCGTTTTCTCGAGCCTTGGAGTTTTACATATCGGGAGAGAAACAAGGAGACGCCGAGGCTTTGATATTCCCTGGCACGTCTCGTGCAGAGATCACTCGGTTTCTTCGCGGTGTCACCACCAGCTCACGATATTCCGCCTGCCGTGGGGACGGGGGCAGAGAGGCAGCTGCACTCGCTGCTGCAGATGCCTCCAGAGAGGTGAGGAGTGAGATAGACCCAAAATAACTTTGGGGCTTTCCCTTTTTTTTTCCCCTTGCAGGGCAGATTCCCAGCACTCAGGGAGCTCAGGGTGATGCATTCACACCCCTTGGATGTGGGGACCCTCACAGGTACCACTATCTGAATCTCCCTGGGCAGGTCCCAGTGGCCTGGTCTGACTCCAGTTTTCCCAGTCCTGGGTGCAGGCTGGGAGCTGGGATTCTTATAATTGCAAGCACCATCCCTGTGGGTACCAGAGAAGACATTAAAAGAGCTGATTTCAATTTCCATCTTCTAAGGGGTTTATTAATAAACAGTGTGGGTAAATATCCTCCATCCAATTATGACAAACACCTTGAAGGTACAGTGTCCTTTTAAGCAAACATTAGATGCCTTATTAAATCTAAATTAAATGCTCACTAAGGGCCCTTCATTGACAAAGAAATGTTTCCAAAAGTAATGAGCAGGTCACCTCACTGGTGTATTACTGCCTGACCTTGGCTCTCTGAGAGACAGCCCCAGATAATGCACCAAAGGCCTGGCTGATGAATGGCTGTGCTGAAATGCTCTTGACCTTAGGAGACACTCTGAAGTGATGAACAGTTAATGATGAAAGGCTCCAGAAAGAGGTTGTTTTAATTTCTGGCCATAACATACAATTTTCAGGCTTGGTGGGGGAGGGAAGGGAGGAGAGTGGAAGGAATGGAAAGAGAAAGTTGAGAGGCACTGAACTTCTGGTTCAGGGATGCTGTAAATTCATGACAGGTGGTAATCACAGAGCTTTTCCTCAGGGTGTTTGGTGGGTGCCACTCCTCACACACCCTCCTGGGCTTCCAGCATCCTCTGAGCTGACCTCTTTGTCTCCCAATGAAAGCCCCTCTCACCCCTCATGTCCAAAAGGCCACCAGCTGATGACCCATCTCACCCCATGTTCCTCCACTCCCCGTCCCTTCTTCCCAAGCTCCAGCACCAGCCAAGGCACCAGAGAGAGCCCAGCACCTCCTCGTCAGCCTGTGATTGCTTTGGCCCCTGAAGCAGTTGCTTTTCTCTCATTCTGAAGGCAATAAAAGTAATGAGAAGAATGATGGTGCCATCTGCTCCCAGAGCTTTTCACCTGTGCTGGGAAGGCAATTTGTTTTCCTCACTCTGTCAGACACATCCCCTGGGCAGCAGCAGGAGAGCTCAGCAATCCAGGAGCCTTTTTCCCTGGCTCAGGGAGCTGTGCAAGAGGTTTGAAAACTCGGAAAAAGAAGCATCAAGGCGCATCCCTTCACTTGGAGGGACAGAGTAAGGGATGGAGGAGTTGCTTGTGAGCTTGGAGATGAGACTAGCCCTGGATCAAAACATCTTCATGTCTTGGAGACCAACCTGGGGTGCCAGTCCTTCAGGGTGGTGCCATTAATGGTATCACTGGAGTGTCCCAGAGAAGGATGTGCAGATTTTACCGCCCAAAACAAGAGGATGGACAAAACCAAGCGAACAAGAGGTAAGGGGAAGGGAGAGAATGGTTTGAGAATACTAACCAGGATTTTGTTCTCTCGGTGGGTTGGCTGAGAAATCAACAGAGGAGGTAAAATAGGGGGAAAGAAAGATTTGGCTGGAAAAGTCAGGCCGAGATTCACTTGGAATCACAAGTCAAAGTCCCCATAGGGCGAGGCTGGAGCAAAACTTGCCAGCAGAGCTGCAGGTCCCCACAGGGCCAGGCTTGGTGACAGTGGCAATTTGTATCTGGAGCACTTTATTCTGGGTGCCAAATAACACCAAAACATCACAGCTCACCCTGTGAACACTAACACTGCACACCTGACCCTTGGGCAGCCTCACGTGGAGGGGGTTTGAGGACTTGCTTGAGGTCACACACAGTGGCTGGTATTGTGAGCCACCAAGCCACCAGCTCACGCTTCTTCATCCATCTCTCTGAGGAAATGAGAGTGATTTTTTCCCCTCCCTGGTAGCTGAATGCAGAGAGATGTATTGGTTCAATCTAAAGGCACAGCAAACAGTCACAGGGCCTGGGTTCCACAGGGATTTTTTTTGTTCTATTTTTTTTTTTTTTTTAACCAACTAATTACATTTAAACAAATTCTCACTCTTGAGCTTGTTGGGAAGTGTCAGCTCCTGTTTTTGTCATCTGGCCTCCGTGGCTGAGTTTGCCTAACACTTTCATTAACCTTTCAGGGCATTTTGCTTATGAAACAGCGAAACAAATGAACAGTGTGGCCCTTTGCCTGAAGTTCCAGTCCAGCTGCTCATTAATTGGCCTGTGCCCCGAGTTTTAAAGTGGCCAGGTCTCCATCCTGCATTTTCATCTGTGCCCACTCACCACAAGGATAACCCTGGAGAAAGACAGAGATGCAACATATATAATATATGAGTGTCTCTCTCCCTGTATATGTTTATAAAAATCAAACTATCTCCTCTGCTTTGAGTAAAAAGCAGGGCTTCACCTCACTCCAGGGCATTTGGTCTTTCATGATGGGGAAAGTGAAGTTGCAAAGTCTTTGGGGGACCTTTCGTACTTCCTAACTGCAGGCATCTAACTAAAAAGCTTCAGTGAAGACCTTAACCATCCTAAAACAGAGAACAGGAGGGCAAGAGAGAAGTGAATGGCTCCAGAGGGCAATTGTGAGTCACAGGAGACAGGGCGGAAGGACCTTGAAAAATCATTGAGTTCATTTCCCTGCCTCCAGGCAAGATCAGCTCGACCAAAACCTCTCCTGACGGATGTTTGTCTGATCTCTCCTCCAGAATTTCTTCTGCTGCTATTCTAATCCCATTATTTCTTGCCATGAGAGCAGTGAACTTCTAAAATTAGAAAAAAAATAAATTGATTTCTCTTCCTCTCCGTGGAAAACTTGAACATACTTGGTGAACTATCTTTGCCTTCAGCCTTTTCTTCCACAGGGTTCCTTTAGTTTTCTTCTGCCGAGGTGATCTCTGGACCCCTTGCCCTGCTCACTGTTTTCTTCCACCCGTTCCTACTGCCTGTTCTCTGCTTTAGGTGTTCTTAAACCATCATTGGGTCGTGCCCATTTTTCTTCCTCTTCCTTCCAACCAGTTTGGAAAGAGAGCAGCAACTCCCTCAGGAGTCACCCCAAGTTGTGTCCCACTCAACCAGAAGGAGGGTCAGGAAGGAAGTGCTGGTTTTGCTTCTCGTGGTTCTTGGCAAGACATGCCAAGGGCTGCAGAAGAATTCCTGTGGGATTTCACTCTGATCTTATCATCCAAGAGAAAACTGAGGTACTCCAGGGCCAGCCCCTTCAAAGGAAAGCTTTCCAAAGTGTCTGGCCTCAGGTAAGGGCTGCTAACACTAACTAAGGGCAGGTGGGATGGATGGACCTCTCCAAAGGCATCTCTAAACTCATTCCAAGGTCTTTCTTTTTTTTAATAGAGATTAAAGATAAATATTTCCTGCTTCACTAACTCACCCTGTTCTGTGACAAGGCCAGTTCTTGAGCACAAATCCCTCACCCCACTTGTGCCCAGTGGTCTCTCAGGAAGGAAACCTTTGATTTGAAGCAACTGGGCTTGATCTCATCTTAGAAAACCCTCACAGCCTGTGCTAGACTGGTAAAATATATTCACTCAGCCACTGACAGCTTGGCTTCTCCGGCTCCTGAATGCAGAAAAGGAGTTGCTGCACATGGATCTGTGAGGAGAGGGAAGTCAGGACCAGGACATAAAGCAATGGTTCTGCAGTCCATTAACTGCACCCCAAAAGAAGGGCTGAGGTCTTTGAGGAGACCCGTAGAGAGCATCCACCTAAAACTTCATTTCAGCCGCTAAAAATACGGGAGAGCTGATTCTCCCCTGCTCGCCTTTCCCCTTACAAGGCGAAAATCCTCCCGCTAATGGCCTGTAATCTCTCTGCCATTCCTGGTGGCAAATAACTGGTGAGTCTCGAAGGGCGAAGGAGCTGACTTCTGCTTTTGTTCTTGCAGATGGGAAACATTAGCAGTGACAACTCGAGCTGTGCAATATGTTTTACCCCGGGAGGAGCGAGGCTGGTGCTGCAGGAACAACACGAATAAAGACGCCGAGCGGTGGGAGCCGCTGACTCAAAGGCTCAGCTGAGCAGGGGGGGAGAGCAGTGCCCTGACCCACCACGGGGACTTTGCACCCAAACCATCCTTCTCCCTTCTCCCCTGGACCACCTCTGAGCCTGGCAGGGACGCTCCCCTGCCCACCAAAGCCTTTTCCCCGAGGAAAGAGCCATCTGGAGGAGGTGCCAGGGCGTTCCTGCACAGAAGGATGAGCTCGAAGTAATCTACTCCAGCAAGATATGGAGGCAGACTTTTGGCCAGCATCCAGGTTTTTATTAATATCCCAGGCTGGGGGAAGGGAAAGCTGTTCTTCCTTTCACACAGAAAGTGTTGAGAGGAGGAAGAGAGACACATTTCTGTTCAAGCCTTCTGCAGCCTCCAGGCTCTTGCTGCCTTGGGGAGTTTCTTGTGGGTATGTTTGCAGGTCAGTGGGAAGGCCCAGGGTGTTGTGGATTCCTGTGGTAGGACATATGTGTAAAAATCCCTTTTCGTTTTATACACTGGTAGGTGGAACTGAGAGGAAGGGGAACTTTGTTGTTTGCTTAATAATTTATTTTTAATCCTGGCTTGAGGAGAAAGCTGAATCCTGGGACAGCAAATGCTTCAGTCAGAGCAGAGGAAGGGCAGAATTCAGGCCAATTTGGGGAGGTTTAGGATGAGAAGCTCTGCTGTAATCTCTGCTCTGCCCACAGGGTCATCACATGTTGTCCATATGGGAGGTTTCATCCCCAAAGTCTGCTCGGCCCATAGTTCCCCACAAGGATCACAGCACCTCAGTTGGGCATCTGGGCTTCGACCACAGCAAACATCACCCCTCTGCTGAAAATTTATTTTAGGGCAGCCAAGGCACCCCAGAACACCCGTAGGAAATTCTATGTGGAAAAATGCTGGACAAAAAGGAGGGATTTGGGGATTATCCAGCATTAAAAGCAGTAAAGAATGGGAACACACAGTCCAACATTTTTATTTTTAGGTCTTCTTTTAACCTTTTCTTTTTCTCAGGTGTTGGAGGTAGGGCTCTGGACTATCACAGATGACATCACTAATTTGGATTTCAGGAAACCTTCAAGGAAGATCTCTGTCAGCTCTGCTCTTTTTTTATTTTTTTTTTTTTTAATTTTTTTTAGCTACTAGACAAGCCAAGGAGATTTAGGAAAGCCCTGAGGGCTCAGCAGGAGGACAGGTCCTGCAAGATGAAGAGTTTGGCAGCCAGCTTGGGATGGGCAAGCTCACGTGCCTTCCATACAAAGAGCGTTCAGCCCTGGGTTGTCTCCAAGGAGCAGAAATCAGCCCGACACTGGGAAGAGGAGGCATCCTACCCCTGAGAAATGTCACCCTCAGTCCAGGAGCATCATGTCAGCTTTCCTCCAGCACAGAGATTACCTTTCCTGGGGCTGCAAAGCCAGTATTTTGGAAGCAGAGACACCAAAGGGTTTTGGGAGCCACCACAGACAACACAGCAGGAAGCATCCCTTCTGCTCCTTCTTCCCTCTGCTCCCCCCCACTGCCCTTCTCTTCCCTCCTCCTGCGTGATGGAGGCAGCAGAACATGCTCCTCTTCATAGAACTGCTGTGGGTTGTGAGGTTTAATTTGCTTTTCTTGGGGGATCAAGTCTTTCTTTCTTTCAGTAGCTTCTATAATTAACCAGTTTGAGGTTTTCATAGTGCTGTAACTCATCCCATTAGTACATACTGAAAGAGGGTAGGTTTGGATTAGATATTAGGGACAAATTCTTGCCTGGGAGGGTGGGCAGGCCCTGGCACAGGTTGCCCGGAGAAGCTGTGGCTGCCCCATCCCTGGAAGTGTCCAAGGC
>JAYRBT010000038.1:2981129-3010886 GCA_036023395.1 Myiotriccus ornatus
GTGGGGAGGCCCTGGCACAGGTTGCCCGGAGAAGCTGTGGCTGCCCCATCCCTGGAAGTGTCCAAGGCCAGGTTGGATGGGGCTTGGAGATTTCTCCTGGCAAGGTACACAAAAGCCACCAAACAGCAGAAACTCAGGATCTTATTGATCAAAACAACAAAAAAAAAATGCAGCAAACAACTGCCTTTCAATCAGCCAGAGCCTTGAATCACCCAGACAGCAGAGGGAGAAGGAACAGTTGAGTTTGGAAATAGCTTGTCAGGAATGCACAGAATGACCCTTTTTTTCTGAAATTTGCAGAAATAAGAGCACATTTTCTTCACCTGCATGCAAATGCTATCTGTGGCAGGGAAAGGGAGGCACAGCTTGGATCACATCTCAGCTCCAGGAGTCTGGAATGGTAATGAAAGCTGGTCTGAAAGCAGCGCTCACTGGGTTGGGAAGGGCATGTTCCCATCCTTCATGTTCACCCTCAAGATCATAGGCTGGGGGAAAAAAAAAAAAAAAAGGAAAAAAGAAAATGAAAAAGGATCTCTGTTCTTCATTAACTTCTGGGTTTATTCCTACCAGGCAGCATCTGTGCTTAGGACAAATCCCCATCCAAGCACAAGTAAGATGTTTGGCTTATAGACTCGTTAAAGTGATAGAGAGCCAGGCAGTTCAAATGATATAGCCCTGTGTGATTGTGCTACTTAAGGACTCTTGTTCTGTCTCTATCACAGCTTTAATAGCGGTGATTCCTAACCCATCTCCTGCTTTTTACACCGTGCCATATATATACACACACGTGTGCACACCCACAGTTCATCTCTAAGGCAGTGCCCTCGGTGTTCTTGAGTGCCCAGGGTTTATCTTCAGCATCACTGCCCTCGTGATGTCTTGTTATCAGTTTGGTTCTGTGTCACGTTTTGCTCAGCTCTGAAAGTGAGAAATAGCCAGATAGATGGGATTTCTCCCCAAAGTGCTGCTCTGGTCCAGGCTGGATTCCCAGAGCAGGAAAAGGCTACAGCTCTTCTCCTGACTGCGGGGAACACAAAGCCTGCTTGGCACTCATCAAAACTAAAGCCAAGCTTTGCCCTGTGATGACACATCTTCCTGGCACAGGACATCCATCACCACTGCTCCAAAACTGCCCCACGGTGCCTCAGAGCACCAACTTCTGTGGCTGATGGGACTGCACCAGAGCACGAGTGTTAGCCTAGTAGTTGCAGGGAAAATTACTGGCCAATTTGATGGCTTTTCCCCTGGAATAACCCCACATCTGGGAGTGAAGGGTCCTGACACTGCTACTAAATTCACATGTAAGAACAAACTATGCAAGCCAGGAGAGAGACTGGGAGAAAAATGTGCAGGGAACAGTCTATTAATATCTGCCTGTACTGCCATTGGCTTTAATCAGCACTAATAATCCTTCACTGTCAGAAGCATTTCCATTCGGCCTCTAATTTTAAATAATTATTATAATAAAGATTCTACTACCAAATGCTAGAAACAGCATCCTTGTCACTAGGACTGTACCTAGTAATTGAAAAACAAACAGGCAGAGGATCTATCAACCACACACACCAAAGAAAGAGAACATTAACTACCAGGCTGCAAAGCCCTTTACTTGTCATAATATATTAGGTGTTTCATTACACATCCTGCTGGAGCTGCAATCACAGAGTAAAGCCAGATATGGGAAGGGAAGACCTAAAGGGCCAACACATTCTAGGGAAATAAGGTTTGTGTCAATATTGTTCTGCTCAAATACAACATCTGTCATAAGGATTGGCCTCATCTCCTGTTTGGAAACTTGAGGGTCGTGTTTTTGGGTGTCTGGGAGAGCATCCAGCCAGCTGCACATAGCTCACAAAGGGGTGAAGTCCTTGATGCACATCTGAGCTCATTTTGTGCGCTGATTTTTCTCTCGCTTCATTAATTCCATCTTAGGGAGGAAAACCATAGAATCCCAGAATGCTTTGTTTGCATGCTTTTTGTCTCTGAATTCAAGAGAGCAGCTGGAAAACATCCCTCAAGAGGCTCCCTGGGGAGGTGATGGCTGTGGGAGCAGCTCAGGAGAGCAGGGATGCTGGTGCCTGGGATCTGGCTCGTGGGGTGGACGGGCCATTGACTCACTTAATGAACAGATCTTGAGCTCATACTCCATTTCCCTGGGCTGCCCAACTCCCCAGCTCTCTCCACACCCATCAGTGTGCTGCCTAATTGACCAATTGATTAATTGACCGAGGACATAACAGCCTTTCTTCCTCTATGTCTTAATTAGACTTGCACTGCTGCTCTGGTCCTGGCGTGGAGATTCCAGCACCACGAGCCTTGGAGCTGCCTTACAGTGCTGGTGGCTTCCAAGGAAAAGGACCTTCTGTGGAATTGTTTTGGGGTTTACAGCATTGCTTAGAAGAGTGTTTGCAGTGCTGATCATCAAGCTCCTTCCAGGGAATCGGTGGCTGCCCCATCCCTGGAGGTGTCCAAGGCCAGGTTGGACAGGGCTTGGAGAAACCTGGTCTAGTGGAAATTGTCCCTGCCCATTGTAGGAGGTTGGAACGAGGTGAGTTTTAATGTCGCTTCCAACCCAAATCATTCTAGGATTCTATGAAAACCAACTTTTTTCCTCTAAAAATAACCACAGGGGCAAATTTCCCACCACTCCTACCAAAAGCCTTTAAGTACTTCCCCCCGTGGCACAGCGACATCACTGCAACAACATCAAGAAAACTCATCCTTCTCCTTTCATTTGGGATGGCTGTGAAGCCCAGAGAAGATAAAATTCACTTCAAAAGAGAAAGAACTGGGAGAAGGACCCCGAAGCCTCAGCTCAGTTTCTTTTTAGCCTTTCCACAATCTCAGCTCTGTTTCGTAAGAGCTGCTGTTTATGTGCCACCAGCTGCTTCTCCTCTGCCTTTTACTGTCCTTGAAAGTGGGAGCTTCGAGCTTTGGTTTAAATTTATTATTGATAATAAAATAAATAAGCAATCATTGCAAAAAGCCCTAAAACACTTTCATGCTTAATTTAAATGCACCAATATAACATTTGGAATAAGCTCATGAATAGATGCAGGAACTAAGATCACGTAAAATAACATCAGCAAATTATCTAGTTGCCAACGCAACTTTCTGATAATAAAAGGCAGCTCAGGACAATTTACCATTGTTTAACCTAATTTATTTATCTCCACATAATCACAGCACAGCCCTGGGGGGAAACAGAGGGGGGAAAATAATTGGGAGTTGATTTATTTGTATTTGTTTGCTCTAAATTGGAACAGAAAATAAAAAGGTGGAATATTTTACAGAGAAAAAAAAATAAAATAATTTCAGAAAAATTAAATCTCTTTAGAGGGAACCAGTTTTCAGCTGCATGTTGCCCACCTGGCTGGTTCTTCTGCAGGCAGAAAGCAAAGCAGCCATCTCAGTAGGCACTGGGGAGTTGCCATTCCCATTCCCCCAATGGAAAAATCCATTCTTTTATTCATTAAATCCATTTTTGCAGCTGAAAATTACAAATCTTTACGGAAAGGCTATTTTCCTGTTAAAATGCCAGCTCGATGTGGAAAATCACAGTGCAGGCCCTGCTGCTGAAGAGTTTGAAAAGGTTAAAGAAAGTCTAAAAGCTGTTTGGGAAACACGTGGCCACTTCTGTGGGAAAGAAAATGCATCATTTCAGAGGTGAAGGCGGAACACCTGGACTCCACAGCCTGCCAGCCTTGTTTTGGAGGCAGCAGAGGAGATGCATCCCTTCACCTGTGGCAGACTCAGCAGGAAGACAAAACGTTTGGGGAGAAGAATGGAAACGCTCCTAATTTATCACGGGGTTGATGCATTCCCACACCTGCTTGAAAGGGAGGCAGAGGAAAGGGAACATTCAACAAAGCCAGTGCAGCACAGGCACGTCCAGGGGAAGCAGGGCTGTGTGCAGGATTTGGCCCTGGTTTATAGCTTAGCAGTCCTTCGCTCTCCAGATTTTGGCAGCATGGAATGCCCCAGATGTGCAGCTGCCAACACCAACCCTGCAAGCCACTAAGGCACAGTCTCACCTCAGAGCTCCCCAAATCCTGGGAGGTTGCCTGCCACATCAGGGCATTTAGAGCTGGTTTTCTCAGGGAGACTGCAAGATCAGTTCAGCTGGACTTACTACTAGACCCGGATTAAATTCAGCCTGAGAAAGGCTGGGCAGGAGTCCCAGCAAAGCAGAAGGCAAAGCTTTCGTTTGTCAAGCTGGAAATATGATGACAAAACCAGAAAAAAAGAATGAAATATGACTTCCAATTTTTGATTATAACTTTTGCTGAGCTCCTTCCTGCAGGCACCTGCCATGTGAGACAAAGTCCTTGCACCCCAGCAGGAATAAGGCTGCCAAGCCTGGCACCAAGGCAGGAGAGTGCCTCTTATCTTTCCTGGGACAGCTGAGTTCTCCCAAGCCCTGGTGCCTCCTGGATTTGATTTCACAAATCTGCATGTGCATAACAGAAAGTGGGACTCTGGGAAAGCACTTTGCTTTCTACCCAGAAAGGAGACACTTTGAAATTCTGTATTTCTTTTAAATTGCACTTGAAACACGAATTATTTTGCTAAGGCCCTGCCCTATTGGTCATGTAAAGATTTCAAGCCAGAGGCAAGTTTCCTTACCTAATTCCCATGACTCTGCTGACCTTCCCTCTGTCCCACCAGCCTCATCCCAGCAAAGCCAGCTGAGGACCAGAGGGGATTCACTCCTGCCCTGGCACTTCACTGGAGCATCACTTCTGCCACTCAACCCTGCCCTTAGGAACTGCGAGCTGTAAACGCTTTCAGTGTTTGTTGTTTTCCTTCCTTTGTTATCCATTTAACATCTTTATACATCAAAGCAGCCTATTTATAGTCCCCTTCTCCAGGAGGATCTGAGCTGCTCCTTTGGCTGTAGCAGGATCTGTAGCCATGGGCCACATCAAGCAAACACACAAACTGAGAGAGATCTGCCTTTGTGTTGCAAATACTGCTGCTCTTTTAACTCTGTCTGTAGCCAAAGCTGAGCAGGAACAAGGAGCCCAATTCTCCCAAGGATTCTCCACCTCACATGTGAAAACAGAGAGTGCATTTTACTTCCACTAGATTCAACTTTTAGTATTTTCTTTGGCAAAAATGGCAAGAAGCATCTCATGGCCAGATTGAAACTGCAATTAATGACTTAATTTGGGTACAATTTCTCACGTCTCCTGGGCCTAGTTATTCCACTAGATGGACCCAATACCATTCCTGGTGTCATCTGCCCTCCTGAGACAGGTGTTTACACAAGGCAGCCCTTGAAGACACAATTGCAGCATCCCAAGATGTAAAGTCTCATTACAACTTCTTTTGTCCCACACCAACATCAAGTCGATAGGGAAACAGTTTCCTTCGGTTATTTGCTTTAATTAACGTGTGCAACAACAATCTGTTCAAATAAAGTTACAGCAAGAGAGCAGAGCTCTGCTCCATGGCTGTAAAAGCCCACAGCCAGTGCTGGGTGTTCCCAGGGCTGCCTTCACCTGACTGTGGTAGTCACAAATAACAGCAAAAAAAAAAAAAAAAAAAAGGAATGCAAATTCCAACCAAACTCTACCATCTGTTATCCTGGCCACCAGATGTGTACTTTTCCTGCAGAATGGGTGTCCATCAAAGCAGGACAATCATCTCTCTTGCTCTTGGCACGTAGGTGAGCTGCCCAGTTGGTGTTTGTGCTCCCTGCTCCACTGGGAGTTACAGATGGCAGGCCTCTTCAATATTTTATCAACCTTAGCCACCATCTAAAATCCCCAAGCAGCTTAATTTCTGCTTTCCTAAATCTACTGAAATGGAAAGTTTACCCAGAGTGATTTTCAGGCAAGATGACTCAAGACAGAGTCCTCAACTGAACTCACCTCACTCTCCAGCAGCAAAGCCATCCCGAGTTCTTTGAACCTGCAAGTAGAGGTGGAATAAAAGGCCTGTGCTCTCAGAGGGCTCAGCTGAGCACAGATGATCTCTGGCAGTGCCTGGCCCCAGCAACAGAGCCTGCTGAAGCTTTGCCAGAAATTACTATGTGCAAATATACCACTGATCCCTGCGGCATCCCACAGCCCAGCAGAGGAAATGGGTGGTCCAGATTCACTCGCAAGTGAACTCCAAGTTGCTTTTGAGTCTCCCAGAGAATCACTGGAAAAACAGCAGCCTTGGAGAGAACAATCCACTCCAGGTTGTCTGGGAGACTATGGAGATTCATAGGGATGCTTTGGAGCACCCCAATCATCTAATCTTTAGGTGTAATTTATATACACGCACCTGTAGACAGCACCTTTGTACTTCCAGCTGGGTGTTAAACTGGCACAAACAGGAGCCCCCAGAACCCAAAGCAACGGAATCCTCTTGCCAACTTGTGGATATTGGTGTTTATTTGTGTGTTTACAATGTCCCCTGCACTGAAGTTTCCACCTGGCTCCCGAACAGGTAGCTCACAAGGCCACTAGTTGAGACTCCCTGCGTGTACCTGGCAGGGTGTGCAGAGCCCCTGTGCCAGCACAGCACCCTGCATTAGCATTCCAGGGCTCATCAGATCTTCCCTGCAATAATCATCTGGAATCTAGAACTGACCAACGAGTGGGCGACACGGCCCAAGACAAAGGCACAGCTGGAAATGGGCCAGTGAGTCTGATTTCTCCAACTTGCATTACAATCCTACATCATACTTCATAATGACGAGCCCTCCGGCTGTGTTTGCGCTCCCGAAATACATTAACGTCAGCTGCTCTGCCCCATCCCAGGCATTAAAAGCACTGCTGGATTTGAGCTGTAATCCTTGATGCAAAAGTGTAATCCAAGCAGGACTAGTGCATGTGTGTATAACTGGCCAAAAGACCAGATTAAAGGAGCAGCATCTGCCTCCAAACAGCCTTTGGAATTCCAGTGCTGTTCAGCGCAAGGAAATGAAACGATGCACTGGTTTGATTTTCATTTCAAACTAAACCCAAATCCTCATTTCTCATCTTCTCCCTGAATTCTGGGGAGGATTACAGGGAACCTTTTGGACTTGCTCTCCCTCCCCAGCACACAGGTTCTCACTCACACACCTGGACCTGCCCTGCAGTGGGGGTGCCAGTAGGGTCCCCCAGACCCCAGAGACACTGAGCCCCCTTCCCTAGCCCTGCTCTCACAGAGAGGCTCCAAAAATCAGTGGCTGCTTGTTTGACACTTAACATTCCTCCCAGGTTTTGGGTTGGCAGCAGGAGGGATGTGTGAGAGGCGCCTGGAGTTTGAGGAGGCTGCAGGACTGAGTGGAACAGCTTTCAATTATCACAAGCCTCAGCCATGGTAATGAAAATTGCATCATCCTGCTGAGCTGCAGCCACCACCAGCAAGGACAACTTCCCAAAGCGGGAGCAGCCTGTGGTTTCCCTCCTGCCCACACCTGAGCCACCTTGGCTGCAGAGTAACGGATATGAATGAGGACAAACTCCTTGAAGCAGAAGGAACAAGACCAATTTGCAGCAGTTGAGGCTCTGCCTGCTGGGTGTAGTGCTCTTGCTGGATCTGGGCAGCGGTGGCTGTTGCCTGGATCTTAAGGACGAGATGTCACCCCCACTGGAGGCATTCACACATAGTTTGGGAAGCTCACCTTGGGAAGAGACAGGGATTGCTGTCTCTGCTCCAGGTTTTACCTCTCCCAGCTCGGAGGTTGTGAGCTGGAGCCCTGGAGCGAAGCTGCTCGCTTGTCTGAGCACACTGTCCCAAACCCCATCTCCTGTCAGATGGCAGTGGGAGCAGGACCCATTTGCACACCCTCATCACAACCCCTCCTTGTCTTTCTGCTGTGCTCCTTCCAGCACCCTCATTTGCAATTTTCACATGTTTCTGCTCTGTCTCCCTGGACCATAAATCATACAACCAAGAAAGGCAAGCTGGGCTGACAGAAGACATCAGCAATAAGTCAGACAAGAGAAGAGATACCATGGCAGCAGAAAACAGGACAGTGCTGTAATAATAGCATCTATTTTATTTATTGTGCCATCTAAAAGTTCTCACTGTCTGTGTCTCAATACTCTGTGCCAGGGGACAGGAGGGACAGCTGACTGTAATAAGAGCTGACCTGAGCTGTTGTGAAGAGCTTAAACAAAAGACAACTAGGAAAGAACCCAAAATAGTCTCAGTAATAGAGTTCTGCTATTGCCTTGTCTTTCTGAAATCTTTTCCAGGTGATACTCACTGATCCAACACCACTGCTGGATTTGCCCCCCATTCGGGATTAAAGCCTGGGATGGGGTTTTTGGGTTATCCATTATACCCCGTGTTGCACTGGGGTCAAGTGGGTGTGAAATGCCTGGCACTGGCTTTGCCTGGGAGAAGATGAGCTCCCAAAGGGCCATGGGATGACAACCAGACTCCTCAGGCTCACAGACCTTCCTGGAAGGACGTGCCACGTGTTGACCTGGACGTACTCATCCAAAGCACTGTCCTTCCTCAAGCTGTGCTGCTGCTTGGCACACAGCAAAGTGGAACAGGACCTTCTAAATATAGAGCTTTTTTTTTTTTTTTTAATGGCTGCAAGAGGGGAAAATATCCTGGATCCATTTATCTTTGCAAAGGAGCACCATGGGGATTTCATAATTAAACTGTGCACATCCAGTTGCTATGGAGCTTTTACCAGTCCCTGTATCCATCAGCCAGAGGAAAATGGGTCAGTGTAGCTCTCTGCAGTCACCAGTGCCCAAATCTGGTTCCTCCCTTGCAGTTCATGGTGTTGGTGGCCATGGCTTGCACCAGCAGCCAAGTCACTGCTGAGCTGGGACCTCCTAGGGGCCTTTTGTAGCTCCTGACCTCACACTTGCACCATGGCCAAGCCTATGGAAACCTCCACCATGTCACAGCAATGGTCTTGCAAGGACTTATTTGAAAATCTGGTTTAATTTTTTCGTATCACGTTCAGCAGTGTCAGTGCCCACTTATAAAAAATTAACAAATAATTTGGAAGAAAAACCAGCCTTGCTGAAGACCCCAGAGCAGGCTGATTGCTGTTTCTGTCCTTCATTTCCTGGCCATAAAATTTCAATTCCAATTTTAGCCAGGGATGTTTTTCCTGAAGGTATCTTACCTCTACTTATCTTGATTTTCCATGGAAGGAAAAAAAAAACAAACAAACCAGTCAGATGCCCTCCCACCCCGTGAGTGATTCTTTGAGAAGCTTGTAATGACAAATAAAATACGCCACAGGCACTTCCTTCAAGCTGCTCTGGGAAATACGTTATGTGCATTTCTTGGTCACCTTTAAGTAGGTTTATGTAAAAGGTCACAGCAGCTGTGTCCTCCGTGGATCCCAAAGAGGAAAAGCCAGAGCAGACAGCGGAGCAGCTGTCCTCAAGGTGGCTTTGACCTTATCACATGGAGGCAATGTAAGAAAGCACATTAAAAAAACCCCTTGCTGGTGCAATTAGGCAGATGCCTCTGAGACTGGGACAGTGAAAGCTCCTGCACAGCCAGCATGGGTCTGGGATGTGGGCTGGCAGCATCACCTCCAAAAAACATCAAGCAGTGGAGAGCAGCGGGGTGTGTGCATAGATTATGGATTTAATTATAATCTCCCAGCCCACTGTTTGGAGCAGAGGGAGGGAGATGTTATTATTACTCACTTGCAGGAACTTTCAGATCTTCTCACTTTTAATCAGTCAAACTACTGGAGCTGATTAGTGCCTTGCTGCCTCAAAAATATGGCTCTTGGCAGGCAAGGTCATCCTGCATCAGCTCATTGCCTCCAGCAAGGGCCAGCCACCAAGACCAGCTTCTCCAGGGCAACCCAATTTGGGTTGGAACTACGACCTTAAAGATCATCTCATTCCAACCCCCCTGCCAAAGGCAGCAACACCTTCCATTATTTTTACCCTTGGCTTGTGTTTGCCTCAAGGCAGTGTAAAAGCCCTCATGAGAGTGCACAAGGGAGAGACACCGAGGGATTTCTTCTCTCACAAACACCCAAAGCTCCTGGCCAAGGTGGTAATTCATCAGCCTCGTTATGCCATCAAAACAAATCGCCTCAAAACACAACAAAGGGCTCTTTTGGCCTGTTAACAACAAGAGCTTGAGGAGGAAAAGGGCCGTAAAAATAATGATCAGTAGTTTTATGGTAAAGACTTCCACAGGGAGGAGGTGATGGTTGTGTGTGTCCAGCAGCCAGGAACGCTCAGCTGCTTGCTCAGGGTGGGAAAGTGTCAAGCAACCACTAGCAGAGTGCAAATCCTGGGAAGATGCTGGGGAATGGGGCAGGGGGATGTGCGGGGGGGAACTCCCACATCCACATCCCAAAGCTGTGGATTTCAGGAAAAAAAAAAAAAAAACAACAAAAAAGCCAAATAATTCCCAACTCTGAAGTCTTGTTAGCCCACTCCTCACTCCCATCGTAGGACTAAGGCAGATCTCACTACTCCCTGAGCAAAATGCAAAGCCCCTTTAATGAGGTTAATTAAAACGTGGAGCCTGGGCCCTGTCCCGCAGCTGCAGGAGCATCAGCTCGGCCATTAGTGCAGCAGGGGCTGGTAATTAGAGCAGCACCAGCAATTACTGGCTTACTGTTTTTCTTGGCCTTACCGTTGTTTTTCACTCTCTTCCAAAAAGGGATACAGACCCCATGCACCCTTTGATCGAGCTGGAACGTGGACCCTGCTCGGAGTTAGATTCCGAGGGTTTGTCAAAACCTCACTGTACCTGAGATGCAGCTGAACTGCAGGGAAAGAGAAAATTACCTAATTCTGATGTAAAAACTAATACTGCAAAAACAACAACAAAAAAATTATCCCATTCTAAAGAAAGGGGTATTCCCCGAAGTGAGCTCCAGCCCTACCAGAGAGAGGAAAAGCATACTGTGCTTTGCTGAGGTTTTCCAGTGCTGTTCTGTGCTCCAGAGGTTGGACCTTGTACATTTATTTATACGCGGGTGACTTAATTAGATGTTCTTTTGTCTCAAGTGGCAGCGAGATGAATCAGCACTCTCTGTACACATGCAAGGTCTCTGCTTAGGACTGGCTCCTCAGCAACTCACACCCCCATCCTTCCAAAAACCCACGGCAGGGGAAGGGGGTTGCACTCCCCCTGGCCCAGGACCCCGGCCCAAAGCCTCCAGTGCTGCATTTACTCAATTCACCTTTGCTAACTATCCCACAGAGGTTAAAAGCAAGGATATCCTTCCAGTAATGCCTCAGGATGAAGAAATCCAAGCCCCAACACATTCCCAGGAATGATTGTCTCTCTCAGGGCAGAGAGTGGGGGGGCACGAGCAGAGCTGGTCCTGCCTCTCTCCTGAAAGACCCACTAGATCAGCTGGAGCTTGTGTTGCCAAAAGTTGTCAGGCAGAAGAGCCAGAGAAGGCTGATGAAAACAATTCTTGTGATTAATCTTTTCCCTTCCTTTAGCCACATATCCCAGAAGAGGGTGGTTCCCCCTCCAGTCCTGCATGTCCCCCCAAATCCCAAACCCTCCAGCCCCCAGGGGGTTGCTCTCACCTTTCAGCACAAACAAGGTGTCCTCTGAGACAGCTGTGGAAACTCTCCTCTTCCCAGAGCTGAAGTCATTTATCCAACACTCCATTAGCAAGCCCAGACAAGCACCTGCAAACTCAGGGCCGTGGTGGGGGTATCCACACCCTTGCTCAGCCCAACCCAACCCCACCCAGCTCAGCTGGGCGCGTTACCTGTGCCACCCTAAGGACCTGGACAAGATGCAGCCTGAGGACATTTGGGTCCTGAGAGGTGCTGATCTGCATCAAGCCATGGGTGGATGTCCCAGCTCCCCCAGGCAGGACTCCAAGGCTGGTCCATCATCCAGTGGAGGAGCTGGTGCATGGGCAGAGCCCCCCACACGTGTCAGTGCAGATGCTGCAAAGAGGCCCTGACTTGTATGTTGGTTTTTGCTGATTTTTTTTTTCCCCAGCAGCAGAACTGATCCCTTGCTGTTTTACACACTGAACCCACTCGGTCGTGCTCGAAGTGATGCAAGACTGAACCACAAAGTTTTACACATTTCCCCCAGTGTCTGGCTTCATTTTTCATCAGTGTTTTCAGATAACATTGCCAACATCGCATTATAAAGGAAACTCATGGCTCTGTCAGCCAGATGTCTGCATTCCAGCTCTTTCATTTGCAACCAGCAGTTCCTCCTGGCTCGGGAAAAGCGCTGCCCACCCCCATTCCAAGAGCAGAGCGTGGAAGGTGAAGCAGGTGCCGATGCCCAGGGGACAGTGAGGGACGCAGCGATTCCTCCCAACTCTTCCTTGCTTTCACTTGGGTAGGATTTTTTCTCTGATGGCAGATGGGAGTGGGCTGCAGCATTATTTGATTGCTACCTATTTCTGGCAGTCTCACAATATTGTGTTCCACCAGGGCAAGAAGCCATTTGTAGGGGGTTGGACGTGTGAGTGGGAAGTCGTTATGAGTCGCTTTTCTTCAGCCCAGTGATTATGCAAGAGCAGGTGGGGTGTCCGACCTGCAGCTTTTGGCTGGAGGTCTGTCCTGGAGAGTTGGATCTGCTGGAGGGGCAGAGAGAACTGTGCCATCCCCCAGCAGTGTCTGATGGGATGGGGTGGAGGTTACAAACCACTGTGCTCCCCTTGGCCCTGTAATCTGCTCCCATCTCCTCATCAAGCCCAGCTTGGTGCTCCTCCAAATGCAGTTGGATTTAAGGCTTGGAGAAAGTCTCTTGCATCTGTATTTTCAGTGAGAAATGGTGATTTAGCAAGCAAAAGCCTGGCTAGCCTTGCACTGCACATGTTGCCTCCCCTTACAAACCAGCCTTCCTCAAGCGAACATCCCCATTCCACAGTCAAAAGGCTCCCCGGGGTAAAAGCTCCTAAAATAATAAAAGAACAGTCCAAGCTCCAGCACAGGAATGAATTCAGTAGGAATGAGGCTTCACAGCCCTTTGCAGTGCCAGGTTCTCAGCCAGGACATCGGGATTGGGTGTCAGAGCAAACTTCTCCTTCTGCCTGGGCATGCTGGTGTTATTGCTTCCATGGCAGGGACAGTATGATTTATTGAAGCTTTTTTTTATTTCCCAGTGGTTCACCCAGTGCCATATGTGTGGGGAAGATAAACTGTCTCATTACTGCCCTGATCTCTAATCATGTCACATTTTCAGCTGCTCTGTGGTGACGGTGACACGTTGGAGTTTTGGCCTCCTCTGATGCAAAGATAGAAAAAAAAAGAGGGGAAAGAGGAAGGAATGGAAATGCAATGTGATGCTGACTCTAAAATCACATTGTCCCGGATTTCCTCTGAGAGCAGCACGTACATATGTGACTCTGCCTGGCTCTGTGGTGTCACTGGAGGCAGTGTGATGGCAGTGTGTGATATCTGCATGCACGTAGGAAATTTGGGGGTTCCCAAGAGGCAGGTGCACCCTCCCAGCTCTACCTGTGAGGGGCTGCATGCCCAGAGTGAAGGGAGATGGATCACCCCCAGCAGAGACCTTTGCTGCTCAGAGCATCCACCCCAGGAGGTCCTGAACAGGCTTGTAAAGGCTCTAGGAATCTTATTTCAGTTTGTAGAAGAAAAATGGGATATTTTTATCCTTCCACATCACAAGATAACACAGAAGAAAGCAGGGAAAACCCCCTGAAACCACCTGTCCATCTGGAAGCTGGTGTAAGGAGGGTGCTCACAGAGAGGTTACGGGGCCTCTTTGTTACCTGCCTAAAATATGACGTGTGATATGTAGGGCAGAAGCTTCACAGGAAACTCCTGGGGTTTTTTATGCTATGGAATGGAATGCAAAGGAATAATATGACCAGATGCTCTGAAAGAGGCTGCTGGATTTGTCAGTGAACAACAGAGACACCTGAATGATTAAACATATTAGAAAGTGAAAGAAACAGAGATTAATTCCAGCACTTAATTAGAATACCTCTAATCTTCCCCTTCATTACTATTTTCCTTCTCTTCCCTTCCCTAGTTTGTCCACATGTGCTTCCAGGGAGCATCCTTCAGGGAAGAGGGAGGTGTGAGATATGCCAATGTTTATTTTAACAGCTCCTTTTTTAGGGCTCTGCTGTGAACACGCTCCTCCTGTTGAATGGGCTTGTTGCTATGGGATAAAGTGATCCAAGTTCCCTGGTTTCGTACTTTTTCTGTAGTAGAGCAACGCCGTGGACTATCAGGTCTCTGGTAGCCTGTTTCCCAGCAGCCTGTCTTCAGCGGAGCATTTCAGCTCCTAACACGGTCCATTAGATACCATCTCCCCCAGGACAAATTTCTTCCTGACCCTCAGCTGACAGGCCTCGCCATCCCTGGTGCGTGAGGGCTGATTGCCCTTCCGCAGGTTTTTAGCCCATCTGCTTTAACTGCGCGGGCTATTTTTTTTGTGCCGAAGGCTGGAGCAGTTTACAGCTCTTTATCCCGGCTTTGTGCGTGCCCGAGGCCGGGGCTGCTGGCCCTGGCTCCCAGCCGGGACCGGGCAGCACCGAGCTCATCAGGCACCGAGCTCATCACCGCTGTGACGAGCCGCAGTGTGAACATCTGGCGGTGGCAGAGCAGCGTCGATTCGCTCACATTACGATAACACAGTAACGATGGCTGGTAATTAAACGTCTGACAGTTTTCTCCTGCGCAAAACACCGCCTGATTGAGTTTTTGAAAGCGGGTGTTATGGCTGGAGCCTGGGCACAGAGCCCTGCTCGTTTGCAGCAGTTTACCCTCCTCTGTCATTGCAGTGGTGAGGGTTGTGCTCCAAACCCCTGCACCTGAACATCCACACAACCTGTGCCCATAACACGTCATGGACTCGGGGATGCTCGGCAGGAATGTGGGATCTCCTCCTGCACAATGCCCTGCGTTTCCCGAGGCTGATTTCCTGCCCAGGGCTCCTAAAACCTGCAGAGGAGACCCAGCACGCAGCCCTGTGTCCAGCAAGAAGACGGGCACACACCTGGCCTGGTATCATCATCTCCATCATCGCTGTATCAGAGGATCACATCCCTGTTTGCCTCCATTCACTGCAAATCCCAAAATACCTCTGGACACTGCTGCATCCATGAGATGTGCTGACTCTTCCAGATGTTTCAGGGGAAATGACAGAACTGATAAGAAATGTGGGAGTCTGGAAGCGTTTCTCCACTGGGGGCTGAAGGCTGCCAGCTCTCAGGTGCTGTTTGCAAGAGGAAATCTTGCTGGAGAGCACAGACACTTGTGCTCAAAGGCAGCGGGCCTAACCTAACACCTTTTCCTCAGGCAAACTCCTCCTGGAGGGCAGGACTCACCCAAATCTCATCTCCCAAAGCACTGGCTGAGCCCCAGCTCTGAGAGCCACCCTGTGTGCCTCTCATCATGGCAGATCCTTTCATCCTTCCCCAATGTTTGCTCCCTGTTGATCCCGTGCTGTTCCTTGCTCATCCTGCTAGTCATACAAAGCCAAGCCAAGTGCACAGTTCCACCAGTGTATTTCCCCTGGATGTTGCTCCTGCAGTGGAGTACAGTTGACTCTCTGCTGCTCACGCCCAGGATCACTGGCAAATTCCTACTCAGCTGCTAATTTAAAATCCCAGCACAGCCATTGAGCCTCCTCCTTGTGGCATCACACTGCAGAATTGCAATAAAACTTTAATTGAATGCCTTCTTCAAAAAGGGACCTCCCTGAGTTAATGCCAGCCCCCTCGAGTGACCCTTTGCAGCCACAGTATGTCTATTTTATTACAGCGTGCCATGGCCAATTTGATGGGAAAGGGAGACTGTTCAGGCCGTGCAGAGGAAGTGCTTTAACATTCATTCAAAGTGACAGTGCCCTGGTGCAATATGACTGGTAAATGCTAAATTGCCACAGATGGCAGATTTATGTTTCTTCTCCCCAAGGTCCCTCGCCTGTGGTGCTGGGGGCTCACTGTGAGTGTTTGAGGAAGGACCCACGCTGATGATCTGCCTGAAGACACCTTCTTTTTCATTAGCTGGGCTCTCAGAAAGTGCCACAATGGGCCAAATGAAAAAATTACCCTGAAAAGTAATGAGGTCTTTAAAAGCCAGATCAAAAAGCCAGAAGGAGGGTGAGAAGGAGCTCATCCTTGTCTGTGGAGAGGGAGCTGATCCACCGCAAAGCAGCCCCAGAGCTGGGAGGATGCTGAGGACCAGGGGGAAGCAGTTGACTATGGAAAAACCTATGGCCCTGAGCCCCTGCTGGAGTCCCATTCAGTGGTCTGGGATGCCGATCCCTGCTCCTGACCTGTTTCTGAGGGACATTTCTCCCTCCTCTCAGAGGACACCAGAGCCACAGAGCCACCGGTGCCTGGAGTGACCACGGCTGCCAGCGCAGCCAATTCCTTATGTAATCCCTCCCTTGTGTTCCTCTTCTGGTTCTTTTTTTGGTTTTATTTGACAGATTTGCTTAAAAACCAGCGTGGGAATACAAATGACATGTTCAATAGATATCAGCTCATGGCTTTACAACATCCCAAAGAACATAAGTACTGTATTATCACAAGTCCTCGGCGCAGGCTGAGAACAAAGTCCCGGCTCAGGTCGCGTCAGGGCTGTTTGTCATTGCTTGCACAGGTCTGCCACACACCAAAGCCACTTCCCTTGGTGGTACATGTCCTCCTGTGATGGTTACACAACAGACTCTTAACAGCCATGAACTTACTCTTCCTGGAGGACCCGGGACCGTTTCACAGGAGGAAGAAGCCGTTTGGGGTTAGTTAAAGCTCTGAGGGCTCTTCTGCTGCAGACAACTGCAATCCCTCCTTTATGCTCCTTGGATGCAGTGTGAAGGTGACCATTCTTCCCAAATGGCTTGGGAACCCTGTTTAAGAGGTTTTAAAGAAATCATTTAATCCCTCTCCAGGTCAGCAGAGAGGTTGCTGCTTCCCTTGCTTCATGTTGGCTCTGCAGATTTTAGGAAGAGCCTCACACCTCCCCATTTTTTTTTGGCCACCACAGTAGATCAGGCCACAGATTCACCTGAGGAACCCAGGGGAAGCCTGTGCAATTCCATGCTTCATAGGAGACTCATTTTTCTTCTGTGTTCGTATCTGGTAGCTGCACTCCTCCAGCTCACAGCTTGTGTGATACAGTGAATATAATCCATGCCCATCTGGCTTTTATTTATTCATGATGGTCCTGATCCTGCAATGTGCTGAAACAGAGGGTCTTGGTACCTGTCAGCTGGCGGGAGCATATCCAGGGTAAATTAATATAAAGAGGGATGTGTACATTTGTTTTTACAGTGCTATAAAAGTGGAGCTACTAGGAAATCAGCCTTTAATTGCCCTCTTAATGATTCTAACTCCTCTGCACTCATTCAGAGCCATCTCTATTGTATCAGGTACAAAAAGAGCAGCTTCATTGACATGGTTTATGGCTTTATTAAACCCAAGGATTTTACATTAATAACTATCAGCTCCTCAGTTATATTTCCCCAGTGAAGGAAATGTGTGTGTTGGTGTAGGTCCAAGGCAATTTGTAAACACAAAGTATTAAAAGGCTCAACAATTCTAAAAAGTTTTAATTGGAAACTCAACAAATTGCTTCGGAAGTTCTTAATGCTTCAATATGGAGCTCTCCGATAATGAGGAGCTAATTAAGGGGCCAGGATTCAGTTTTTTATGATAACTGTCTCCATATGGGCTCAGCACTCGGTGCTTGCAGAACTAATGAAGGTCAGAGAAGTAACAGCAAAGGAAAAAAGGAAAATTTTTAGCTCTCAGCGCTGTGATGATGCTAAGCAACAGCCAGTATTTCTGCCTGGCTTTTAGGCCAGGTGCTGAGTGAGCTGCATTTAATTCATGGGACAGTCTGTGTAAGTGCTCTTGAAGTCCTGAGCTGCATTTCACAGCCCAAAGCTGCATTTCACAGCCCAAAGCTGCTCCTTGGGCTTCACCACTGGTAGGGGGGAGGATGAGCTCCAGTTTCCAGATGTCAGGCTCTACTCCCTTGCACACAGAACCAGTTATAGCTGTTGATAAGCATGGCCTGGACAATGGCAGAAGCATCACAGTGATGAGGTGCAGGGAGCTGAGCTGGATATGTCTGAGCTGGGCAGACAAACATCTGTGCTGCATTCGTGTCCTACCCTGCCCAAAAGCTATCCAGGCATCCCCTGAGATGGGCCTGAGGGCTCCAGGGAAGGGAGTTGTAGTCAGAGCCAAGGGTAGAAAAGGTGAACTGCAAAAATGAGAGCAAACCCCATAAAATATCCCAGTCATCCCGAGGCAGGTGTGAACCAGCTGGAGAGCATTGGTCCATCTGACTCAAAGGATGAAGGACAGCAATGGGGTGACAGGAAAAATTAAATCACACAATGGTTTGGGTTGGAAGGGACCTTAAAGCTCATCCAGTCCCACCCCCTCCCATGGGCAGGGACACCTTCCACCAGCCCAGGTTGCTCCAAGCCCTGTCCAAGTTGGCCTTGAACACTTTCAGGGATGGAGCAGCCACAGCTTCTCTGGGCAACCTGTGCCAGGGCCTCCCCACCCTCCCAGGGAAGAATTTCTTCTTAATATTTAATCTAAATCGCCACTATTTCAGTTTAAATCCATTCCCCCTTGTCCTATCACTCCGTGTCCTTGTAAAAAGTCCCTCTCAATCAAATCTGTCCCAGCTACGGAGCTGGGACTGGCAGGGCTGGCGGGGCTGGGAGCAGGACCTGTGTTCTGCACCACACCCTCACAAATCCCTAGTGCGAAGCTTTCAAGTGAATGCCTCGTGAAATATTAACAACACCTAAACACACACGCAGAACTATGGTCAGATGTTTCCCTGAAGTAGCTCACTGACTCCCAGAACTAAATTTGGACCAACAAGCCTCGTGCATCAAATAATTAAGTCATAGGCTATAGAAAGCAATCCTCTGGGATGTACTTGCCTTTGAGTGGCTCATCCACTTCCAAAGTAATACATACCATTAAGTATATGACCATATGGCATCCATTTATAGAATATTGCACTACAGGCAAATAGGACAAAGGTACACCCCTTAAAGCACTTTTCTCATCTCATTAACTTTGGGTACATGTTACAGAGAAGCTGCTCTGTCTTTGTTGTGTTCAAGGACAGTTTGTGCTGTGGAGTCTTGTCTTAAATGAATTGCACTAGGAAAATTAGAATCTAAATGTAGCCATGCCCTAAAGCAAACAGCATTATTTTGCCTTTCTGTAACTCGATTTATTTTTGCCGATCAATGTTTTCAAACAAACGTGTTCTTTTGTCCTCAAATCTTGCCTAATGACCCAGCTGACTTTGGGTAATTTGTGTGTGTGTGTGTGTGTGTGGCAGTGTGCCTGGATGGGTTGCTGACAGATTCAGGTGGTGCCCTGCCATGTGCTGTGGTCTACCTGAAACATCTCCCCCAGCCTGGACAGATTGGCTGGGACAAACTCTGTGAACACCTGCAGAGGTCTTAGAGAAGAACTATCTGGTGCTCAGGGTCATTAGCACATCTCCCAAGACAGAGGACACCAAGGCCAGCTGCTGGGGCAATAATCTACACCAAAAAGCAATTCAGTGCCTGCTCCAGCCAGGCTTCACATCCATGGCAAGGCTGTGCCTGGAAATCACCCTGAAATTCTTGAGGAGCTGGGCAGGAGCTGTCTCAGCCCAGCCCTGGTGTCAGCATCAGCTTCCATCCCATTGATTGCAGCGTTGCTGGATCCAGCTCTAAACCTTACAAAAAAAACGTGCTGCCCTTCAATGAGTTTGCTCATTAATTAAATAGAAATTACTGCGGGTGCCGTTCTGCATTTTGGCTTAACAGATTTCTCTTGCCCATCAAAGATCAATATTTCTGCCAATTACACCATGGGGCTCCAGCCCCCTTTTTTAGCTTCTTGGGGAGAAAACCACTGCTAAATATCGAAGTTCTCCACAAACCTGGCAGTCCAGAGGGCTGGAAATACAGTGTGTAGCAGGGAAACGAGTCCTCAGAGAGCTGTCCCCATTCTGCATTCAGCCAGCACTTCAGTGAGAGCAGCAGTGCTGACACAGGGCAGCAGCTCAGCCCTGTGTAACTGCCTCAGACATCTACGTGTGGAGGATTGCTCGTTGCTTGTGGTTTAATCCAGCTCCGAGAAACCACATTACACCACTTTTTTTTTTTTTCCTTTTCTTTCCCTCCTCCTGTCAAAGAGCCCAGCAGGGAACTGCTGCAAAGGCCAAAGGGTTGAAATGAGTATGTGCAGTTTGCAGCAAACACCAATTGCTTATATTCAATTTCCTGACCTTGGTGATCCGGGCTTCTTCCAGGGGCCCTCATGCATCCGTCTGCCGAGTTTGAAGGCTGAGCCTCATCAGGCCACGTGGCTGAAAAATCCTCTTCTCTGGTGGTGCTAAACATGGTCACTTGCTGCTCTGTGTGGAAAGGAGACAATGAGGTTCTAATGTTGCCCCAGAGAGCCCTTCGCAGCTTGCACTGGTACCAGGTACCCCAGATGCCAGAGACCCAGCTCAGGGGGCTCCCTGGGTGGGCAGTGGGGGGAGGAAAAGTCCTATCCCTTCACCTGGAGCTGGCTCTGGTGTGGGAATTGCTAAATAATGCTCTCCTTGGGGTGGAGGGGAGAGATAGGACCCCACATCTCACGCCAGAGCGAGGTGGGACCCCACAACTCACCCCAGACAGTGGCAGCAGAACGAGGCTGCTGGTGGTGCTGGTAAAATCAGCCCTGCCCTGGGGGCAACACACTGTGGAACTGTGTAAGGGGAGGGAAGTGAAGGAGTTATCAAAGGTGGCTGGGAGGGACATGTTAACATACAGTGTCTTAAGACTCAAAGGATCAAGAGATTTAGGAGAGTTCAGCTGGTAAAAAGCATCTCAGATCATCTCAAGGTGTGTGCTGCTGTACTGCTGCATCCTGCAGTGCTCTGAGGGCCCTGATTCGGCCAAACCAAGAGGAAGGATTGTGTTGGGTGCTCACACCCCAGCAGTGACAGTCACTCATGTTAAGTGCTGGCTACATTAAATGGAAGGACATTTTTACCTGCATAAGCCCACGGTGCATTCAGGATGGGGGCACTCCGAACATCCGAGGAGGAAAATGATCCAGCTGCCCTCAGCGGTCCAAGGCACTGTGTCTCCAGCTCCAGGGAAGGTGACAGATGACAAGATTTCCTCCTGTTGAGGCACCAACACCGTACACTGTCAGTCCTGTGGTGGATGGACCCCTGTCCACAGCACCAACAGCGATGCAGCCGCAGGAGCAGTGGCAGAGATTTATCTCCTGGGAGCAATGTCTGCTCCAAATGCAAACTGAAAGGGAATCCCTAAAGCAGAGAGCCAAATTCTCCATCCTCCCAGCCCCTCCAGCTCCCAGCAGCAGTAATACTCCCTGGAAGGAAATTCAGGACGGCTGTTCAACATTTACCCAAAAAAACCCCACAGTAATTCCTGTTATCCCTCCCCTGCACTCGCTCACTCATACAGAGAAGACAATAAACAAAGCAGGGAAGTCTCCTAATATTTTTATTGTTCCTTAGATAACTGTGGATAGTACAAAGTTTTCCTCTTAAAAAAAATTAATTACCTTCACACTTCCATAAACAAAGCTTCCCATGGGAATCTGCTGCCACAGAATTTCCACAGAAGCAATTTCCAACCACCATAATGCTATGTAGATAGTATAACAGTAAGAGAATATTCTTGTAATTATCAACATGAAATTGGTTATCTGTGTATAAGGGTGAACACTGATCTTTTTTTTTTTTTCTTTTTAGAAACAAAAAACCATCATTTATTAATCCAAACTACATCATTGCATTTACAACATTCATTGCATAAACTGGACATACAAAGTTTTGCCACCTCTGGTAAATAACAGACATACATTATACAATATATTTGCTGAATACATAAGTTCAAACAATATGGGTACAACAACTTGTTCATAATACATACTTAAACCATCGTGTTTAATAGTTACTAAGACACAGATCCATGAGCTACTTCGGGTCTCAGCACAGTTAATCTAAGTGACAAGAACACAGTTGAGAGAGACAGTAGCTGCAATGGAAGGCGAAGAAAACTAACCTGTGATAGGTCTTGTTCAGACAGCGAGAGCTCCTCACGGGTCAGCTTTTTCTGCTTAAAAATACAAATCACACATCCATCACAGCTGACCGCGGCGCCGGGGGAATGTCCATGCAACCCACACACAGAAGAGAGCGAGTCTCCCAAGGATAAACTTCCAACAGTCATTGCCTTACTGCTTTTGTATGTACTATAGGTTTGCTATCAGAACAGAAACAAAACAAAACCCCAAACTTAAGTGGTTCTTTAAGTGCAGTTCCAGCTGCAAGTACATGGTTACTCTGAGTCTATAACACAGGGCCAGACTTCTAGAAATGTAGAGGTAATGCTGATCTGTCAGGTTTATGCTGAATTATCCTCCATGACGTTGGTCTTAATTTTGGCAGCTGTTTATATATTTACTTATTTAAAGTGTGTTTCCTTATTAGCATCTTTTTTTTTTTTTAAATTAAGTTCCTCCCTTTTTTTTTTTCCTTTAATCCTTTTTATGTTTATTTTATTTTTTTTTTTTAAATCTTGTTTTTTTTTTTTTTTTTCTAAACCAGTCTCTGAACAAGGGCGGACTACAACTCGTCAGACCGGATGACGTGGAAGAGGGTGACGTTGTAAAGTATCTGGTGCCCGTTGTTCCAGGCGTAGAGAGCCCGATCCTTGGGGTTGTAGTCCAACATGGAAATGTGGGAGTACTTGTTTTGGAAGGGGATGTCGATGTACTCGTAGGTGGAGGCGTTGGTCTGGTAGGCGTAGTGCACCTTGGTGCCCCCCGAGTAGCCGTTGGTGACGTAGAGGGTGCCGCAGATGATGAAGGCCTCCCCGGCGCTGCGTTTCGGGTAGCTGGTGTTCCAGGTCTGCAGGCTCTGCAGGGTGTTGGGGTCCAGCTTGCTGATGACGATGTTCCCCGCGTTCTGGTTGGTGGCATAGACGGCCCACAGCCCGTTCTCGTCCACCATGAGGTCGATGTCCGAGTGGCCGCCCCAGGCGTAGTGGTACATGTTGTTGTAGCCGGCATAATCCAGGCTGCGGGTCTTGAGAATGGTCTCTGTTTTCAAGTCAAACCTGATAATTATGTGGCTTTGGTATTTGTTGAAGTAAATAGAGCCGTTGTAGACCACTTGACCGGTGCCCGACCACGGGTGGGGGAGGCGGTGGGAGGTAAAATTGTCAGTGTTCATGAAATCTGCCATGGATTTGTACTCGCGGACGAAGCGGTTGTTGTGGTAGCTGTCCATGTACCAGACCTGGGCGAGCGACAGAAACGCAGGGGGTTAGAAAACAACAGAGACCGGCTGCACATCACCCTAAAAACTGGGCTGGGAGAGAAATCCTGAGCAAGAAATCAGGGAATCATCACAGAACGGTTTGGGTTGGAAGGGACCTTAAAACTGATCCCCTCTGACACTTTCCACGAGACCAGGTTGCTCTAAGACCTGTCCAGCATGGGCTTGAATCCAGTGATGTCTCCAATACCTGTGACCTATGGCCAGATATAACCCCAATTTCTGAAACTCCCAATCAGCTGAATAGCAAACCTTTCTCAGGGGTTAACCCTAACCCCAACCCTAACCCTAACCATAATCCTAACCCTAACCATAACCCTAACCCTAACCTGGTATCTCCCTAGAAGCACGAGAGCTTAAGTGCTCCCCTGGGAATGCTGCGTGATTGGCACCATCCTTGCAGAGGGCAATTAACATCTTTTCTCTCTGGCTAAACCCAGCATTTTATGTTGATGCCGCTTTTGCTTCCCGTAAGCCCCGTCGTGGTAGCACTCAGTAAATTATCCCAGCTGCTGTGCCTAACTCCATTCATTTGGCACGCAGGAGGGAGGGATGCAATCACTCATTGTCAAGAAAATTCAGGCAAAGTACATGTCGGCTTAAAAATCATACACTTCTGCATCAAAAGCTTAAACCAAGGCCGCTAAAATAGACGAGAGAGAAAAAGACATCTAAATCTTGCTGTTGGTAGATTGGGGTGAGATTTTAGATCATCATTAAAGTGCCAGTTCATTGGGGACACTGTCTAGACTCCTAAAAAAAAAAAAAAAAAAGCTTTTGTTACATGAAACCAATTCCAAGGCAAATGACCAAGCTGTGCAGTTAATATCCAGAAGAAATATCCAGCCAGTGATGACATTATGGATGCAGTTACTGCCTAAAAATAAGAGAGCTGCTTTCTGTAAAAACTGTTTAGGAAGGAGAAAAGGTAAATTTAGGAAGGAGAAAAGGTATATTTAGCAAGAGGGAAGCCTTTAAGGCTGCAGATTTGGGTGATGTAGTGCAAATCTCTTCTGCAGAATCTGACAGTGTTATCTCCGCAGTGTGACTGTCTCCAGGGTCCCTGAGAAGAACAAACCAACATTTGGCTGCTGCCTTTGAAAGGCCAAGTGGGGTCTCCAAAAACTTTGTAGGCAACTTCAGCCCTCCAGCGTTACCTCGGTGGAAACACCGCAGAGGTGGGGAAATGAACATGTGGCAAATGGCTCTGATCCTCACACCTCCACCTTGGTGGGCTTGAGGGATGTCTCCAAAAGCACCAGAGAACACCCACACATGTCCCTGAGCCCACGGCAGAGAGGTGTCTGCAGCCTGGGAAAGCTGGAAGTGAAATGCCTTCAACTAAACCAGCTTGGGAAATTACGGGGGAAAAAAAAAAACAAACACAAACTCGAGACCAAATTGTCTCTCTGCTTCTCCCACTTCATTATCTGTTATTAAAACTTCAGTGCACCAGCGTGTTGTGCTCAGTTTCTAGACAGAAGCCCAGCAGAACCCCACGTCACCACGCTGGGGCTGCAGGGTGGCAGAATGCTCCTCTCCAAGAGCATTCCGTGCTTTGGAGAAGCGGAGACGGATGGATGGACAGCGTCTCATCACACCAGCTGGCTTTGGGCAACCTCCTCTTGCCAGTTCACATCAATCCCAGCACTCAGCATCCACCTGCTGCCTCGTGGGACTCCCAGTCTTCCCCAGTTGTGTTCCATGGTTTCATGGCTCGGACAAATGGCCACGTGAACCACCAAACACCTCCTGGGGCTTGGGGACAGAGGATGGGGATGATAAACTGCCCATCTCTCCCCACCTCCACTTTCCCACTCTGCTGAGCAGCCAATGAAATTCACTTAATGGTGTGTTCCTAATAAAATTCCCAGTAGTTTTATGCGTTAGATACACAGAGATGCTGGTGAAGCTTCAGCTCCAGTTTACAGTCTATTTGCATGACAAAAATACACTGCAGAAGAAGGAAAAAAATTATTATTAAAAAGAGCGGTTTGAGACAAAACTCTCTGAGGGCATGGAGGATCTTTAGCATCTGAACAACCAGCTTCAGCTGTAAATGATGTCAGTGCCAAGGGACACAGCAAACACAGCCCAAAGGGGACAATTCTGTCCCCTCTCTCAAGCAAAACAAGATGTGATGTGGTAAAGCCTTCCCATCTCACCTCCAATCAGGGTTTTCCTGGGGCTATAGGTGAAGTTTTGCTTAATAACTCTAAAATATGGAGGTGTGGAATTGGGGAACCAGTGCCAACCACTTGGCTGCTGGAGGAAAAGAGCCCAACAAACCAAGTCACCTTCAAAGAAGCCACCAGGAGTGGCTTCTCCAGAGCATCCCTTGTCCTCTCTTAGCTACAGAGCTCCCAGAATAGCTGCCCCAATACAGCCCTTGCTAGAGCCTTTATCCTTTGATGAAGGATGCTGCATGCAGGAGGGAATTACATGCAGCCAAGCTCTGTGCCTTTTGTTTTGTTTTGCTGCCTGCAAATCCTCAGCAAACACTCGAGATATTTTCCATTCCATCAGTCATGGGAAGCCTGGATTGATTTTCAGCCAGTTATTGGCCTCCTACCTCCTTGGGATCAAAATTGAATGGTCTGAATGGAAAAAAAAAAGACCAAAACAAAGCAAAACAAATCTCTCTCTGGCTGCAGTCAGTTAATTCCTCACAACAATGAAAGGGGAGGATGGAGGACAAATGCAGTCAGATGACATTATCAGAGGCTCTGGCAGCAGAAGAGCAGCAGGGACCAGCACCACAGGTCCCTCTGCTCAGCTCCCTCCTGGCTGCCAAACACAGAGGAGAAACCCAATACTTGATTATTTCCCCCCTGTTGTGGGGGGCACAGACCTCTTGGTGACACTTTTGAGACCATGAATGCTCATCACTGCAGGGAGTTTCACCTCCCCAGGGGAGGGACCACTGCATGGGGCTGCTCACCCCCTCCTCATCCCCCCTCCCTGCGGGATGCTCAGCCCCTCCCGCTGCAGAGGAGGCCACCAGAGCCCTGTGAGATGAATAAGGACCTTCCCTGGGTTTCACAGGGCACTCTGGGCTTCAGTGCTCGGCTGTGACGAGTTTTCAGTGCCCTCAGTTGTGCCGGTGGAGGTGGGAACAGAGACGAAGCTGTCGCGGTCTTACCTTGTTCTCTCCCTCGGGAGCGAGAGGATCCGTCATCCACGATCCGAACCGGGACCCCGAGGTTTTAATTGTGATCGGGTCACTTATTCCTGTCAGCTTCCCACAAGCTGGAAAAGAGTGGAAGGAGGCTGGTGAGCACCATGTCAGCCCCAGCGAGGGGCACCTGAGCCGGCCACCACCCACAGCTCTGCCCACTGCTCTGGCCCCGGTGATGGCGGCTCTGGAGTTGTTTAATTAGAGGGAATTAAGTAAAGAACAAGTGTTGAATGCTTTTGGTTGTTTCATACCTCTTAATAACATTTGTCCTTATCACACTGTCCCCAAGAAAACAAGCTTTGCTGAACCAGCCAGGCTGCGAACGTCACAGAATAGGGAATGAGGGGAGCGAGCCAGGATCCAGCAGCCAGGTGGAGGAATTAGCTGAATAGCTGCTCACTTCTGCTCTAATACAGTGCAGCCAAGATAAAAAGACAGACGTGTCTATTCCAGCGCTGCTGGAAACATGCATTTGTTACAGGTTACGCAGAGGAGGAAAAAAATACGAGTTGGGAAATGATACACTATATAAATCTCTTCCCTGCGTTTACCAGCATCTACCAGCCACCTTCTCTGATCCCTGTTGTGTCGGCACGCTTAGGAGACACTAATGAATTCACCAGCCTCCTCCCAGCCAGCTCCAGGAGAGGAACCCAAAGGCAGGAGGGTGAAGGCAGGCAGGTGGGATGTCCCAGGGATCCCTCAGGAGCTGCCCTGGGAGTTCTGCCCAGACTCAGCATCACCACAGCAGGGATGGGCACCCGCTCAGTGCTGTGAGCCAGGTTGGGAGCACACTCAGGTGCCCCCCACCTGTCAAATTCAGTGCATCTGCAAGTCCAGCTCAGCGCCCTGCTGGGTTTTCAAGCCCCAAATCTGAGGGGAAGCAGCAGGACCTCTCCTCCAGCTTGCCATGCCAGCTGGCCATGGCAGCTCTTTTCCCATCCGTGGTTCTGTCCCCAGCACTGAACCCAGAAGCCCTCCAGGGATGCCCATGGATAGATGCCTCCTGCAGAACACTGCAGCCTCAGCCTTACTGAGCTCCTTTCTCCAACAGTATCCCCAAGTTTCAGCAAAGCTGCCACTCTACTCTCCTGCATCACCAACATTTCAACGTGTGTGCAGTGAGGAACGACAGGTGAAGAGACAGAGATGCCTCGGGAGGGGCTGCTGTTGGATGCTCTGTTGCTACGGGAGCGCCTCATTTAAAACCTGGCCACATTCAGTGCAGAGCTGGCCCTGCAGCAGCATCCCTTGAGCAAGACAAGCTCAGGTTGGTGGCACCAGGGGGACAGGCACCACCTGGAGTTCAGAAAGCGTTTCCTGACTTTCCCTTTTTGTCGTGGAAGCTGCCCTGTCAGGCTGGGAAGGGGGAGGTGGTGGTTCTGGGGTGGAGAAGCTGCTCTGGGTGCTGGGTTTGAGGACCCAGAAGGGCTGCAGCTGCACTGCAGTGCCTGCTCAGCGGGGCACCCAGGGCTGGGGCTGCAGGTGGGAACCCCTGCAGGTGCTGCTGAAACACGGGCAGAGCTCTGCCAGCTCAGGACAAGGTCATTCTGCTCAAAATTACCAAGTAAAATCATAGAATAGTTTGTTATAAGGGACCATTAAAGGTTATTTAGACCTGCAACGAGCAGGGATGTCTTCAATGAGATAAGGTTGCTCAGAGCCCTGTCCAACCTGACCTTCATAGAATCATAGATTCCAGCCCTTGAATGTTTCCAGAACATACACTCTGCAACCTCTTTAGCTGCCTCCCTCCTCAGCCTGTTCTCACCTGCACCTTTCTCTCCTCATCACAGCCATGGGACACATCCTCCTCCCTCAGCTCTGAGCTGTGGCCAGAGGGGTCACCTTACCCTGGGGCACCAAATAGATGAAGATATTCCTGATATGCACCAGCATGACCTGACCAAGGGGAATATCAATCTTCCCACGGCCTTCAGAGCTCAGCAGACAAAGAGAGAACCCACCAAAAGGCAGAGAGCTGTGCTGGCCTCCCCTGAGACACGATGGACAGGAATTTGCCCTCCTGCCTACCTGATGCACTCAAAACCTCTCAGCTCAGGGGGAGAGCAAAGTACTGGCAAAGGGATGCAGTGGGTTAAAATAAGAAATTTTAATGTCTTGCAAATTCCCCTTGCAGAGTTCCAGCCTTCCTCTAATCACAGATCTGCTCAGCACTGCCGGCCATTATCACAGCCCTACATTGCTGTCACTTTATCTCTTCCTTCCATTTCCCTAGAGAGAAGTCTTGTATAAAAGCTCATTGATTTTTAAAAAAATAGTTAAAAAAATAAAGCAGCAGCAGCTGATAAGGGTAAACTAGTGTTGTTTGCAACATCTCATACACGTATAGCTGGAGGCACATTCACAGCAGCTCTTCTGCAATGCAAGAGGGTTGTTCTTACACAGGGCAAGGTGTTCTCTCTCCTGGTGTAAATCTATCCCAGGCACTCAGGTGCTGGGGGGAAGTTTCTTTAGGGTCCCTACAGCTTTCCTGGGCTTACCACCCAGAGATGGACAACTACAGCCTCTGGTCCTCACCCACCCATCCATCCCTGCTGAGATCCACACCGCTCTCTGAATATCATCAGCAATTTTCCCCCCCATGGGTGCTGAGCCTTTTGCAGCAAACCCTGCATGCTGTTGGGATGGCAGGAGCATGGGATGCTGGGGGTGTTCCAGGTCACTCAGGGACAAATGTGCAACAGAAAAGCGTGTCCTGGTGCTCGTCCAGGAGTCCAGGGCACAGGGGAGGCCTGTGAGCAGCAGCTTCTGGGGTGTCACAGAGGAGCTGTTTTCACTCCTCTTTCCCCAGTGCTATTCAGGTCCCTCTTCCTGGAAAACAGCACAAAGGAGCCTCTCCCCAAGTGTCCCTCCAGGCTGACCAGCCTCTGTCCTGCCCTCCTGCAGCTCCTCAGAACAGCCATGGAACAGCCCCCCACACACACAGCCCCTTCCTCGAACCGCACGAGGAATTTTCCAGCAGGAGAAGACACGCTCTCCTCCTGCCAGCTAAAACAAGCTCTACCATCCTCCCAGGATGCCAACACCTCCGCTCCATATTTCTCCTCAGATCCAGCCCACAAGTGATGTTTAGCAGCTCAGCAGCAATTTATCCACCAACGCAGCCACCGGCTCCTTCTGGACTCCAGGGTTCTGCTTGGACTGCTGCTGCCACAGCCAGGATCCTTCCCTGCTGGGGCTTCCCAGGAAGCCAAGGTCTCATCCCCCCCATCCCAGTCCCAGCCCTCCACAGCAGGGATGGGGTTGTGGCAGCTGGGTCATGCCCTGTCCTCACCTCTTTTGCCTGGCTGGGAGTACCCCATCCCAAAAACA
>JAYRBT010000038.1:3010986-3056628 GCA_036023395.1 Myiotriccus ornatus
TCAGGGACGGGCTGGCAGGGCTCTACCCCCATCCCAAAAACATCAGGGACGGGCTGGCAGGGCTCTACCCCCATCCCAAAAACATCAGGGACGGGCTGGCAGGGCTCTACCCCCATCCCTGCACCAGGATTTTTTTTCCAAGACTCAGGGGAAGCTTAGGCTGGCAGGCAAACATGAGCCAGAGTTAAACTCCCCCTTGAGCCAAGGAGTGACAACCTCTCCACTCCTCCAAGGCTCCTCTTAGGAACATTAATGGGAACGTTAAAATCCCTGTATAAATAGTGATCTTTGAGAGTGTAAACAGAAACACAGATTGAACCTGCCACTATTGATTTTTTTTTTTTCCCTTCACACACATGCCAGGGTCAGGAAGTGTTTTCACTATTGATCCATCAATAATGCTTAGAAAACCCAAAATGCAAAACAGGACAAGGTCTAAGGAAAATGCTGCACTGTGGAGCATCAGTGCTTCCTGGGAGAGGTGAACTGGATGGGGATATGGCACATCTTTCCCATCCCTTGTCCTGTGCTTATTGCAGCAGCTCTCTGACCCTGTTTGGGGTACCCTGAGCTGTAGCAGGTGGACATGCTCCAGCTGAGCAGCACTTCTGGCCCATGCAGGAGCAAATCTAAGCTCAAACGTGCTCCTTGAAACATCACTGAACTCCTCAGAGCAGATAACCTGCAGCAAACAGAAATCCTCAGCAATCAGGGCCTCCCTGTGTGTCTGTAAGGTTGTTATTTGAATTTAACTCAATTAACTACCATTTTCACTGGCTTACACGCCGGAGCCATAAACAACATTGGAAATTCAATCCGTGCTGTTTGCTGTTAAGTGACCAAATAAATCACCCTCCTTGGGTGAGCAGCAAATCCTCATGGATTTGTCTCACCTTTGTGAGACCCAGCATCCATCTCTGCAAGCACCTGGGAGTGCTACAACATCCCAGGGCAGAAGAGTTGCCCTGACCCCACGGTCACAGAGAGAGCAAGAGGACACAGCAAAAAAAGCCCAAATAAAGACTCAAAAAGATTTAAAAAAAACCAAACCAAAAGTTTCTGGACAAAGTTGCCTGCTATGGTGTGACTTTCCCCCACTCCCAACCCAAACCTGGGTGTACCAGCACTCGTTAATAAATAAGAAATCAGGCTCTGCCCTCTCGCTTGGCCAGGGGGTTATACCTGCCCCAGGGGTACCTCAGTGCCTTATTCTCTGCACACTCATAGTTCCAATACTCTGAGCATCCAGGCTTAGGTGGGAATTCACTTTCCTCTCTGAGATTTCAAGTCAGATGGAGCCTGTAAGGGATCAACATGATATCAGAGGGCAGGATGGAAATGCAGAGGGAAATAGAGGGTCAGTGGCTGCTTACAGACTTGTGGAGGCACCTAGAAACAAGCAAAAGCAATCCCACCACCAGAGCCAAGAGAGAAACAAAGCATTACCTTGCCAAGGATATAAAGTGCTCAGAAGAGATCTGATCTTCCATGAGGTTACCTGAGAGTGTAATTTCGTATGTGCTACCAAAATAGACTGCAGAGCAGTTAATGTGTTTAGATTATCTAAGCTGCGTAACAAGAAAGTCAATAATGTAAGGAGAAATTAAATCAAGTCAGAGATGGCCCAGCAAATGGTGGGGAGAGTTCTTGCAGCTGCAGAAGGCAGCGCACTCCTTCCCCCTCTGTTTTGGGTCAGATGTTGGGTTTGGCGACAGCAGACCCACGGGCCTCAGTCAATTAATACTCTCTGAATGAGATTAGAGACGAAACTCTGGTGTTTTAGCACCAGCCTGATGGAAAGGGCTCCCTGCTCCATGGGGGAATGGGAGAGACAGGGAGATTTATACCCTGCCCAGCGGCACAGTCCGGACCACACCGCGAGCCCGCACCAGCTCCACCATGCTCTTCTCCAGAAGGGTGGGGGAAATGGGGGGTTTGCAGGATGCAAAAAGGAAAAGGGAAACCAGGAGAACCAAGGAAACCGAGTCGAGGAGCCTGCACGCCCCCACACCCCCCCCCAACCCCACCAAGCGCAGAGACCTTTGCTGTGGGCCAGCTGCAGGGAGCAGAAAGGTCGGACACGGATGCACGAGCGAAAAACCGGGGGGTGCACGTGCTCGCTTTGCATAAGCCAGATCTGCCCCGGCCCGGCCGCTTATGCAAAGGCCGCCCCGGCGCCACATGCCCGCTCACGGGGCCGATCCTGAAGCACTTACACCACGAGCAACATTGCTCATGCGAGTAATCCTCGGCAGGACTACTCCCAAGACGAATGTTACTGATAGCATAGCTCTTTACAGGATCCAACCTGGCTGTTGAGAAGCTCATCCCTTCCAGCCAGGCACGGCACAAGATGGCCAGCGCGGCATCTCTGCCTCCGGACGGGATGAGAGATGTTTTTTTAACATCGATGGTGTTTAGCCAGTGCCACCATGTTGTTCTGAGCCTACCTAATTTTTGCATGCATGCACGAAGCCTTTCTTCAAGATTTGACACTCTGTTCTGAAGCTCTTCGTAGTCATAGGCGCCAATCTCCTCCTGGAGTTCGTTTAGAACTGACGTCAGATTCTGGACCTCCTCTTTAAACTGCAATACCAATTTGGCATCGGCTTTGTACTCTTCCAACACTGGTATCAAAGGCCTAAGTTCCTCCATTTTCGCTTTTATTGCCTGCAAGGTTAAAATAAGCTCGGTTCAGTGCTATGCGTGCAAAAATCCGCAACACTCTGCCTTGACCTGGTTGCTTCCTACGTGAGCGCAATGTTCATATCCCACAATTATTAGCATTAAAACTAGTTTAGTTATTATTTTGGTCCAAATGATGTATTGGAAAGAACATATTAAACAGGCTGCAGAACACCAAAATATTTGGGAAAGGCCTTTATTTGTCATTTTTAGAATGCAACATCTTAGGGTTACATGCTTCAGATCACATACACAAAGAGTTGTTGTTGTTTTTTTTTTTCTTTCCAAAAAATAAAAGAAAATAATATATATATGCATTGACAAGGGTTTCAAACTATTCATGAAATGCATCTACAATTGCATGCAAAGGAAGGTCTTGGTTGTGTGGTTCAAGGTTCCTTAGTGAGATATGGTGCTAATTTGGAAAATAATCAAAAAAATCAATGCATGGTGCAAAATGCTCTGTGGCCCTCTTTTCATGGTTACATGGGAGTGAACTGCTTCTTCAGTCACTGCAGCATTGAAAAAACTTGCTTTTAAGTTAGCCCTGTAAGCAAGAAAATGAAATACTGTTGAGGATCTAGCTCACTAACCTGCCTTATATAGATAGCCATTCACAGACAAATACTCTAAAGGAACTAAAGAGAGAAAAAAAAACCCAAACAAAACAACACAAGAGCTCCAAACCACTCACATTTTAATGCTGGCATTAGCAGAAACAAAATGCTGTGGCTGTTCTTTAAAATGGTGCTTTGGCAGCAAATTAGACAAAAATTCCTTACTGTTTTTAGGCACAGACCATAAAAATCAAAGTCATTCTCAAATGTATTTCGCAGAAATGAATTTTTTCTTTTTCTTTTTTTTTTTATTTTTTTTAATTTTAATTAAATGAAGGCCTCGTTTAAAGGCTCGGTATGCAGCATTTTGTTGAAGATGCTTTGCTCCAGCAGCTAATGAGTAGACATAAATATGCATGCACCTACCCGTTAATGAAGCATGTTAGTACACACAGAATACCTGGTGCTGCTTAAACTGCTGCACAGTGGCCAAGTTCACAGCGCCCAGGGCTGTGACATCTGCCTGTCTGCTGAAGCAGTTCAGGGCTCAACAGCATCAGAAACTGGTCCTCAGCCTCACTCCTTTCCTTCCCATCCATCCCCTCCTATTTAAGTCAGGAGGTTTTTCCCTCCTATGCTTTGTACATGTGGAATATATTGATTTTATTTACTTTCACTCCCCTGTGCAAGCTCTCTGGCAGATGATGGGGAGGATTAAACTCATCAGAATGGAGGGGAAAATAATAATAATAATAATAGTAATAATAAATTAAACAAATAAATAAAAAAGAAAGTCATGCTCAAGTCAAGAAGATGGTTCTTACATCCAGACTGCAGAGCTAAATTTAGGGCCCTGCAGTAACTGGAGATGGGGAGCGGAGGAGGTGGAGTTGGTGAAAAGTTTTAAGAACCTTCTTCCCAGTTTCTTATGATATAATCTTGGTATTTAAGTATTTAACATTAAAAATTCTGCTGTAAAATACCAGCCAGCTGGGCAGCTGCCTGAAAATGAGGGTGAGAATCAGCTGGGTGGCTGATCAGGAACATCCCCAAATTTCACTAGAAATCTTCTCAACTCGTTTTTAAATCTATTAACCCAAAGCATCACTAAAATTTCAGATTCTTTTTTGGCAATTCAGTCTGTTCTCAGCCGAGTTCTTGAGGGCTTGGCCACCGCTCTCAGTGCCAGCTGCATTCCAAAGGCTGGCAGCTTCACCCCTCGTTTGTGCGGCACCAGGACACAACACACAGAGTCCATCAGAAGGTGCTGCCGCTGCTGCCAACACCATTCCTTCAGAATTGGACAAGATCCTGGAGGTGTGCAGTTCTCCAGCCTGAGGGCAGCTGTAATAATTGCACTTTTGGGGTTTTTTTAGGCGGGGAAGGGGGTGATGTTTGAGTGATTAGTCCCTTGCTACAGCCACCCCAAGTGGGGGTGCGGTTTGGTGACAGCCCACTGCACTTTGCCACGTGCTGCAGAAATGGAAATGGAGCCCCAGCTCCTGGCTTTTCCCAAGGAGTGGGTCCTGGGCATGGCATGGGGAAAGGCTGCCTGGCCATGGAGGGGAATCTACCTCGGCCAGACCTCAGCTGCCCCGGGGTCTCCCTGCAGACCCCCCTTACGGAACCATCCTACGCTGCCCTACTGGGGCACCGAGGTGGTTTGGGGGTGTGGGAACATGGAGATTTATGCTTCTACCCTATAGAAAAATGTACTGAGGATGTGATGCCACAACCTGGATCAGGCTGTGCTTTGGAGAGGCGGGAGCCCACGGATGGTCACCCTGAGGGGAACCAGGGCCACAGTCCCACGCACACCCCGAGAATTCCCTGGCCACAGCTCCGTTAGGAGTTTGGAAAGCAGACATACCTTAAACTGCCTTGCCAGGTGCTGCTTGTGGCTTTCTTCCACTTGCTTAAATTTTGTTTCCAGTCCCCTCATCTGGTTTTCCATCTTCTCCACGTACTGTAGGTCTCTCTGAGTCCGCCTGTCCAACACCTCTATCGACTGGGACATGTTTTGCACCTGTCAAACGAGAAGGGACTCATTAAGAAGGTGCTTCCAGCACCAAGGCAGCCCCTCTTGCATCCCAACGCTGACCTTTTCCACATAGTCAGCAGAGCTAAAGGGCAATCAGCCCATGCATTATTTACTAGTTAATCAACAGCATCTCACAGATTATGACCCCGTGCTCTAAACCAGAGTAAATGTGTTTCACAAACGTTTTTTCTGCTGCAGTGCAGAGAATAATTTAACAATCTCACACGCAAAAAAGGGTGGTAGTCGAGGCTAGAACATGTCACTCGTGATGGCCTCTTTGAGAAGCTGGAGTGGCACCTGCTGCTGCACAAGGGGAGCTCTGAGTTGAGCAGAGGCCCACCTGGGTACGAGAAAAGCTTCTGCTCAGGTGCACATTTCCATTTCCTCGTGTGCGCGCGAGCGACGCTGATTTGCCTAAATGCAAACTTTACTCCCAGCTCGTAAAACTTCATTATCCAAACAGCCCGACTGTTTATACAGCATCTGCCACAACAAACCCAGCTGTGGGTGAGGGCATCCCGGAGCCGGGAAGTGCGGTGGGAGCTCCCACTCCCCACCGGCTCCTGCCCGCTCGGGCGGTTGTGCCGCGTCGGCAGCTTTGGGAGCCGCAGCCCCGCAGCTCCCTGTGCAGAGCCCATCTGGCCTCGCCCAAGGAATGATGCAAAGAAGGTTGGCTGGGCTCATCGTGAGAAAAAGAGCTGAAGGTGTAAGGAGGGGCAGGAAACGCCAGCTAGGCTGACCTGATTTTGAAGGTTGGCTGCCATCTGATTTATTAAGATATTCCCTCCTCTCGTTTCTCAGGCTTGGGAGAGGGGAACGGAGCTCTGACGTGGGCAGGCACCAAGGCACCTATTTAGCACGAGGCAATGAGCAATATTTAAGGTCCTCGCATCAGGGACGGATGTGTTCGTACCCCCGGTCGGTACATTACGGGGCTCAGCCCACGACCGGTGCTCCTGCCACCGCCACGTCACCCACAGCAGCGCCGCCGTGGCACCGTGGGGATGACGTCCGCGGCTAAAATGAATCAGGCATCCGAGCGTGCTGCTGCGTCAGGGCCCTCCCATCAGAGCCGTCCTGGCTCTGGCCTCCTCAGCTGTGGGCGTCTCAGCAAAACCCAAATGTGAGCCAGCGCCGTCGCCGCGGATCCGCTCCCGGACGCTTCCCAGGGCCCGCACGCTGCCACATCCGCTCCCGTCTGCGTCCTCGCCAAAGCCAGGCGCAGACAGGCCGGGACGGGGAAGGAACGGTGCAAGAGCAACATCTCCTCGGGCCAGTCGCGCTGGGCTGTTGTGACTTACCTCAAGTGACAGGGCGAGGGCACGGCGGGACACCCGCACGCAGCCAGGGCTGGGAGACTCCTCGCTGAAACCAGCCCGGGTCAAATGCCAGCTGTGGCGTCTGCAGCTCGGAAGCCCATCAAAATGCCCGTTGCTCACGCACGATGACAAGAAAAACTATTACAGGGATCCATTAAAAATGTATGGATGACCTGTATTTCAAAGGCCAACAGCGAGGAAACATTCTGTACAGCTCCTCCGGGGGTCTAATAGTCTTCCTTGGCAAAGGTGAAGCTATTTTCAGTCTCTGAGCCCCAGAATGTCACCTGGAGATGAACCAGCACCCACCCCGACTACTCCCAAGGACCTGCTCAGAGAGGCCTGAGGAGCAGGGAATAGCAGAACAAGGCCTTCTTGGTTTGGAGAAGAAAAGAGCAAACCTGAGCTCAGCCCGAGACTGTTCAGCTCCTGCTCAGCTGTGCCACCCCCAGGGAGCTTTCAGCAGTCACAGATGGGTGCTAATTCACCTGGGCTGGATGCGGAGGAGTTTGAAGACCTCTCTCTACCCTGAGGCAGGAGAAGGGACAAGCGTGGCTGCTCTGCAGATATTTTTATTCTAGTTATCCCGTCTATTCTCCTTTGAGATGAGTTGTATCTACCCAGCAGAATTATTCCAGTGGGTTGGGATAGGAATGACTTGTAGGGATCATGCAGAACTGATCTAATTCCACTAATGCCCAACCTCAACTAAAGGCCAAGCTGCAAGTAATCAGAAAAGAGCATTAGAAAAGAGACAAGTATCTGAGTCCACAGGGGCTGAGTAAAACTATGGGGGGCTCCTTACACTGCTTCTTGGTTGGTGGGAAGGGAGAAACAGACTCTGCTGTCGGAGTATCTCGCTCAGGATGCTGCTCTGAAAACACCTCTGGAGTGTTTCTGCCTTTCCCTGACTGCAGAGGAAAATAACCTCCTCACATGTCTCTAAATGGAGATGCCTAAAATAGCTGCTGTGCTATTTTGGGGGTGGATTTTACAAGCCCGGACTCGGTATTTGTTGCCCATATTGTTTTCAACCAGGCAAGACTGTGGCCAGTCTTTGCAGCATCAGCCCTGGTCCCAGAGAGCAACTTGAGCACCAGCAGCTGAAGATCTGCTTGTTTTCCATCATTAGCATATCACGCCCTTGGATCCAGCAAAGTACTTTGGCACATGATTAGGTTTCAATGAGACTGTTCTTGGCTTAAACTTAAGCATGTACAGAAGTGCTCTAATGAACTCAGGCCCAAGAATCCCATCTCTCAAATTCCCTCAGCTTCCTCCATTAACTGCTGTCCTCAATCATTGGCTACAATGCTTTTTGCCCCCACTCTCAACTTGAAACCTCATTTTCATCAAGCTGATGTGAGATAGATACCTGTGATTCTCTTGGGGAAAGAGTTATTTTTAGCATTTGAAATAGAAAATTAATACAAATGCAACTGCCAGTGCTGTCCTTGTCATCTTGTTTGATGAGTTGTTTCAGAATTCAGCAAGAGTAACAAAGAGTCAATACTGGCCTGATGACCTCAGTGAGATCTATAAGGTCAAAGCCACGGTTTAAACCCTGCTCAAGCTTCCCTGTGGATCAGCCTTTCATCCCAGCTCCAAAAGGCCTTTTCTAAGCCCATCTCTGGGGTTTGAATTGGGATGAATCTTTAGCCTTGGGCAGCTGGACAAACTGGTGGAGCAACAGCATGAGGCATCTTGAGGGAGATTTTCATGGTCTATGGGAAAAATTAGCAGAGAAATGGACTCAGCTGATGGTCCAGAACATGAAAAGTTCACCTTATAAGGTCTGCAGGAGGCAAAGTGAAGGCTGAGAAGAGATGGCATTATCCTTTGTAGATACACCTCAGAGTGACTATCAAGGGAACAAAAAGACCTGTTTAATCTGGAAATCGGTGCTGGCAAAGATGAAGAATTGGCAGGAAACCAAAAATGGTTTACCCATCAGAGGAGGAAGCCCTCCCAGATAACACGGCCAAAATAAATAAATAAAAATCCGCTTGAAGATAAAAACATAATCTGTTTATGAGCAGGATTGAGGTGATGTCTTGGTTTGGAGGCAGTCCAAGATCTAGACTCAGCACCTGACACATACAAGGCTGGAAGGACTCCGTGTACTCCAGCCAAGGATGAGCTCAGACACCTCAAGTGTCAAAACCCGGGCAGAACAGTTTGTGCGGTGGCGAGCGGCCCTGGCTCCCCTCACCTCCCTGAACGCTGCTCTTTACCCTGACTCGGTGCCCAGCACTCACTCCTGAGTCACAGGAACTGCACTTCCTACCCAGATGCTCATCCCTGTGAGCTGAGTGTGGATGGATGCAGTCCTGGCAGCTTTGAACCTCAAAGTTCAGCTGCTGAAGCCTCTTGTGTGTGGAGATTTCCACTGCAGCCGCTGTAATTGGTTTGTGTAAACACACACACTCCCACCCACACACAAATGCAGCTTAATTCTTGCAATGCCTCATCATCCCCATAGGAGACTTTCCAGGTCTGCTCCTTTGAAAATCCAAACACAGTTACCTCTTTGACACATTATGCTGCTTCATCTGCTGGCAGAGAGAAACCGGGAGCCGGGAGTTTTCCCGTCACAAAGCTAGAGTTAAAACATCAGATGACGAGGGAAGGAGTTTTCAGGTTCGAAATCCTTCCTGGCAAGCTGGAAGCTCTTCGCTGCAGTTGGTTTTCCCTACAGGGATTATCATTTCAGCCTTCCTCAAGATCAGATGTCTGGCACTAAGAGCCTATTCTTTATTTTGTTGTTTTTGGGTTTTTTTTTTCATATAGGTTAGCGTGGGAGTGAGATGCAGACAAATTAGCAGGCAGGTAACATCCCTAGAACACATGCCTGGAAGTACAGCTCCTCCCTCACTTTATCCATTGGCAGCCAGAGAGCTGCATAAAAAAAAAAGAAAAAAAAATCACCATGCACTTACTTACACCCTCCTGATGTTATACCAGGTCTCCTACACCCAACTCCTGTCCATAAGCAGAGGGCATTGGGTCAAATCCTGCTCATTTTTAATGCCTCTGAGCAGTTCTGGGAACACAGAGGCTCTCGGACACCCGTGGCAGCTGCTCATAAATTTAACGCCTTGCTGCCTCTCAGGCAAATGGACCCACTGTGTTACTGCTCAGAGAAATAAAAGCCTGAGTGGGATTATTTTTAGAAGCCTCTGACATACCAAAGAATTGTTTTAGTGCTAAATGTTTCCTGGCTCTCTTTATTGTCCTTATCACATAGGAAAATCACTTAAGTGTAGGTTTAATGTTGTTACAGGGAATTAATACATTGGCTCCCCCAAAGCAGCAGCATAAAAATTCTTTTGTCATGCACAACACATGCCAATATAGCATTAGGGCATGGGGTTTAATTATATATCCAGCACTGGAGTCAGCTTATATTTTAAAGAGAAGAGCACCATTTCACATGGAACAGCATTTCTTCGGTGAAATCTATTATCTGGAAAATTTCTTGTTATTGGGAATGTTTCCCTAATGAGATTCTTTGATCTTTTCGGACAGCAGACTATTAAAAACTAATCAAGTGGATGTCAACATTAGAAAGAAAACCACTAGCTGTCATCTCTGTGCTACTTGATGTTGACAGCTTGTACAGTTTTACTCGACCTCTTTAATATCGGCTTGGCTAGGAATGCATGGGCTTTGGGGTTTTAACTCTTATCTCCTCTCATCTTGTTGAGGCTCATCCTTTGAAACTGCTTGTGTCAACATAACAAGAAAAAGGGTCAATTTTTTTTTATTTTTTTTTTTTTAGTGATATGGTTCAATATTGGCTGCTTTGATCTCAGCAGTTTTACCCTGACCTTAGCCCAGGGTTTCCTCTGTGCCTCAGAAACACGTAGAGATTTCTCCTCCTGACTGCAGCTCATTATTCCCCACCACGCACACGGGAATAACTCCGGCACGGGAGGGGCTGGGCCAAGGGGTCCATCTTCCCCAGAAACCAAGGCTCAGTTCACCCTGCTCGGGTTTTTACCCCCAGTGTCACACCAAACCAAACCACTTTTCCCAGAAGGACTCAACCATTACCTTTTCTAAGAGTTGTCTCAGCTGCTTTGTCCTGGCATCACGTGAGCACATCGTCTGTTGAGGTGCCACCACTGTGCATATACAACGTCCCTCGCTATCCTGGGCAGAGCTGTAGACCTGCCAGCTTTCCTCTGGGTTGGTAGGCAACACCTAATTAACACAGGGAAAGATGGGTTAGTTAAATGGGGGGAGGCCTGGCAGGGGTGTGGGAGCTGAAGGGGAACGAGTGGAGGAAGCGGGATGGAGGTGGCAGAGAGTGGAGATGTGCTGGGAGTGGAGGGAGGCTCCTCCGAGGGCCCAGCTGGCAAAATTCACTTGTAATGCAAAAATATGGATTGGGGACAAATAAAACAAGGGGCTGAAAAAGGAGAGCAAGAGCTGAAGCAGGAAGGCAACACAAGTAGGAAGGCATGGACACAAGGAAAGCCAGGCAGCAGCGAGGGCTCTGGATGCTGTCCGAGCACATCGTGGTGGGGACCCGCTGCCCCGCTGTCGTGACAGAGCACTTGGCTTCTCCTTGACACCCTGACAAGGATGAGCCTGAGCCACCAGTGAGGGCACGGTGTCCTGCTGAGGGCTGAGCAGTGAGCTGCCTCTGCAGAGCTCTCCCGGATCTGTCAGCTGGAAAATCAGCTCTCTTGAGTAAACGGACACCAGGAGTTACGTTTCTCCCTCCTCTGCCAGACTCTCCCAGGGATGGGGAGCTTCACCAGACAACCATTTCCCTCCAATGTTCACCGGGTTCCAGGCAGGGAAAGCCCGGAGCAGTGCCCTGTGAGGAGTGCCAGCAGGGATGGGATGCAGTCCGGAGGGTACCTGCAGGGTCTGAGCTTCCAGGACACACCATGGAAAGGGAGCCCAGCCCCAAACGCGGCACATTCCCCAGCCCCCTTGTGCCCTCTGTGCTCTCCAAACCTCTCTGATCTTAATTTTCCTTTGTTCTCACAGCACTTTGCAAAATACATTATTTAATCACGACTCAGCCTCCGATCGCTTGGAAGGTGTCACTGTGTTCCCAACCAGAGGGGAAATGTTCTTTCTACTGTTTCACTGTAGAAAATAACCTTGCAAATGCCCACGTTGACAGACATGCCCTAAGACAGATGCTCAGGCAGACACACAATTCGATTCTCTTGCTAAAGCAACCGGGGAAAAAATAAGAATAAGCGGATCTCATAAACCCTGATAACATGGAAAAAAAAATTCCCAGCTTCATTCACCAGCAGCAGAACCACTACATGAAATACTCCTGGAACGGCAGAGCTGTAATACTGGAGCTCTCTCACAAGGCACAAGCATGCAGCCTGGAGGCGAAAGATGCCCAATTTTCCCTGCTCACGGAAGACAGAGAGACAGCCAGGACTGTTTTGCCAGCCATTCCCAAAGTGGGAAGCTCAGGCACAGCACCAGCCCTCCAGCAGAACAGGGACAGGGGACGTACGGCACCACAGCGACACACGGCAACTTCTCCACCGCATCTCCATCCCACTGAGGACTGATCGGGAAAGGAGGGAAGCGCAGGAGCCTTCCGGGACTCGCACTCGTTGTCCCGCTGCTTTTGCAGCAGCGACGAGGGAAACTTTGCATCCCTTTGGCTGCAGGGACGAGCGGGCACCTGGATCGCCCACAGCCCGCAACGAGGGATGGAGAAACCACAGGAGAGGAGAGGAAGAGGGAGAGGTACTCCCCGTACGGCCACCCCCACCTCCTGCCAGCACCCCCTGTCCCCGCTCCTGCACGAACCCCGGGGGGCACTTGCAGCGCTGCCCCCATCACCTCGAGGGGCGGCGATCCTGCCCCTCCCCGGGACGCCGCTCTCTGCAGCGGGGGGGCTCCTGCAGAGAGGGAGCCTGACGGCCGCGGGGGTCCCCCAGGGGGGCACCGGGGCAAGGAGGGATGTGGCAGAGCGGTGGACACCCAGGCGAGGAGAGACTGGGCGGCGGCGGGGAGCGGAGCGCTGCCGTCGCGGGAGGCAGGGAGGGATGTCCCAGGATGCAGGGATGCTCCGGGAAGCTGGGATGCTCCGGGAGGTCGGGATGCTCCGGGCACCTGGGATGCTCCAGGAGGCAGGGATGCTCCGGGCAGCCCTCCCCGTCCCCCGCCGGCCCCCGGCACTTACTCCCGTGCTGCGGTCCAAGGTGCCGCCCGTGGCCGCCGTGAGTTTGGTGGTGTTGAGCCCCACGAGGGAGGGCAGCGTCTGCGACATCCAGTTGGTGATCATGGCCATGGTGCTGAGGACGACTCCAATCTTGAGTAAAGGCACAGACATGTCTGCGGGGGGGGGCGGCAGGCACCCTTCATTCTGCACCGGCGCCGGGCTCCATGCCGCTGGGTTCGGGCTGCGCCAGCCGCCCGGCCGCCGCCGCCGCTCGCCGCCGGCCCATCGTCCTCCGCCGCCCCGCCGCCGCCCTGCCCGGCGCTGCCGATGGTGCTGCCGGTGCCGCTGTGAGCGCTGCCGGTGCGGAGCGGGGCTGCCTCCCCTGCGCCCGCCGCCGCCGCCGGGCGCGCCCCGACCGGAGCGAGCGGCTGCAGGAGGCGGGTCGGGGGTGGGACGGGACGGGGAGGGGCGCGGGGAGGGAGCGCCCAGCCAGCCGGGGGGACTGCGGGTGGGAGGTGGGGGGGAACAAGAGGAGAGGGAGGGGAGAAGGGATTTGGGGAAGGATAGGGAGATTTTTGTTGGGAGGGAGGTTTGGGGAAGGAGGAGCGGAGGGAGGGAGGGGTGAAAAGATTTGCGGAGGTTTGGGGAGAGAAGATTTGGGGAAGGGGGAGCGAAGGGAAGGAGGGGTGAAAAGATTTGCGGAGAAGAGGTTTGGGGAGAAAAGGTCTGGGGAAGGGGGAGAGGAGGGAAGGAGGGGAGAAAGGGTTTGGGGAGTAAAGGTTTAGGGAGAGAAGGTTTGGGGGAAAGGGGAGCGGAGGGAAGCAGGGGAAGAAAAAAATATGTGGAGAAAAGATCAGGGAGAAAAGATATGGGGAAAAGGGAAAGACCTGGGGAGAGATTTGAAGAGAGTCAGAAAGGCTTGGGGAAGGGAGAGAAAGATCTGGGGAGAGGGCAAAAGATTTGGGAAAGGGGGAAAAAACTGGGGGAAAGATGATTTGAGGGGACGGAGAAGAACAGGGGAGGAGGTGGAGGAGGTTTGGGGAGGGAGCGGAGCGGGGAAAGGGGGGGCGGCTCCCCCTCTGCGGAGCTGCCGCTCCCCCTGCCGGCTGCGGGCGGCGCTGCGGGCGCGGTGCGGGGCCGGGGACGCTCGGGGGGACCGCAGCGGAGAAACGCCGTGCCGGGGACAGAGGGGAGCTGCTGCCGGCCAGGGGAGCCAGCCGGAGCTGCTGCCAGTTCTCAAGCGCTCCTTGAGAACTCCCGCACAAACCCGCTGGCTGCGCGACCTCTGCGGGGCCGCATGGTGGTCCCCAGCCCTGTGAGAGCACCCTCCGCATCCCCGCTCGCCGCGTTCTGTCGCGACAGCGCTCCGTCAGCACGAAGGATAAACAGAAATGTCCCGGTAGACCTGCCTGCCCTGTGTCCTGCCCCGCGCTGCTCCTGCCTCATTCCCAGCACAGGAATTCCCTGCCGAGGAACCCCACGGGCTGCAAGCACCATACAACCCGTTTGGCCAGCCTGGCATATCATGAGCAGCGAGACGGAGCTTGGTCACAACTCAGATTTCCTAAAGGCATTTGCAGAACTGGCCCGGTGACCTCAGAACCAAAGTCTCCAACAAACAGAGCTCTGCAGTTCCTTGCACACTCTCCCCTGAGTGAACCTTTGAAACACCCCGTGCAAAGCAAAATTATGGAATTAATCCACTGTCCCCCTCCAGAGGATTCAGGTGACACCCCTCACTCCACTGCTACAGCACCAGCCTTGGCATGTTGGAATAGTCACCACTGCCCTGTTGCAGGAGACCCTGGATGTTCCAGCTGCCACTGAGCTGGCCTGTCCCACCTTAACAGGACCATGTCCCTCACTGGGGACGTGGCCCTTGGTGTGGGACCATCCCAGCACTGCCGGTCTGGGCAAAGGGAGCAGCACCAGCCACAGCCCAGTGGAGCCGTTGCTGCAGGGAGAGCTGTGGAGCTCCTGTAACACACTGAAATAAAGCACATTTAGCAAGTCCACCAGGTGGAGAAAAAGAGATGAGTCAGAACAGGAGCACTGCTGCCAGGTTGGATCCTGTCCCTCCCACAAGGCAGTGGCAGAATCAGGCACTGGCAGCTGGAATGCCATTCCCTTCCCTCACTTACCAGCAGCATCCATGTCACTCTGCCCCTTCCTCCTGCTCAGCTCTAACCCAGGTAAGTAAGTCAGCCAGCTGCTGAAATCAGTAGGGAAACTCTCCTGCCCTCTGGATCACCCACTGTCCTGCTTCGGGCTCCCAGAAAGGATAAACTGCTTCCACCCTGTGGAATCGGCTTCACCCAGCCCAGGTGAGGCATCAGCATCCCTTCCATGGCAAAACTGCTGCCAGGGGTGTGGGGTGGCACCTGAGGGGGTCTGCACTGAGGAGGTGCTTCAGGCTGTGGTTATAGGAACAGGTTCGTTAGGTAAAAGCCTTGGATGGCTTCCAGCTTTTAGAAGGAATCACAGCTCCCTGCTCTGCTCCAGTGCTGCTCTAACAGGTGCTTCTGCTGTGCTCAGCACTGTGGCAGCTGAGGCTCTGATTGCTTATCTGATTTCATATCATATAAAACACTTGAGTGCGACACTTAAATCATCTTAACATTCATTTTGGAACTGAGTCGGTAAGTAAAGTTTATCCCTCATATTTGTCTACTCCCGGAACATCCAAGGGAATTAGAGCTACAGATATTTTAATGTGTGAAATGGTATTCAATGGGATAAGGATCATTCCTTTGCCTTGCCCTGGATTCCACCTGGGCTAAAGCCTCATTTTCCACCAGCACACATTCATATGCCTTTCAAATGCTTTGCAGTGATTAAAACTTACTCAGATGGGGACAGCAAAGCACAGAGAGAGGAGCAGCAGTCACAAGTCCCTGCTGAGGAAACAGCCCATTACTGGGAACCTTTTCCCAGGGTTTGTGCATGTGGAGAGAGGCAGAACTGCTCTGTTTCCCTGGAGAGGTTTTGTTTCTTTCTCTTGCTCTCAGTGTTTACGAAAGAGCCAAAACCCAGCAGTTTTGGGGGAGGTTTTTTTTGTTGCTGGTAAGGTAAAGGGAGTTAAGGCAGGGACATCAAGATGTCCTTCCACACCTTTTCAGAGAGTTCAGTGATTTAATGCATTAACAACCTGTGCTGAGAGCAGGATGGTCCTGAGCCTGTAGGGTATAACCTGGGGTGAAGAGAGCAACACCCCCCAAATCATGGCCATACAAGCTGAATCCACATCACCTGCTCCAAAGCAGAGACCTGACAAAAAAAGAGAGGCTCCCAGAAATGCTGCTCTTTCCCTTTTTTAGGGATGAAGGATTAAGCAGAGGGTGGTGGTTGCTGGTTTGTGTGGAGATGCTGCAGGTCATGGGCATCAAGGAGGAAAATGACCTTTGTCGTCTCAGTGCCTGAAGTAGCTGACGTGCAAACATGGAAACTCTTCCCTACCCAAACAATTTCCCTTGTTTTGGAAGCCCAGTGTGCCAACAGAATGAAAATACTGACATAAAATATCAGTAAACTTGATGTGGGAGACTTGATGTTGCCTTGACTCCTGCTGGAGCAGCAGAAACATTGGTGAAATCAAGAAGGAGGAGACTGAGGTGACTCTTTTTGACCTGATGGTATTCACTGATGGGGCCTTCCAGAGCGAAGCTGGATATGGCCCTTAAAAAGTAACTTTCCATTGCAGAAATCCCTGCAGTACCAGTTCTGCTGAACTGGTTGAGCTCACCTTCCTCCTGATCACTTTGGGTTTTTGTACAAGGAATTGCCTTGAAAATAAACCTTTTGTTTTTCTGGTCCTGATGCACTCCCTCAGCCACCCTCCCCACGAGAGCAGGGAGTGCAGGGCTCCAAAAATTAGGGGTTCCAAGGCTGCCCCCTCCATGCCTCTCCTGCTGTAAGCAGAGAGCAAACAGCAGCAAAAGATGAACTGTTTAGGGAACAAAAGATCCTTTTTGCATGCATATATTCCGAGCAGAGAAAGAGGAGGAATGATAGATAAAAGCAAAGAATAGGGTCTTCCAAAATAGGTACTTAGTGGAAAATTCCGCTGCTGGGAAGTGATAACACAAAATGTGCCTGTCAGCCTAAAGGGGCCCTGCAAGGGTCAAGGTGAGCAAAGAGGGACAGTTCCTGTGTGTGAGTGTGCAGGACACGGTGGTCACTGTCTCCCTCTCCTGGCTGGTTCAGAGAAGAGGTGCCGAAGCTCCTGTTGCTCCCAAGTTTTGGTGGGGATCGTGTCAATCGTGACCCCAACCCGAGAATTCCTGTTGACTGCACGGTGAGAGGACGGCAGCTGCTCTAAAACACACGCACCTGTATTTTAACAGCCTCAGATCTTGCCGGTGCTCCAAGCTGGATCAGGAAACGCTGGAGGCATCTCAACTAACACCCGAGGAGGATGAGTCCAGCTGGAGGGCAGTGCTCTTCCCGGGGCTGGCAGCTCCTGTCCTGGGAGCACAGGACTCAGGAATTTGGCCAGGCACTCCAGCCTGTCCGAGGATTGCTCTGGGGTGTGTGGGACAGCCCGTACTCCTGCTCTTCCCAGCTCCTCCCCTCTGTACTGGAAATCCGTGAGGTGTCCCATGCACTCTTGGCAGGAAATGTGGGAAAGGTCTGTCCTTTCTGGAAAGACCTGGTTGTGTAACTTCAGGGATCCTCCTTAGATACTCCGATTGGACTAAGTGATTTTCCTCCCTCCTGTAGTTGAGGCAGGGGCTCTGAACCGGCCTCCTGGAGGATTTGCGGCCTCCGCTGACCCTTTGGATCCCTCACGGAGCCCTGACTGATGCCAGGCTGCCCCATTGCCGGGTGCTGCTGCACCCAAAGGAGTGTGGATGTGTGAAGGCAGGTGAGCTGAGGGGTGGAGGGGAGCACCCCTGTCACATATGGATGGGAGAGCATTCTGAAAACCAGGCTGTGGGGATGCTGAGCAGCTCTGTTGAGGTGAGTCCCTGCAGTGGGGCTAAGGCTGAGGACAAGGAGGTCCCAGCCCAGCCCAGCCTTCTCAGCAGGCTCAGGGCTCTAAGCCCAGCCCAGAACTGCACTGGGGGCTCACTGTGCCCCTCTGCTTTCTGCCCAGCACCACAGAGTTGCAGAGAGAAAGGCCTGGACTCTGCTCTGGACAGAAGGATGATGTTTCTCATCCTCTCTCAACTTAGTAAGCTTTCATCCCCTTCCCTTGCATTCCTCATTCTCTGGAGGTACCTGAAATCCCTCCAGTCTGAGAAGAGGCACCACCTGCCCTGAAGACAGCATGGGCAGCCACATCCTCATTAGGGAACACACACTTTGTACCCCCATCACCCCTGGGACACAGAGCAATCTTCTGTTGCGTTTGCCGTGGGGCATCTGTCCCTCAGCAGGTCACAACTGCCACAGCAATAAATGGTACCAGTTTTCCCAGATTTTTTGGTCTGACTTCCAAACTTCCTTGTTTTCTCTCTGTTTTTTTTTTTTGTTTGCCACTGTTGTGCTACCAAGACAAGTCAGAGCCTCTGGGCTGGTGCAGATTCCACAGGTTCCCGTTCCTTGGATGCTGTGGCTGGGGAGGATGAATTTTTTGGCACGTTTCCCTGGGTCAGGCACATGCCTCCGATCAGAAAGTGACTTCACAGTGAAAACTTGTTCTGTGTGTTGCTTGTTGGAAACACAGCATTGCTCCTGGGCCCGGGGCTGACACTGCTGCTGTCCCATTGTTTTCTTTCCAGGATGGGAAGGGTGGGCTGGGAGCCAGGACCTGAGTCCTGAGCAGAGAAAAAGCTTTCCAGGACTGAGACACAGGACAAAGCCAGTCCAGAGGCTGGGACCAGGGTTCCTGGGCTCAGCTCAAGGGAGCAGTAACAACCAATAGCTACAATTTACAAAAGAAGGAAAATCAGGATTTTTAGACGCACCTCCCCCCCAGTTGGGATTTGCTGGTGCTAAGTCATGTCTCAGGCCCTGTATCTGAGTTTCCCCAAGTGCACCTTCCCCTGCCTGACTGACTCAACCTCTCAGGTCTCCCAAAGAGCCTGGCTGAGGTATCCACAGGCAAGAAACCCCAGAGGGACCCTCCTTGGGTGTCCCTGGCCCTGCCTTGTTCCCTTTTGTTTGTAGCTTCATCACAGCAGAGCAAAAAGGCAACACTTATCAGTCATAACTCCAGAATTAGGTTCTTCCACTGTCAGCACAGTTTGCAGCCTTCACCTAATTCACTCTGAGAGTAATTAGTTTTGTATTACTTTACATATGATGCTAATACTGATTACAAGGACTGATAACCTGAGTAATAAATACAACCCAGGGCTGAAAATTACCTTTCTTTTTTATTGGTTGAAGCTGAAGTTAGTGAAACGAGACACAAATTGGTTTATGAGACGAGGCAGCTGCCTCCTGTTACAGGCTGCAGATTTGCAGCCTAATCCTACTAGTTTCCATGTGTCTCCCTGACAGGGGGAGGCAGAGCCTGGGCATCAAACTGGGCACTGGGAAGTTGTCCATGCACAGAAGGGAGCCAGTGTGGCTGGGCTGGGCACCGCTGAGCATGGGCAGCGTGTCCCTGGCACCTCTCCCTTCCCCTGAAAACAGCCCCAGGAGGGGCCTGATGTGCTTTTAGGAAAATCAATGGCAAAAGTATTATTTTTAGGCTTTTTCTTTTTTTTATGTTTAATATCTGCCTGCTCCAGGAAGGTCTTTCTTCCTGTGTGGTTCCGACCATTACCGGGGGGTGGATGTCGGAGCGCCGGCTGCCGCTCCGCTCCTGAGAAACTCTGGGGAATGCCAAGAGGTTTTCACCGTAATATCCCAGCTCGAGGACTGACAAAGGGACAGGTCAGACAGACAGACAAGCAGCTGGCATCCCAGACCCCCTCTGTTGATATTCCTGGCTGAGCCACAGCATCCCAAACCTCTGCCCCTCTGGCAGCACCATCTCTCTGCACGTGGCAAGCGGATCCTTGGAGAGCATAAGTTGGCTCAGCTCCTTTATGGACACCAGGAGAGCTGCCCTGGGTCTCTCTGAGGAGAAGAGGAGGAGAGAAAGCCCTATGCTTTTCCCAGGAAGGCCCTGCTAAGAGCTGTGCACACAGCAGAGTGAGGGGCTGCACCCCAGGCTGCCCAGAGCATTCCTGCCCCCACCATCCCAGCCCCTGCACCCTGAATCCAGCCATTGAACCCAGCCAAAATAGGTCATTTCAGGTTTTGGTTGCTGACCTGGGGAGAGCCAAGGCTCTGACACACCCCCAGCCCTGCCCTCTGGGGGCATGTAGGGGACTGAGGGGCAGGCAGGGACTTCTACAAAGGACTGGGGGGTGGAGGGGCAGTTCTGCCCTTGTTTCACCCAGGTAAAACTACCATCCACTTTAGATGGGTCTCCAAGCCCCTACCAAAGTGGGGGTGCAGCCCACAGCATGTGCATCACCCATGTGCTCCCAGCGTGGCACAAGCATCCTTCCTCCCACCTGGGGGGACTGTCAGAGGATGCTGCAGCGCCAATACCTTGGTGACAACTCCCTTCCCTCCACAAGAAGAGCTTTCCCAGCCCCCCACTGGAAGGACAGCCGGGTGCTCACCCCCTCCAGCCCCATTTAAGAGCCAGACCTCTCCCCATTTCTTCCTTTCTTGTGCACTGGCCTGTCAGTGTCACTGCAGAGAGGGACAGGAGGGGACAGCAGTACCTTCTGCATCATCAGGGAAAGATGCCTAAATCAGCAGCCTCTCTCCCCTGAACCTCCATCCTTCCTCCCCCCAGCACGGGATCTCTGTAGGGGACGGCAGAGACTCCCCACGTGTGATGGAGATGTGAATCCAGCACCGAATTAACCACGCAAGACACTGAGCTGGGCGGTGCCTGGGCTGAAAGGCATATTTGGGGATTGCATCTGGCAGCTGTGCTACAGAAATGAGATGCTGAAACTCTGAAAGGGCTCTGCAGTGCCAGGCGAGTCAGCAGGCACGAGGGTGGGAGAGCTCTGCACAGCCTGGCAGGACGTGGATACCTGCCCAGGTAGGCACTGCAGAGCAGAAAGCAGCCCCAGCAAGGCAGCTCAGCAAAGCCAGGCTTTAGCAGGGGCTGAAACCTCCTCCCACGGGCTGGGAGGTAACTCTGCCAAGTTACCTGCAGCCCTCAGCCCCACAGCTCAGGGCAGGTTTGGTTCCCCCTCCCCACCCCGGTTTAAAGTTGGTCGAAAAGTTGAAACGAAATAAAGCAAGAAAAGGGAAAAGCAGCAAGGCACAGCAGCATCATTGGTCCTTGAAAAAACCCACTAGAGCAGAGCAACAGGGCTGTAAAGGCCAGTTAGGGGGTGACAACCCCTGGGGAGGGGGCACCACCCAGGTCCCCAGGCCATGGGCGCATCGCGTGGGGCTGGGCAGGAGGGGAGGCTGGAGGGGCAGCGAGGCAAGGCCAGCCCTGCCACGCTGCTCTGCCACGATGCCCCCGTGGCTGCTGGCTGGCTGTGCCCTCAGCTGGGCCAGGAGTGTGGCCAGCAGCCCGTGGTGCTGGTGGCCCAGCGCTGCTGGTGGTCCTGGCTTTGTCCAGCGCGGCGCATGCGCACGGCCCGAGCATCTCACACACAATGGGCTTCTCCTGGGCGCTCACTCGCAGCTCTGCTGCCTTCCCACCCCTCCTCAGCCACGCAGCTCTTGGATTGCTTTGCTTTTACCCCCTCTACAACCCTCAAATTACAACCTTCTCATCCCTTCTCTGGAGGGCTCCACACGATTAAGGCAGCTCTTTGCTTTAGCCGTCCCTTTCCCGGGGGCAGCAGAAATACTCTGAGGGTGCAAAGGCAAAAGGCTTCAGCTGCTCAAACTTCAGCAGTAGGGCAGTGACAGGAGAGAGCATTGTCAGCAGGAGAAAGAGAAAAAAAATCTCCATAAAGCATCCAGGATGAGAGCCCAGCTGCTAATTGCTCCTACACTAAGAAGCCTCCATTCCCCTCCTATTTATAGCTTCTTTTTCTTTCTTTTTTGCTTCCAGGCAGCACCACAATTAACCCCACAATCTAGAGCATCCTCTTGTAATTACTTTTTTTCCTTTCCTCAGTGACTGGGGAAAATAACAAAAGACAATCACCCCGCCTGCCTCTCCCCAGTTGGCTTAAAGAAGTCAAATGGAGTTTTAATTCCACTTGCAAGAAATGTCTTTTGGGTGCCTCCTTTTCTCTCCCCCAGCCCCACTACTCACTCCGTCCAGGGGCCGGGACAGTAAAGGAAAACAGTAAAATCCAGGGGGATAAAAAAAAAAAGGTGGAGTGGGGAGAGGGGGATAAATAAGCTGCTCCTCTCTCCCACAAGGCTGTCACAGATGGAAACATCAAGGGACATTTAAATGTCACCTAAAATCAGCAAAGCTACCCCCACATGAGGAGTGAGGGGGTGGGGGGGAACAAGGAGGGACTGACACCCTGCACTGGAGTCTCGTCCCCGTGGGGACCCGGGACGGGCAGCTCTGAACTTGGCCGAGCCCGAGCCCGGGGTGGGGGTCCCGCAGCCCCTCCCTGCTCCCCCAGCCCTTCACGGGAACTTTCCCCGCAGGTCGGTGGGGTCCCCCACACCCCTCGGGGTGGGGGGGCGGCCACGCCGGGGCTGCCCCTTCTCTCCCCATCTCTGGGGGTCCGGTATCCCGAGCCCCCCGCCCTGTCCCCCCACCCCCGGGTCCCCCCCCAGCCCGGAGGGTCCCCCAGCCCCGCGGGCCGGGCACAGGTGATGCCCGGGGATGGGGCGGGGAAGGGGGCACGAAGGTGCAGCATCCTATCCCAGTTTTCTTTTGTGCTCTCGAGGTTTAACAGAAAATGGCGTTGGGGAGAAAGGGAGAGGAGGAGGGGGTGTGGGAGAAGGAAGAGATAAACCTACTTGGGTGAGTTCTGTGCCCATCAGGATGAGGAAGCAGAGGGTCAGGAGCTTGCTTGCCGGTTGCATCTCTCGCACCCCGTTCTAGGCACCTCGCATACAGATCACCTCCGGGCGAGCCTCCCTGCGCCGTCCCCGAGCCTCGCTGCCTCCTCACTCCTTTATTCTTATTAATATTTTAATTAAAGGAAAAAAAAAAAAGGAAAAAATAGACAACAAAATTCAATTTAAAAAAAAAAAAACGAAAAAATACAAAAAAAAATTCAATAAAAAAAAAAAAAAAAAAGCCTGATTTTGCGGGAGGCTCTCAGCACCCTCGGGAAGCGATGCCAGAAATCTGCTCAGCAGAGCCTTCACTTTGCATATTTATTGGGATCCCAGTTTCTCTCCTCTGCTCTCGGTGCTGGCTCTCTGGTAATTTATTTAATTTTTTTTTTTTTTTCCTAATGGCTCCCTTGCTTCAAAGACATTTGCGAAGGGAAATTCAGCGGAGCACGCAACGATTATCTCTGCTATTGCCAAAAGTTTGCCTTGAAAAGGGGGGTGATGGGGAGAGGACAGGGATTTAAAAAAAAAAAAAAAAAAAAAAAGAAAGGAATTGGTAGGGCTGGCTACTAGCAGGGGATGGCTGTGGAACAGGATGTGACATCAAGTAAGGCGGGGGAAATTTAACTAAACACGGCAAAGGGAGAGGGGGAAAAGCAGCCGCGGCAGCGCGGGGTGATGCTGCGGCGGCCCCGCGGGGAGCAGGGCTGGAACAGGGGGCTTAACCCCCTCCTTGATCCCCTTCTCAGTGCCATCCCTCCCCGCCTCCGATCTCCGGGGGTGCCTGGGAACAGGGTGGGGTGCACAGGGATCTCACCTGCCCCAAAGCACCAACCCGCAAGCAAAGATGCTCCCAAACCGAGCCCCCCAGCAGGGCTCTGAGCCACGTCCTCTGCAAGGCTCCGAGGATGGAGCAAGGCAGTAAGGAGGGCGTGACAATGCTTTTGCTCTGCAGAGCATCCTCACCTGCATCCCCTCCCAGCCCCGTGCAAAGGTCCTGCTGGTGCACCAGGGGGGCTGCAGTCAGTGTCCACTCACACATTCCCCTACCAAGGGTCCGTGGGGACTGTTTCCCGCCTCATTTCTCTCTCACACACACCCTGAATGCTTTTCAAACCAGTCCTCGTAAATACTATTAATTCTTTTAGTATCTGGTGATGCAGATGAGCAGCAACACAGCAGCGTTCCAGAGGTGAGAGATGTAATCAGATCACCTGTAAGGGATTATTGAATAATTTAATAGGGATCACTTGTCACAGGTCCACAATTAGCAAGAGGCTCCACTAGAGGATTTTCCCCTTTAGTTGCTCATTGCAAAAAGGATTTTTTTATTCTGGAGTCCTTGTTACTGGAGCAGGAGGTGGGATCTCTGTAGGGATTGGCTCATGCAGGGCCCTTTCCAAGTCCTGGGATCATGGAACACGGAATCCAGGAAATTTGCAGCACTGTGACTGAGCCTCAGTGGGAACAAACAGCTGAGAACAAACTGGAAAAAGCTTTCTGTGTGTTTCCATCAGCAAATGTCCAAGGGAAGGTGGTCCCAGCCCCCTTAAGAGTGTTTTAGCAGCTTCAGGCAGCTCTTCTCTAGGAGGGAAATCATCCCATTCACTTAAAGTGAGCTTAGGAAAGGGCAGCCCAGGGAGCAGCTGTGGGGAAAGCTGGCATGTCTGACTATCCCACAGAGATCTATCTGTGAGATACTTCCCTCAGCACCTCCCTTTAAGGTCGATGCTTTATAGCCCATAAAAGATGAGGATCTTTAAAAAGCATTAAGCTCCTCTTGACTTTATCAAGAGCAGCACAATGAGGCCAAAAGCATCGGTGGTACGACAGGGTTTGAACACATCCTCCCTTGGCACCTCAGAAGGTGTCATGGGCATCACCTTCCCCCTGGCAGGGCTCACAGTGGGATAAAAAAGGAAATCCCCAAATTCAAAGGAAGGAGGAGGACTAGTGAGTTACACGTGGCTGGATTTCTCTGTGGGTGCACTGTTTAAAGTGGCTTCAAAAACCACCTGAGCAGCTTCTGATTAACCCTGGCAGCACGTGGTTGATGCAGCTCAGGATGCTCCATGTGAGGGCCCAGGTGCAGCTGGAGCTCACAGGGCTTAAAATAGACTTGAGAGATGCAGAAGTCCAGCAGTGAGAGCTTCTTTCACACAAAATGTTTCAACGAGATCAACTTCACCTCAGGTTGCTGCAGCCATGGAGGGTGACTTGGTTTGGGTGTTTCAGATCTCAGAAGAGAAGAAACCCCCCCCTTGTTTGACACAGATGAAGTGGATTTTTTCCAAGACATCAACAGCATGTTCCCAAAGGGAAATCTTTTTGCTCCCTCTCCTTTGGTTTTATACCCACCCAGCTTCATTGACCTTCATGGTAATAGTCATGGCTTGCACTTGGGTAAATGGCAAAAGCAGCAGTTCTGCATTTTGTTTTAATTTATTCCTCTTTTGAAGTATTTCTGAATTAATATCAATACCCTTGTTATTGAACATGAGCTCCAGAGTGTGAGGCCCTGTATGGTCCTTCCTCTGGGAAAGAGCCCTGTCCCACAGAGCTCTGCTCCCACGACGTAAATCAAAGAAACCAAGAGAAATAAAAGGAAAAAAGTTGCCCAGTGGGAACACAACTCAGATCTTTTGATTCCAACAGTGCCTTACAAAGACTTCGAAAAATACCTCTTCAGAAATCTGGAAAGGATTCAGGGTCTGGAGAACCTGCCCATGGAGTGGGACTAAAGATGGTCCAGCTCTTTCACCAGCACAAGGACGGGCTGAGAGGAGGCTGCCAAGGGCAAGGTTTCTGTACATGAAAGCTCATTCAGCTGCCAAAAAAAGCCAAAGCAAGAGTCCACAGTTTGGAGTAGAAATAGGGCCTGTTTTTTGTTTCCTCAGGGAAAGATAATCAGACTGTGAAACAACCCAGCTGAAGGCTTGATGCCCTCTCCATCGCTTGGCACACTTAAATCAGAGCCAAGAGCCTTTCCCAAGGATGCATCCCAGCTCCTCCAGAAATTACAGGGGAGCTGCCCTCCACAAAACTCTTGCTGTGTGGCGCAGGAGAGGAGATAAAAACACACCTGGTTTCTCTTCTTGATTTATGGGATGCAATTTAGGCCAGTACTTTGCTTTCCAGATCACGCTGTTCTCTAGGGCAGGAGGACACAGAGTTGGACAGAAGGGGATGGCAAAGGTTGGCAGGGGTTGGCAGGCAGCCCCTTCCTCTGTGCTGGGAGCCACAGGAATGTGCAGAGCCTTCCCATCTCTCCCCTGTTCATCACTCTTGTACCATCAGTGAGGTCAGATGCATCTTGTCCCCTCCTGGGACCGCTGGCTCGTCCGACACTTTGCTGGTGTTCCTTCAAGAGCTGCCCAGCACTGAATTGATTTTCCAAACAGACCCAAACTATTGATCCCTTTGTCAGAAAAATGTCAGGGGGAGAGATGCCAGGCATGAGCATCACTGTCGTGGGACTTCAGAGTGTGTGACAGGAGGACTCGCTGCAAGGAGCCCTCTGGGAGCTCTCATTGCTGGGTTAGCAGCATCTGATAGCGGGGGAGCAGGAAATCTATCCTCAGAGGAAATCACACCTCTGTGATCCTCCTCAACAGCCCATTTCATGCAGGCAGACTCAGTGATGAACACAGGACGTGGCTCCTTGCAGAGCTCTCCGTGCTGAGCTGTCTCCCTGTTCCTGTTTTCAGCCCAAAGCATCTTCCAGTCAGAGCCTCTGGTGGCTCAGCCCCTCCTGGGATTGTCCCTCCTCACCTTCATCACCCACAGGAGAGTCTCCATGGATATTCTGGTCATAAGAATATCATGGAAAAGTCACAGATTAGCCAAGTCAGAAAGGTGAAGACACCTCCAGGTCCCAAACAGACTTGGTAGGAAGGAAGGACTGTGGCTGCACAATTAATGTCCACTAGGATGCTGAAAAGCCGTCTCAGTATCTACCCATCCACTTCTGTGCTGATAAATTCTAGGACCAATTCCAGCTGATTTCAGGCAAATTTCACTGATCCATCACCTCCTCCTCTTAGGACCTCTTGAGCAGTTGTTTTGGAGTCCAACAAGGCCCTTTCCACGCATTTTCACCTGCTGCCTCTGCACTGGGAATTCCAGGTGCCCCCAAAGGACAAAGGAGATGGGAATGAAAAGCAAGGTGCGCGCACAGATCCAAAAACATGACGTGTTTTGTTTTTTTAAAGCAAACATCTTCCATTCTTTGCAGCTCTTCACCTCCCTGCTCAGAAGTGGGTTGAGGAGCAGACACTGCCAGACTTCAATTCATCCCCTAATACTTCAGGGAGACCGAGGGAGAACCGGTCAGGAAGCGGCGGCGCGCGCCAGGAACGGTAACAACCAGCCTTTGCCATGGGAGAGAAGGAATAACACAAAAGCTGAGGAAATGGGGAGCTGCAGAAGGCAAAGAGCAGGAAGGGAACTGGAAAAGACAGAACTAATGGCCGGAGAAAGAAACCAAATGCCATCCAGGTTGTTTTTTATTTTAGGCTTGCAGCTTCTCTCTTTGTCTGCTGCGCTGAACCAGCGCACGGCTGGGAGCGGTGAGGGGATGTGTGAGACAGCAGCCCTGGTGGCATCCAGCCTCGGTGGCATCCAGCCCTGGCACTGCAGACAGCTCCACGCCTCCCATCTCTGGGAGCTGCCGAATCCTTTCCCCATTGACACAGGACGTCTCAGACGAGACCCCGAGGCAGAGTCTGCTGTTGGCAGCAGTGCCCCAGGCACGAACACATTTGTTACATTCCTCTCCCTGTCATTTACCTTAAGTTCCCTTTTTCCCGGTGCAAACAGAGTGTAGGGATTCCTCCTTTTGTCCCAGTGACTTCCCGGACCTTTACAGGTGTATCCAGGTTTTCCAGGGGGTTGCACAGCCAGTTCCATAGGCGTCATTGTGTTTTCCTTCACTTTCTGGTCCAGCCGTACTTTTTCCCCCTCATCAGATTCTTCAGTCCAAGCCTCACAGCTGGAAATTTTGTTTTGCTGCTTTTATAAAGTAGAACACTGGCTTTCCTGGGCTTTTCATTATCCAAATAATTCAAGGACCTGAACAAAGGAGATAAAACCCCACACCAGGGAAACCTGGTGCAGGAGGGCAGAACTGTCTGAAGCAGCTCCTCTGCAAACATCCCCTTCCTCACTGGCACTTTAAAGTTATTTTTACACTTGTTATATTTGTTTTAAAAGAAAACGAAATCCACATTAACAGATTGAAAGGGTTTGCAGCTTCCCAGCAGCCTTGAATGCACACAATGATCAATCCTTCATCATAACAAACTCCTCTGCTACTCGAGCCAGGCAAAACCAGGGTATTCCCAGTGTTTCTGACACCTGGAGGGAATCCACAGTTTGTGCCACATTTTGTTACCAACAAATGGGGTCAAAGACGATAAAAACTAACATCAGAGCTGCAGTGAGCCTGAGTCACACAGGGAAGATTGCCTATGCAGTTTAGCAGCCTGATCTCTTTCAAAGTAGCACCAAAGTGCTTCAGGAGCCCCTTGCTTGGGAGAGATTTCCATGGGAAAAATAGCGGAAAAGGTGAGAGTCAAGTAATTTTGCAGTGTTTACCTCTTTATTTGTGGTACACAGATAACAAGCTGAGTGGTTTCTGGGGCTTTTTCCGTGGTATTTCTGGAGGGCAGCTCTCAGATGGAAAGCGGTATTTGCAAACATTCAGGGTTCTGGTCTCTCAGAGATTTTTCAACTCGATGAAAGATGCAAAAAGCCTCAGATAAAAAAAAAAAAAGGGAAAAAATTAAAAATAAACCAAATAATTTCCCATATTTCTAGAATTAATATTGGCTCAAAGGGAGGAAAGTGCAGATAACAGCTTATGTTGCTAAAAAACCCCTTTTGCACTGTTTTGGGTTCAGCATAATGGCCAACTGCTAAGAACTTCAGAGTAAAACTCAGCATTTCCCAGGGCCCAGATTGCATATTGGACCATATACCCTGAAATGTTTTTATTTAATTTGAGTCCACATTATGCTGCCTACATATGGTGACACACACATTTCATTTTATGTAGCAGATGCTGCTTTGCTGTTGAGGATGTAATATACTGAGTACATTATAGTATCATTTGGGCTAGGGTAACTGCAGTGTTTTTTAACTCTGATTAGCCTTAATTTTAAAGCTGATTTCCCGAGGAAATGAAGCCTGTGACATCCCACTCTGTGCATTCTGGTGGATGTTGTACATCCTTTCGCTTGTCCACCATTCTCTTATTTTTTTAGAGCTCGAGGGCCTGTTTCAGTGCAATAGGGGAAAAACCAGCTTGCTTCCCTCACAAAGTGACTTCGTGTGGGAGATTAAGTTCATGATACAGGTGCATGAGTCCTGGGAAACCGAGCTGACACAGCACTTCCCCCTAAACCGTTAGCACTGCTGAAAATTGAAAAGATAAGAGTGGTAAGCACCAGGGAAGAGGCATCAGTCAGGCTGAATTGTGCTGCTCTACCCGAGGACAAAAGCCCATCTCAGTTTTAATTGGAAGCTGATTAAAGTCTGCAAGCGATTTCAGCTTTGCTGACCTCCCTGGCTGCGGTAGATTGAGAGCCCCCCTTGCAGGGACCCCGGCAGTGCCAGGCTGCAGGACCTCTCAGCTGTCCCATCAGCTGTGCCCACCACGTTGGAGGCAATGCCCAGGCTGATGGATGGCACAGCCAACACCCCGAGCTCTGCGCAGCCCCAGATTCATGAACTCTGCCGTGATCCAGTACGAGCTCTGCCAAAAATGGCCATAAACAGCACTTAGTGATGCATAATATATGAAAATGGCTCATGCTGAGCTTTTAGATGGAGAAGGATTTTTTTTCCCCTTAATACTATTACAATATTCTCCTGCAGCCATGGAAGCACCATCATAAATATTTAAAAGGAGGTTTAAAAGACCCAGTCTGCACAGTTTGAATATTTATGGCCACCAAACCCTTGACCTTTAGATTTAGGGTACAGCATACATAAAGCAGCCTTATTTAACTATACACCACAGGTCGCCTGGGGATCAAGTCTGAACTGAAATCCTCTAAGCATTTAGCATTTTTAAAGTTTCTAGTTGTAAACAGAGTGCAATAAGTAGGGATTTCAGTCAGGGGAGGGGTGAGCACAGGGTTGGGACTCCCTTCCCCTCCCCTGAGGAACGGACTGAATTCCCCACGCACCTCAATTTTCCTGCACCTGCGAAAAATAACAATGGGGTAAACCAACAACAGTTGTCCAAGGTGTCAGATGCAGAGAAAAGTGAAATATGGGGAGTAGCAGGGATCATTTGTTTTTGTGGTTTCCACCAGGCAGCTCTGCTACGGTGCTGAATCTCCATCACACAGAGCCGGGTGTGCTCAGCCAAATCAGGGCCTCAGCGCCTTCATTCAGGATTTTCCAGCAGACCCAGTGCCGTTGAATGCTTCAATCAGAGCCAATCAGAGATTTTCTGAACCACCCAGCTGGCACATATTTGTTATTTGTTCCCTTTTTTTTTAATGAGAATTATGACTCACGCTCGGTGTTTTCAAGTCAAAGCCTCACGTTCCCTCTGCTCGTCATCCCAGAGCTTTCCTGCCTGAAACATCTGCTCAGGATGGAGCTGAACCCATCCTGGACAAGCAGGAAAAGGGGGACCCCACTGCCTGTGCTGATGTGAACCCCAGGAACCTCTCCACAAAAAAGATTCCCAGGTGATGCTGGGAATGGAAGGACAAAAGGAGGTTCTGGGAGGCAGGACTGGACCTCAGGATGGATCCGTTGTGGAGTCACAGCAGAGGGAATGCACAGCATCCATGCATTTGTGGTTGTTTATTTGGTTAGAGTAAGGCAGGAGCCTCACAGAAGCTCAAAGGCCCTTCAGATCTATTTGCAGTCAGGGGTTTGAAACACTCCCCTGATGTATTTGCATATTTAAAAGCAAGAGGGAGGCGAGAAGATGAAACGGAAGAGTTGGTGCCAGGCAAACACTGACCTGCAAACCTTGCACTCACGGGGCCCTGGTGGTCAGGCACCTGATGAAATCCCACCCGAGCTCCTGGAAGAGGCAAAACACGTGAATTTTTTAATCCGTTTTTTTGTTTCTTCTCGGCCTACTCCTGCCTTTTTTTTTCCCCCGGATTTGTGTTGCTCTGAGGAGCCGCCCTCGCCAGCAGAGCGCACGGCAGGGCCGGGGCAGCAGGTGTTGGGTTAAACAACCCCAGCATGGACGAGTGAGGAGCAACGGCTCGAGTGCTGTTTAAAGCTTAATGGGCTCGGTAACAAATGCTGGTGGCTCAGTTTGGGCAGTCACGCTCTGAACTCGGCTGCAGTGACGCCAAACTGGCACCGCTCGGATGGCACTGCCAGGCCTGCGGGGACAGGGATGTTCGCAGCCGAGATTCTGTGTGTGCTGCCGTGTGTCCAAGCGCAGTTTTCCCATCCTGCCAGCGGCCTGTGTTTCATCAACGGGGAAATCTGCCTTTATTGCTTCTCTGATGGTTAGTTTTCCCCTGATCCACTTGTGCGAGGTGTCCCTATTCCTCTGCCACGGTGCTGGATTAATTACAGTGCTAACGACTGTCTTCCAGGTGTATGTCCCGAATTATCTGTGGGAAGTGGACAGCACTTTTCTGACGTTCCCAGTTTCGTTGTCTGGAACTGATCCTGCTGCTACATTAGCTGGAAAATAAACAAACCCACAGCCAAGCTGGCCCTGTGCCCACTGCTGGGAACCTGCTGGAAAAGATGGAAGATCCAATATTGCAATTAATAGGTTCACAGGGGAGGTTTGGGAAGTGTTTCAGCGTCTCTAACCCTTTGCAGTGTTTTCAGTGCTGCCTTTCAGACCGAGCCAAAAGCTGCTACGGATAAACCCTGCGCTTCCCAAGCTTGCTTCCCACGGAGACCCACCAGGATCTGCCTTTCTCCTCCTGTTAGCATCCTCCCAGGACTGCTGACAGCTTGGGGGGTTGAAAGGGGAAACAGGGACAGCTGTCTCTGCTCTTCCCATCTCAGTTCCTTGTAGAGACACTGAATCAGAGAAGCCTTTTGCCATCCCAAGGCCTGACTGCAGGTCCCTTCATACAAAACCAGGCAGCAGCTGCAGGTGCTCAAGGCCAGCTAAGCCTGGAGCCTTTACCTTGGGTCTTTCTTCCTCCAGCTCCTGTTTTTTCACAAACCCAAGGAAATATCCTTAAAATCCCTCTCCTCCTTTCCAATTCGGATGGTGCCAGGGTTCCTGGGGGTGGAGCTGGCAGAGAGGCAAGGAGGCTGCTTCTCCTTGCTTCCCCCAGGAAACTCTCCTGCCTGCCAAATCAGCCAGTGATGGTTCCTGCAGCCTGGGGAGCCAGAAAGAATAATTATTTTTGTGTGTAAATAGTTGGGAGAGACATTCAGATGGGAAGAGCTGTGCAGATCATAGGAGACCTTAGGGGGTGTAGGAAGGATTAATGTGAGAGTGGCCATAGGATGAACAGAAAGGTGTGCTGGCTTTGGAGGAGGGGTTAGTTCAAGCTCTCATCTGGGGTGAAAAAGGCACAGAAAACATCAGGATGGGTAGAACCAAATCTATTTATGTTACTAAGGGATCTGTCCCTCTCCTGTTGCTTTTGGGAGCCTCTTTAGTAAACTTTGCAGAGAGAAGCCTTTTCCCAGAGCCCTCCAAGGGTGTGCTCTGGGGAATCTTTGGCACAGGAGAATTTGGGAACGTTCTCACTGCTTTGCTCCATCGTGTGTTCAGCGATCTTGTCTCCTGTCCCAGTAGTTTGTACTGGCTTTTCTTCACCATATCCCCATCCCTGAGCCTGATGGTCTCCACCGCAGGGAGGGAGCTCAGGGAATCACTCTGGTCCCTGGAGATCCCTCCATCTCCACCTGCTGTCCCAGCACTTTTGGTGCTCCAGCTCCCTGATTTTAACTCTCCTGCCTGGGAAAGGGTAAGGAGCCGATGGAGTTAAGCTGTTTGAAGGAAGAGGAAGGTTATACACCTCGTCAAAGCAAACCTTTATGGGTGTTTGACTAGCAGCTGTTTGCAGGCACTCAGCACATTAGCAGAGCTGCTGCCATTTATTGTGCAATCATCATTTTAAACCCTCTCCTTTTCTTCCCTTCAGTCCCCAATAACCAAAATGGAGCAATAAAAATCCAACCCGAGGGAGACAAATAATTCCCTTTATGGTTCGTCCCTGGGCCTGATCTCTTGCTGTTGGAAACAGGCTGGGAGCTCAGGCTTGTCTGTGCTGCCTGGGGAGGAGCTGAGCAGCCCAGGGACACCCCAAAACTCTGCTGCCACCCTGCCTGGGGTGTCAGTCCCCCGAGGTGGGACCTGAAAAAAGATTTCAGAGCAATCCCATCCATGCCACCTGACAAAACCTCTCCACTTCGAAACTGGTCCCGCTTTCCTTTCCTGTCCTCAGGGAGAATAAAAAGCCAAAGCCATGAAGGGAGCTAAACTGTTGTTTTCTCTGGCTCAAAGGCACTGCAATAGTCGTGTTTTTTAAAAATTAAATGCTTGCATCCAATTGTATTTGCACTGAGTAATGTCCTTATCCGATGCAATCACTTCAAATCACTGTTTTTCAAATCCTCTGGGGCATCTGCAGTGAACAGAGGGCCCAGGTCAAATATAAACCTTCTGGCTTATTTGGGAGTGCGTGTGTCAGTGTTACCAGTGCATTAATGAACCATGTAAATCATAGCCAGTTGTTAAATAACACGGTGGGGGGGGGAGAAGGAGGAGAAGGCAGAAGGAACTTTATACCCTTTATACAGAGAGCTTTGCAGCTACAAGAAAATGTGTGTTAGTGCTGTGACTTGCCAGCTTGGAGGACATAAGTTTCCCATCCAAATATTGCTTCTTCAGAGGCTCTGAGTGCTCCCAGGAGATTCGGGGGAAATCTGTAAAGCCCGGCTTCAGCCTGCCTTTAGAGGCACTTACAGAAGGCTAATAGGAATGATGGGAATATTTTTAGTTATTAAAAAAAAAAAGCAAACAACAAAAAAAGAAGGAAATAAGAAGGGAGAAAAGGACAGGTTGCTTGTCTTCTCCTGTAACATTCCCTGCAGCGCTGGGATGCAGGGAATGGGCTCTGCCGTCTGTCACTGGCTCCCAAACACGCAGTGGTGTGTCTTGGTTTGTCACTCACATTGATAAAAACCCAGTCCTGAGAGGGGTTTCTCCGTTCCACATAATGTACTATTATTATTTTAATATTAAAGGAAAAGAGAGGGGGAATTGGGTAACTGGACATATTGCTTGGCTGGAATTGTATTTTTTTTCCTGCTGTCTCCCTTTCCTCTCCATCTGTCCCGAGAGGCAACGTCCTCTCCTTTTCACAGCCCGTAACAGCCCTGCACTGAAGGGTACCTGGATTTGCCATTTCATCCCTGCTTGGCTGGAGAAACCCCTTCCCATCCCAGGAATCAGGGCTGGCAGCTTAGGGGCACCAGCTGCAGGCTCACACCCCACATTATTTAACAGCTGGGGAGGTGTCAGATACCACATCTAGAGCAACATCTTACCAGGAATCCTCCTGTCCTGCCCTAAGACAAGCCCCCATTGTTAATCCATATGCACCAGTGTTAAACAGTTACTGGATGGGGAGTGATTTGGGGGGAGGGGGTTATGCTCCTTTTTTCATGCTGCTCATGTCACCAGTAAAAAGTCTGTGTTTCTTCTCCATTTTATCGAGGAGATTTGATTCTCACTTTGATTGGCACTGTACCTGTCCAGTTGAAATCTCTAGTTGCTGCTCATGGGTTGAAATCGTAATACAGCTTCAGTCCTCTCCGTGTTGTGTTCCTGGAAATACAAATCAGGATGGTAAAGGGCAGAATTGTCACTGTGGTTATCATTTTCCTAAGTTATCTTTACTGAATTCATAGAGTCATAGATTAGTTTGGGTTGGAAGAGATCTTAGAGATCAACTCGTTCCACTCCCCTGCCGTGGGCAGGGACACCTTCCACTAGCCCAGGTTGCTCCAAGCCCTGTCCAGCCTGGCCTTGGACACTTCCAGGGATGAGGCAGCCACAGCTTCTCTGGGCAACCTGTGCCAGGGCCTCACCACCCTCTAGGGAAGGGGAACATCATCATGGTGTTCCTGCCTCCAGTCTGGCCTGGGATACCATGGCCTTCGGGAGATTTGTGTTTTGACAATGCAGCTGAGACAAAAAATAAATAGTTCATAAGGATCCTCATCCATTACAAATAAACAAATGGGTTATTTCTTAAATTAGCTCTGGATTTTTTAAATGCTGTCACCAAAAAAAAACGAAAGTAATTGATTTTTGCAGTTATGTGATGACCATCATCCGTGTCCCTCCCATGGCATTCAACTCTCACATAAGGAGCAGGAGCCTCCGTTAGACCCCCAGGTATGAACTCATCCCACAGGGAGACAGTTTGGCTCCAGATCTGCGTTTGCTGTACTGAAACACGCTTGAAAAGCTTTGGAGAAACAGAGCTGGTCCTCGAGTGTCTGAAAGCTGGGGGGTTGGGCTGAATGGTGACGAAAGGGACTCAGAATTGAGTTGAATCATGCCAACACTCTGCACGTGAGCCGGCCGGTGATGTCACACCCACCACAGAGCCACACGTCATCTGAGCTTTGATGGACGCACCCTTCACCACCCAGATCCCAAACACCCCGCTAAACACAAGGAGAAAAACGCATTAAGCTCATCCAGCAACGCTGGGATGGTATTTCCCCTCCTCTCCTTACCCTCAGCATTAGATCTCTTAGATCATTTACCAGAGCTATGGAGGAGATCTGTTTACTTACACTGGCTTACACTAGGTCAAGTCTGGAATCACTCATCCACGGGGGAAACCGTGACAATATTTCACGCCCAAGTAATCTGCCTTGTGAAAGAAATGAAGCTTATGTGGTGCTTGGGCTCATCTGCTCTTTTTTTCCCGACCAGAGACATTTCCAGTGCTCATCATGATCATTAACACAAATGTGCAGAACTGTATGCACCAGGCAGCTGCTGGGAAACATCCACAGCCCAACTGGATCCAATTGCTCTGCCTTTAAAAGCAGAGCTGGTCCTTGGAGGAGCCAAGGATGGAGCTGGTACGTGGAGGTGGCTGGGGAGATAGTGCCTTGATTCCCAGTTTGACTCAGCTGGCTGTGATTCCTGATGCATTCCCTACTCCAGGGCATCTCTGCATTGTGGGTGCAGCATCTGCATTTTCACCCCTCTCTAGGGGGACCAAAAAGACAACAGAGTAACAATAGACTCAACCTTACTGGTCCATGATGGACATGGTGGCTGGCTCTCAGGTTTTGGCTGGTTACAGCTGCACCAGGGCATCAGCTTCCGAGCAGAAAGTCCTTTAGCATCCTCTTCCAGTCAACTCCAGACAAGAAGACCATCCACTTTATGCCAGGGTCATGCAGTGCAAGTTTAGTTGTGAATGCAGGCAGAATATAGCCAAGGTGGGGTTGTCCATAGTCAAAAAAAGAGGCTGGAAAAGTGCTGTTTATTTCAGAGAGCTCAGAGCCAGGCAAGGTGAAAACAAAAATACTACCCAAATGTTTTTCCCTTGCTCCTAACCAAGCCAACGTGCTCCTGCATCCCTAGACTGGTCTAATCCTCTACATCACCCTCTATTTCCCATGACAGATCCCGAGCAAGATGGATTGGTGGCTTAGGAAGGAGCGGGGGGAAAAAAGGCAGGAATTGCAAAAGGAAGTGGTTTTACTGCTTCACCCCTTGGTAACTAATGCTGTTGTACACTAGTCCTCTGCTGAGAGCGTGTGGCCCTGGTCTGAAGCCTAATGGAGCGTGTCAGCACGTGGGACGTGACTTGACTTACCCCAGTATCCTCCACCACCACCAACACACCTGCAGCAAAGCCCTCATTTGTTTCACTTAGTTTCCACTCATTTGTTTTCACTCCGACCAAGGCACCTCGCTGTGGAAAACCAATCCCTTTCCATCCCTGCCCGGCTCACAAGTTCTTCTCCCTGTTTTGAGGCTGATATCTGCAAATCCGTGTGTTCGTACAAAATCCCTTCTTTCGCTGAGTTGGTTTTTCTAACCAAGCTGGGATGAGACAGATACACATTTTATTTGTTTAATAGCGAGATGCCATCGGTGCCTCGAGCTGCACATTTGGTTTCTGCAGGAGTCAGGTGTTTACGTGCTGGAATAATGAACCATCAGCTGAGTCGCTGCAGAGTGACAGGGACATTCTGCTTTTTATGGCTTTTTGTGAAAACAGTCCCAGTCAATAAGCACAGATTTTCTCAGGAGGAGAAGGCCCTATTTGCAATTGATATTTTCAAGCAAACAGTAAGCTCTGAGCCGGGATGAATCAGGGCAACAGCCCAGGGTGAGGTGTCACCGTTTCGGAAATAGCCAATGATCAGTCCAATGGATTGGTGTTCCTCTGGGACCTGGAGCTGAGAAATGTAATAACAACATAAATTTCTATTTTCTCTGCTGAGATTAGTGGCTTTGAAGCTCCATTACCCTGCCCTTTCCCTGTGATTTGGGTTAAGGGATTTTTTTTTACAATGGTTAATGCTGAACACCGGGGTAGGCAGCATCCCCCACACCGAAGTGTGTTGGTGGCAGAGGGACATCACCTCGAGGGGGTCACAGCTCTGCACTCACAGTCCAGCCCCAACCTGCTGACACAAACAGCAGAGCTGGAGAAAACCTGAAATTCCCCCTCCTTGAACGATTCTAACACTTAAAGTGGAGCAAAAGAAAGGAAGCACAGAGCCAAGTTGAAGGGTAGTGCAGGGGTTAATAAAACCAGCAGCAATGAAACATTTTGAAGTGTTTGATAAGAAACTATTCCTTCCTTCCAGGCTTGCAGTTTCCCATATTTTTCTCCCTCTTTGAAAGATTTCGGAGTGGTAAGGATTTTAAATACATCCATATAATGCAGCTTCAGACAGCAAACAGGATTAAAGCCGGGCTCCAGAAAAGGAAAGGAAGTCAGATTAGTTGTCAAAATTAAATTTGCCTTTGGATGCCATTACTTTCTACATTAAAAAGCTCTGGGGATTAGGAGATAAAAGAACTAAATCCAATCTGGAGACAGGCTCAGAGGAAAATGTCAGCCGGGCAGTAATCCAGGCTCTTTTCTCTAATAGGATCTTCCCGAAGTCAAAGAAAGTGAGAATAATTATTTAATTCCATTTTTGGAGCCTGGCTTCTTTATCGACCTGGCTCAGCGTGGCTGTGCCAGTGGTAAATCAACTGGTGGCACAGACTCCACAGCTCCAAGCACCTCCACGAGCAGTTCGCTTTACCCTCCGTGCCAGAGGGGCTTTGTGTCACTCACCGATGGATTTAACGTGGCTCCACCGTGCCCAGCCCGGGAGAAGGGAATGGTCTGATGGACCCAGGTGGGCCACTTGGGTGTAATTCTTCACCATGACCAACAGGAGAAGTCCCCTTCTGGGTATTTCTTTCTTGTTTAAGGGTAATAAATAAAAAGGCACAAATGCGCCGTCGCGCGGCTTCGCGCCACAACCACGGTAGGGGGCTGATATTTTCCATCCTCCGAAGACCCAGAGGAGCAGAGCCTTTTCTAGCAGGCTCCCCTTCATCTTTCGAAATACTGAGCCAAAATTACAGTCTGCCCCAAATATCCCAGCACCTAAAAGGCTGTAACCATGGTTGCACAGTTATCTGCAGGAACGATAATCCGCACAGACACACACGTGTTGACTCAGAGGATGAGTTAATTCCTGAGTGTGGTACAAAAGACACAAGAAGCCCTGTTCCATCTGATGGATTCATGCCAAGATTTGCTTTAACCTGAGGGCTGGACAAAGCTCTTTGGCTACCACTGGGGATGGAAATCAGGAATCAATAAACATCACTAGGGCTTAGTGAGGAGCTGTCCACGAGCAGGGCTCTGCCTGCCAAACCCAGGGAGATCAGAAGATGGGCTGTACTTGGGCTTGTTTAATGCAGGCCCAGAAGATCCTGTGGGTTCAGAGGTGGGCAAGAAGTAAATGGTAGATATGAAAGTGTTTTTTTTAATAGGAGAAGAAAAGCAGATGTCTCGGGAGAGCCAGAGAGCTCCTGCACTGGAGTTCAGTTCAACACATGTGTCAAGCTGCAGGTCAAAAATTATTTATCCAGAGGTACTCTCCTACTCTAAAAAAGAATCAAAAGCAGCCTTGAAAAGAAGTCATAGGGCTCTACCATCAAGTAGGGAAAAGAAAGGCTCTACTAGACCCCAGTGACTTTGGGGCTGGAAATGCACCTTCTCATGTTGAGAGAGCAGCCGAGTGCAGGAAGAAAAGCAAAGAACCCCCCACATCGCCTCAGCCCCTGCAAAGCCAGACCCAGGGGACCCTCACCACCTCCATTCCAAAATTAAAGACCCGCTCTACCCTTCAGATCTTAAACATCACAGATGTGCAAGTGCTAAGGCCTGGATTCTGCCACTCATGAGCAGGACAGTGCACGAAGAGAGGTGTCACTCCCTGCATTTCTTTCTCCTTTTGCAGCATCTGAGACGTCTGAGCTCCGAGGGTATGATAATTTATCCAAATAAAAGGGCAGTGAGGGGAAAAAACTGCAGCAAAGCCGGCCAAATGGATGCACTGGGGGGGTTTCTGGAGCTGGGAATGTGGGTTTAATGACAGAGAAAGCTGTTTGGGTGACATGGTCACCGTCAGTGCCCGTGCCAGCCCTGCCCTTCCTGCTTTGGCACAGGGGAGGAGGCCCTTCACGCCTGATGCATTGCTTTTTTTTTAATTAAACTAGCCACGGGGAAATATAGCATTTTCCTTCTGTAATTCATCCCCATGGCTCCCCTGTTTTGTCATTTTAATTAAAGCCAGCCCCAGCCAGAGTTTGGATGTTTGCAGTGATTAGTATTAAATCAAGCTCAGGCCTTGGGGACTGGCTCCTCTTTTGCATTTTCTTGGGTTTTTACAGGAAAAAAAACCCAACAGGTTCTGAGGCTGAACGTCTGAAAAGGGCAACCCAGACACGGACTCAGAGACGCCAGGGAAGAGTTTACTGGGTTTCCTGAGCTCCTGCTGGCTTTGCTCATCAGCTGGAGAGGCAGCCAGGCCTGGGGGCTCTGCTGGTGAGTGTGGGGAGAACCATCCCCTGGGTGCAGGACCGGCACTGCCACCACCATCTCCTCCTGGGAGCAGCTCACAGCATCTCTCGGATGGAGAGCAGGAAAGGCCTTGGGGCTCCTGAATTTTTCAGCCAGAGATCTCGACTCAGTTTTTCTTTGGACAACGGCCAGTTCTGTATTTTAATTGCCTCTCAGTAAATCCAGTCTGACCCCTCATCCTGCACACACAGAGCAAAAGACCATCCCAGACCTTACAAGGTAGGAGGCAAAGGGGGTGAAAACTTTCTTTCCCATCACAGGCAAACAGCATCTGACCTGGCTCTGACCTTCCATCCCTCCCTCTCAGCCCGTGCCCATCCTTACAGCTGGAATTTTCCTTAATGCCTACCCTGAACCTTCCTTTCTTCAAGGTTAAATAATCTGCCCAGAGCTGCTTTGATCACTGGCAGTGTTTTAATCATAAGCTATAAGGTATTCAGTGTTTTTCTTAAACCCACAGCTTCAAGGCGAGGTAGTTACCTGGGAATCACACGTTCTACTTTAAAAAAACCCCTTTCATGTTAGCCTTTAGAGGGGAAAAAAAAATGTCAGCTAATGGATCAGAAACACAGAAAGGAAGGAAAGAGGGAGGAATCCAAGAAGAATTTCCTAAATCTGATTTTTTCACACCATTGCAAGTTTTCCCTGTGCCTGATTCAGAGCTTCCCCAGCAGAAGCACAGCAGTGCTCAGGGTTTCTGATACCAGTGATTCCCAGAAGTTAGGAGAAGGCTAAAGCCATGCATTGTGGGGGAAAAATAAAACTCCCTGAAGATGGCAGGTACCTTCTTCTGCCATTGCAGGCAGGGATGTCTCCTGCAGAACAGGGGGATGCTCAGCACTTCACTGCTGCCTGGGCTGGGGGGAGCAGAAGGGAGGCAGCACAGCCAACTCCAGCTACCTGAGGAAAAGCAGATGGAAGAAACAGGAGGAAGTACGGCAGAATGAGTCAAGGCTGGGATCCTGCACAAGGGAAAACTGTTCTCTCCAAAAGCACAAAAACCACCCTCAGCAATCTTGTCAACAAGTCCCTGAGATCATGGCAAGCTCAAGGGTCACACCCAGCTTGACTGTGTCATTTCCCCCCCAAGCCATGACTGTGTGGGGGAAACAGGACCCTGCAAAGCCAGATAATCAGCTTATCAGGAGCTCTTTCCTGCTCTCCTGTTTCCCAGAACAGCCAGTCAACAGTCCTGTCCTGAGTGACAGGATTACCAGGCAAACTTCTCCTCAGCAGGAATGCTGCAGCTGAGGGAGGGGAGATGGAGCCCCCAGGCCCTGCAGACTGAACAACTCGCTGCTCTGACCCTCCTGGAGTCTCAGGGTGGAGGGATCCTCTTGCCCATCAGCACAGGTTTATGTGAGAGCTGCAGGGACGCTGAGGAATAAATTAAATCCTCTGCCTCCCCTCAGAAAGACGAATCAATCTCATTTGCACGTCTCACCCACAGCTCTCAAAGTGCTGATGCTGGGAGAAAGTTTCTCAGATCTTCCTTTTTTTCTCACTCTCTGTCCTCACAGACTGTCGTGGTTTAACCCCAGCTGGCAACGAGGCACCAGGCAGCTGGTACTGGGTTTGGGTGGGGGGGGAAGAGAAGAGACCAGTGGAGGGAGGGTGCTGGAAATTCTCCTTCTTGGAGGAGAAAAACAGGATTGTAACTCCTGTGCAAGCACAGCAGGTGCACCTCCCACTCTGAGAGGTGAAGCAGACACATTGCTGAGATTTCATCCCAGTCACTCACTGGTATTATTTACTTCCAAACTGAACATGGTTTATGGTCAGGAAATCTTTGGCCATAATTAATGTGGTCTAAATTAATTAGGGCCAGCTGGGAAAGGACTCTGGAGCCCAGTGTGATTTTTCCCTTAAAATAACTAGTTGGAGCACAACTGAATGGTCTGAACCTGAAACACCTCCCTGGGACTGCAGAACAGGGAAAGAAGCATCCAGTGGTTTTAAGCTGACAGAGGGCAGGTTTAGATCAGATATTAGGAAGAACTTTTTCCCTGTGAGGGTGTTGAGGCCCTGGCACAGGTTGCCCAGAGAAGGTGTGGCTGCCCCTGGATCCCTGGAAGTGTCCAAGGCCAGCTTGGACTGGGCTTGGAGCAACCTGGGGTAGCAGAAAGTGTCCCTGCCCATGGCAGAGGGGGGAACGAGATGATCTTTAATGTCCCTTCCAACCCAAACCATTCCATGATTCTATGAAAGAGATGTTTGATATGAATGAGGGACACGTTTTGTGAGCAAAACTGCTTTTTAGAAGCGAGAATGAGAGACAACTCGGTACCTTTCTCCTCACGGGCTTGAGGCTCCGAACAAGCTCCCCAGCTGGCATCAACACCCAGTGACATCTCAGTTTAACCCTCAGCAGCACAGGGGAACATTTAGGCATCACTTTGCTTGGAAAGAATGTTTACAAGCAATGAATAAAAAAAAAAAAAGATGATGTAGTATCAGCTTTACGGGCTTGGCTCGCTGGCACAGAGTAGGAGGAATCCTGCAAACCCCAGCGCTCATTACGAGCCATCCATCCTCGCCTGTTGTGTGTAATAGTCTGCTCCTAATGAAGCTTGAACTGAAGCCAGTGAAGTTGTACAAATGTAAGGGAGAGGGGGAAAAAAACCCAACAAACCAAACCAAACCACCAGGCCTTGTGCTTTAAGTCTGCATTAAATCTGGTCTGCTGAATAGATATTAAATATTACAGATCATTTCGCACCCGTGGGTGATGAGAGGCAACAACGCTGAATGCAGCACCTGCTGTATTTCATGTTTAGGCCCAGGATGAGGGGTATCCAAGAGAAATGTATTGGGAAATATAGCTCTGCACATGTTGTTAAACACGATAGAATCCTTCAACGGTTTGGCACAGCCTGTTGAACCACTGTAATGAGGAGGATCCTCTGCACAAGACCACTAATTTATGAATGTGGACTTTATACACGAAGCTTGACTGCTATTTATCAGCCAAGATCTGGCAGCTCTGAGAGGGCTTTGGAAACAGCAAATCACTTAGCACATTGCCTCCAAAACTGAACTAAATAAACCCCCAAGGAATAAGCCACTCTGTGGTCACTGCTTCCATCAAACTCTTTGCTCTTGGCAGGTTTTTATCTGCAGTTGCATTACAGTGGTGCTACAGGGGCATCTGTCTCATTTTTAGGGGTATCAGCTTTCTAATGGAGATATTGCAGTTTTATACTTTTCATTTCCCCCTCTGAACACCAGGAGAAAGGAAGGTGTAATGTTGTCAGAGATATGAGGAGAGAAACTATTTCATCAGGCTGCTCAACTATTCCTGTACTCACCCAGAGCTGGTACCTGCTGGATCTCTCTGCAACCCTTTCTCCATCATTCCCCGATGAAGGGGAATACTGGCTGTGGGTTTCAAGGGGTTAATCAGAATTTCAGCCTGGAAGTGCTTTTTCCTGCTGTTCACACTCTGAGAACCGAGCCAACAGGTGACAAGCAGTAAATGCCTCCTGTCACTTGAAACTGCCATGGTGACCTGCACCAGAACAGCTTAACAGGGGAGGATTTAATTGTGAGACTGGCTCAGGTTGTTCCTGGGGCTTTGTCAGACACAACTGAAATCATTAAGAGCTTTGGCAGTGACTTTACCAGGAGCTTTATTCAACTCCCAGTGGATCTGGTAAGAGCTGCCCTTGGTTCTGTCACACTTGAGAGGTCCCTGGGGGTCTCAGGAGTTCCCTACCCTGGCATCTGGTAGCTGAGCAGAATATGGGTGCTGCACTGGGATCTGCCTTTCCCTTGCTTTGGAGAGGAGTGTCCCCACAAAGGTGAGATGCACAAGCCCCACATCTACTCTGACCCCTTTGCTCATCAGGTGAAGAGCAGTGCAGTGGAAAACTCCCTGGGACAAAAAGATTGTCCCCAAGAATCCCATAAAGGACTTGGAAAGGACGTTTATGGCTTCATAAAGCACTTTGCTAACAACTTGCTTTACCACTGCTAAATCAACTGGAATCATTTAGCTTTGGAACATGGAACTTTCCACATTTGGTCCACGGGGAGGAAGGGAAAAAAAAAAAAGAAAAAAAAAAGAGTGCTGACATTTGCAAAATACATCTCAACCCATATTAGATGGTGTTAATTAAAATGACTTGCTGGGTAATGAGCTACAAAAAAGAAAAAAAAAAAAAAGAGAAAAGGAAAAGAAGAAAAGGAATCAATCAGAGTCTCAGTGCAATTAAACCCGGCGGGCCCTGCTCAGCGCCTGCTGCTCGCTCTGGCCCCGGGGCACTGAGCTCACCTCCCAGCTGAGCCTCCTCCCATGGATAACCACAGAATGGAGAAGGTTGGAAGGGACCACAGTGGCTCATCTGGTCCATTCCCTGCTCAGGCAGGGCCATCCCAGAGCACACAGCACAGGACTGTGTCCTGACAGTTCTGGAACATCCCCAGTGAGGGAGACTCCACACCTTCTCTGGGCAGCCTGTTGCAGTGCTCCATCACTGCACAGGGAAGAAGTTCTTCCTCATATTCGTGTGGAGCTTCCTGGGCATCAGTTTTGGCCCACTGCCTCTTGTCTCATCACTGGGGACCCCAGAGCAGAGCCTGGTCCATCCTCTGACCCTTCACTGGAAACACAGACAGTATCTCAGCCCCCCTCTCAGACATCTCTTCTCAAGGATGACCAGGCCCAGCTCCCTCAGCCTCTCCTTGTAAGAGAGATGCTCCAGTCCCTTCATCATCTCTGCAGCACTCCACTGGACTTACCACCACCTCCTTTATCCCTCTGGCACAAGGAGATGGGGCTCACACCTCTCCTAGGGTTAAACCACTGCTGTAGGTGCTGCCACAGGTAAAGGAGCAGCCAGGTGTGCCTTGGCAAGGCACTGAGGAAAAGCAAATGCTTCTGCTGCCTTTTTTCTCCCCCAAGACATTCTCCTTCCATGCCCTGAAGCAGAGCATTTCCATCCTTGCTGGAAGCCAAACTCTGGCTGCACAGAGCACTGACCCCCTGGCTCACCCCATTTCCCTCCCAGCACACACTGCGAGCCCTGGCTCTGATCAATACCAGCAGAGAAGTCAAAAGATGCTCCAAGAACAAGAAGAAAGCAATGGAAAAAAAAAAAAAAAGGCAGAAAAAAGCAATCTGAAAGAAACACACTGTTTCATCCCCAAAAAGGTGCCTTTCAGGTGGTCAGACTGTAGTGCAGATTAACAGCGAGGGAACATTTTGTAACACCATTGCAGCCACTTCGGGCATTTGAAAACTGAATTACAGACTGAAATGTAACCACAGCTCCAAGGTGGAGGATTGCAGTGCTCTGTTGTGGAACTGAGCTTGGCTGTGCATTCTCTAAACATTTTGCAGCTTCTGCTCCAGAATTCATGTAAACATCCATCTTGATTTAAGTGTTTCCTTAATACCAGGTTTTACTGAGCAGGAGCCTATTTCAGAAAATGCAGTACAAGGTTTCTGCCTGCTAAAGCTCTTACTAAGTGTCAAAACTAAATGGGCAAAACTTGCTGGTTAAAAGGAGCCTGGCTGACAGCACTGGAGAAAAGTGGCCTTTATTCATCTCCTGAACAGGTACATTCAGGCAAAGGGCGATAAAAGCTCTGTGCTTCTCCCAGCCCAGCCCTGGAGGACAATACGCAGAGATAGAGAGGAAGTTTAGTCTCACAGCCCTGCCACCAAGTCCATAGAGCTCCTAATAAATGTCCCCTTTTCACGGATTCTCTCTCAAGACTATTATGCCAACCTGGGGAATGGCAGGAGTGGCCCAGGGAGTGGGGGGCTGGGAGCTACAGCTCAGCTGGGCTGAGCAGGGGCTCCCAGCAGCCATGAATTGTGGTTATTCCCTCTCCCTTTGAGTTTGGGTTTGCAGCAATGCTGCAGAACCAGAGGTTTGTATTTCTAGGCTTGTTT
>JAYRBT010000038.1:3056728-3068343 GCA_036023395.1 Myiotriccus ornatus
TGGTTATTCCCTCTCCCTTTGAGTTTGGGTTTGCAGCAATGCTGCAGAACCAGAGGTTTGTATTTCTAGGCTTGTTTACTAAATGGTTATGCTGGTCCTAAACGCTCTCATTTCACTGCTTAAACTGTGTTTCTAAAGAGGGAAGAGTTAAAACTGAACCAGAAAATGAAGTTTTTACTCTTGTCTAGCTCTCATCACCCTGTGTGTGTCCAGACACACCACAGAGACAACATACCTTTCAAATTCTTAAATAAATAAGTTATTACTGCACAAGGATCCAAGAGCCTCCCCGTTCTCCTCCCCCTGTTCTTTCCTCCCCAGCTGTGTTTCTCCGGCACAATGGGAGTCCAGGCAGAGCCAAAATCAGCAGGAGGTTAAACAAGGAGAGGGAAGAGCATCTTCTGTTCCCACTGCCCATGGAAGAGAGCTCTCCTCCCATCTTCACTCACTCCCATTATTCTGCCATTAACAATGAGGCACAGCTGTGATGACTACGGAGGAGGAGAAGCCCTGGATGGGGCTGGATAAGAAACTCTTTCTACTGCTCACAGAGCAAAGGAGAAGAGAAAATTCCTCCTTGTCACCAGCAGCAAAGCAGGCACTGTTAAGGGGATCCAGCATTTTGGCTCTGAGCCTTCAGGCTGGTCACCAGCAACAACTGGCACCACGGCACAAGAGCCTTTCCCTCCTCACACGGACTCAAATAATTGATAAGTGCTGTCAGAAAAGGTTTGGATGAAGGCAGCAGGACCCACGAGCCCTCACCAGAGGCTTTTATTTATTCCTGCAAAGCCCCTGCTGCACGACCCTGCGAATCAGAAGGACGGTCACATACGCGCTTCAGATTTAATTTCGTAAATAATGGATTGTCAGGAGGGATGAGAGCCGGAGAAGTGCTCTGGCAAGTCTGCAAGTGGTGATACACCGAAGGCAGCTCCGAAATGTCACGGCTGCCACGCGGCTCTTCGGGGGACAGGGCAGATCATCGACCCCCATTTAAGCCCATGTGAAAACGGGATCATGTGCAAGAACACATGTAGGGAGTTGTTATGAAAACCCCTCCACCTCCCTGCTGACAGTGATAAATATCCCTGAATTTTCCCCAGCGAGCGAGAGGAGCTCCGGCCTTCACTCCCGGGAAGGCAGAGCCAGGGAGACAAATAGGACAGCGGATCAGGAGTGATGGGAATGGGGGTTTATAAAGCAAAGGGGCATCGAGCCGTGTGGGGATGAAACGTTTTCGGCAAAGCTGAATCCCTTCCCAGGGCTGGGAGGGCTCCGGGTGCCGCAGTCCCAGCTGGAGCGTGATCCGGTAGCTCAGGATGGATGAGACACACCCCCAGCATCACCACAGTGCATGAGACAGGAGAGACTTCACTCTTCACACCTCGGCAGGACTGAAACCACCTCCCCCACACTTTCACAGCCAGCAAAAACGTTCACATTCTCTTAAAGGAAGACGCCGCACAAACAAACGGGGGTATAAGCAATTCACCGCCATCTGAAGATGATTCCCTTGGATTCTTAAGGAGTTCAAAGGGTAAAACAGAGAAGTGGGCACGCTTGGCTGCACCTGAGCTGCTTCCTGAACAGCTCTGCTCTTGGGATGTGTGTGCATTTTTAATTACCCGCACTGAGAGTGTGTTTTGGTAACTAGAAGAAAGATGGGAGGATAAATATAAATCCCTTTTCAGAATGAATTCTTACAGACGCCAAGCCAAGCTTTGTGGGCACCAGCGCTTTTATAGCCAGACTTGAAAGACTCCAGACCTAGCACAGGGACTCCACAGTTGTCTCTTCCTCATTAATTTTCATTTTCATCCAAAAATTAACACGGTTCTCTATCCCACAAAAGAACTGGGCACTAATGTCAGGAGCAGCAGGGAGACTTTGGCACGAAGGGGTAAGGAATCATCCTTCATTTCTGATAAACTTGGCAGGACTCCCCTTAGTAAGAAGCAAATAAGAAGTGCCTGTGTCAGAAAAAAGAAAGGGGTTAAAGAAGTCTTCAACAGAGACAAAGAGCAGAGGAGCCTGTTGCCTCCAGAAAACACTTATCAGCATCCTTGTCAGAAACCTTATTTTCCTCTTTCTTTATGAGCTACCAAAGGTGGTGGGATGCAGAAATAAATGATGAATGAAAGGCTTTAATTAAATACAAGCCAAGAGGGACTTGGGGCACTGTATTTCAATTCAGCCTTCTGACAGGACTTCATAAGCCTGAGGACAACGTCTCACTCACATTTCGTAATGCAAATGAACTGCTGCACCGGCAACCTTCACCCCCTCCTCCTTGGAAAGATGGCAGAGTTGAAAGCTTTGGAAAAAACACCTCTGAGGGGCTATTTTTTTTGAGAAAAATGCTGCATTAAGCAGTTTGATTGGGTTCCCAAAGCACAGCCCTGTGAGTGTCCTCCCCAGCCCATCCCAGTCAGGTGGGATTTTCATGGGAGCTGCCTGGAGCAGCACAGGGAAATTCAGTGACCCCAGGAGAAAGGATTGCCATGGACCAAAACCAGAGGCTTTGGGAGAGGGCAGGAGAGAAAGGGGCTTTTTATTCTCATCTTTCCACCTCAGCAGGCAAGCTCTTTTTCTTGGGTGGGTCTGATCAGGAACTGGTCTCACATGCACCACAGTGTACCTGGTGCTGATGAGCATCATCAGTCTGGGCAAGATGCAGAAAAAGTATGTTGCTGGTGACCCTCTCCAGCTTGGGAGCAACATTTAGGATCAGAAAAACTCATTAAAGGGAGTAAAAAAAATTTCTTTCAGAGCCTTCATGTATTCTACCCAAGACACCAAGCTGACTTGAATAGCTGCCCCCTGCAGCTGTGATGGTCAAGGCCAAAAGAAAAGGATCAGCCACTGGGGCTGGACTATTCTGATTTAAACATTTGCACAGTAAGACTGCAAAGGTGCCTCCCAAAGCAGCATTTCATCGCCTTTGGTCCACGTCATTGTACAGCACAGGGAGGGAACTAAGAACACTGAAAAGCTTTTCCCTCTTTCCTTTCTGCCCTAGTCCTTCCAGCTCTAATAAACAAGGCTAATAGACAGCTACATCCAGAGATTGAGTGCATTTCAGGCTGACCCGAGGATGCAGAGCTGCAGCCCCTCAGCACTGATTTGTATTCCCCACGAGCCCTGGGCTCGGGGAGCGATGCCAAACACGGGGCTGAAACTCCCGTTTTCACAGTGGAACACTAAAAAGGCTACAGGCACAATGTCATCAGAGGTGGTTTGAACTCGTTCATGGGTTTTTTAATAAGACTCTCAGGCTCTGTGCTTGGGTTATGGGAGGATTTATGGGCTTAGGGAAGAGCGGCTCTCGATACATCTTATCAGAAGTTCGAACAGGAGGAGAATAACTCTTTGGGAGACAAATGAAAGTGGCAAGGGATAGTGACAAGGGAGTTGCTCCTGCAGCTGGATGTGCTCCCATTCTCAAGTCCCCACCACAACCTGAAAAGGTCCCCTCTCTCCCAGACCAGCCTGGAAGCTGGAGGAAGGCTGGAGAGGGAAGATGCTCATTCATGGCCCGTTTGGTGGGGTTCTCATTTGCCTCCAGTATTTCGAACCTTTAGGCAATTCAGGACACCTTAGAAATATATCCAAACCCTTTTCTTCAGCTGCACCAGCAGGAAGCAGTGCCCTTCTCCCACACAATCCCAAGAGCTCCCTGATTTTGAGGGAGGGTGTCACAGAGCAATCAACATCAGAAAGATTTTTCAGGCTCAGAGCTCATTCAGGCTCACACAACACAGAGCCCAAGGCCTTGCTGAGGGAAGGGCAGGTACTGTTTGCATCCCAGCAGGAATTCATCTTGGATGTCTCCTCAGAGACTGGGAAACTGGTGTCCCTGTGGCTGCCACCAGAGCAGAGCTGCTCGAGTGCTGGAGTCAGGCTCTGGCAGCCAGACTGACAGCTCAGTGCTCCATCATCAATATTAATCGGCTCATTAACAGAGGCTCGGGAAAACAGTCCCAGGGATAGGGGGAGGGGAAGGGAAAAAAAGGGATGAAATCAGCAAACCAATCCATCTCTGAGATTTTTAAGCTTTTGACTATAGATTTCTTTCTTCCACCCCGAGTCAGCCAGAGCAGGGAGGGGGTGAGACCTGTGCAGTTAAACAAATCAATTGATGAATTTTCTGCATGACATTCAGGAGCTGAGTCCTGGGCTAATCGTAAAAAGGCACTGCCAGAGGATTTTAATAAATCCCTTTAATTAAGTGATATGTTTTAGAATTAAATTATGATGAAAACTATAAATCCTTCCCGAACAAATGGAGTTCAGTGTGCATAGAAGGAAAAGGGTATTCCTCTTTTATCTTGCTGGTTTTTTTCCACCCCTTAACACAACAGGATTCAAACAATTCATTATCAAACAATACAGGAAGCCGTGCCATTTATCACCCTGCAATCCAGTCTTTTAAATTAGTGGGACTTAACCTTGCACTAACTAATCCTGTGCCAGCAGAATGGTTTCACTTTTTTTTTTCCCTTCCCCTCTGGAGCTTTGCCCCAAGGTAGTTCCCCAGGGCTGAGGCAACACTACAACCACCCTGGAATGCAGGTGGACCAACCTGGGATCTCTCAGGGGATGCCTGAGCAGTGTCCCCTCTTCAAGTTCAAGCAAGGTTCATGCCCTCAGGTTGTCCTTTAGAAACCTCAGCTCGTTGCATGATCCCCAGAGCAGAGTTCAGCCAACCAGCCCCAAGGATGTACAAACAACAGGGTTTTTTCATGCCACTAATCACAGTAAAATACCTTTATACATGGGGGTTTATGCTGGGAGGTGACAAGAAGATGGCACAGGGTAGATGGGTCACTTCTCCCTGACCCCAAGACACTTTGCCAGTGCTGTTTTCACCAATAACCCCAGTCAGCAGCATCACCAGCACCTGCTGAGCCCTGGTTTTGGCAGGACCAGAGTGGGGTCCTGCTCCTGCCCCCACATCCACCCAGCAGCAGGTGGTGCCTGTTCTGAAGGACACGGCTTCTTAGAATGAGAAATATCCCTGTGGGATGAAGTGCAGCACCTTGAGGCCCATGGGAGAAGGGAATGCTGCCAAGCAGGAAAAATAAGAAAAATCCTCAGTTCCTTCGCCCTGAGCAGACAAAAAGAGGGGGGTGGAGAGGAGCTCCTTGCTATAGATTGGGGGTTTGTGGGGAAGGGGGCTGAGAGGGAAAGGAGAACGACAGGGGGACACAGAGGAGGGAAATGTGTGTGTTGCTGTGCTGCTCACACTCCCTCCTCCCCTGTGCCAGGGTGGCCCTGCTGAGGTCTTTTCTCAGTTGCTGGTTTATCTTACAGAACGAACACAGAGCTCTTATGGTGCAGTACAAGAGAACCTTGAACCAGGGCAGCTGAGAGCAGGAAAGAATGAAACTGCACGAGAACACTTTGTGGGGGGAAAAAACCCAAACCACAAAATCTCCAGCCCCGTGCACGGAGCTTTCCCTGCTTGCTGGGTTGCTTTATCCATCACCATTTTGTTTTGGAAGGCAGGAGCTGTCTCAGTGCAGCGCAGAAAGTCAATAACGACGGGAGGGAAACTTAACAACAGGAGAGATTGCTCCCCAAGACACAGCCTTGTCACAGCAGAGGCAAACAGAGGCTCTTTGTTCACATATTTACCTTGCTCCACCATCATTAGACTCGCTGCATAAATAGAAGGTTCATTCTGCTCTCCCTCCTCCGCTGGGATGGCAGTGCAAACAGCTCAGGGTACCAGGCCCTTGTAATACTCTCCTCCAACGAGGCTGATGGTAATTTCAGGAAGAAAGAAAAAGAAAACAAAACCCCCCCAGTCGAAATGGCTGCTGAAGGTTGTGCACAAGGTGAAAAGAAATACACAAGTAAAATAATACAGCTCTGAGAAAATGAAGAGGCTCATAAGAGCAACTTGACCATTAACTCCTCTGTTGCTACAGCAGGATCAGAGCTCTGCTACTGTTTCTGGGATCCACAGGGGCTGCACCAGGACCAACACCAGCACTTCCCACTCTCCCTGCATTCACTTTTAAAAATGCTGCTCCATGACTGAGCAATTCACCCCCAAACCAAGCAGCTTTTACAGCCAGTTAAATTTTTCTCATGAATCATCTTTAGACAGAAAGTACTTTGGGGTCTATAAATTCACAGAAATTGCTCATATTCATTAAAAAGTATCTATTACTCCAATTAAACGTTTAAAAGCCTAAATTTTGATAAGCCTTTATTTTTTTCCCCAAGTTTCCAAATACTGCCAGCACTGAACCTTCTGTCTTACCTCCACTTGACTTCCAAGGAGCAGCATGAGGTGAGGTTCTCCTAAGCCCTTCTCAGCTTGCAAGGAATACAAGCCCAGCAGCTGGTGGGGTTTTATGGGGCAAAAAGCAATGAGGAGCCTCACCTGATGAAAGCCTGGTTTACTACCAGGTGCCTCTGAATTAACCCTCTCAAATCTTGAGAAATAATGCAAGTCTGAATACTTTTTGAAAGGAAAGAAGACACAGGCAGACCTGAGGTCTCCCATTATGGAAATATCCTTTACTGTGCCACAGCATCACCTCTTGCAGAATGGGGCCACTTTGCACAGGGACACTCACCAAGGTCACCTTGGGCATGTAAATGTGTCACCTCTTTATTGTCAGCAGCTCACCGACCCCGTGCTCCTGTTTCTGACAATACACGAAAACCTACAGGAATTACGAGAAATTAAAAGGTGAGAGAAAGAGCAACAGAAGCTGCAGTTTACCCATCCCTTAGTGAAACCAAAGGTCATAAATTTCCCAGTTAAAATTCTCTTGAAAGATGACAATGGATGAAACATAACTTATTGCTGGTAAAACACACTTGTTTTCAATAATTAATATATGAGATACCTTTAAGGAAGGCAGAGATCTTGTGGAGTGGAAGGTGCAATTATTGTTTCATTAAAGATTGATTACATGTGTGGCCAGTCATTTAAATAATGGCTCTGCTGACACCTTAAATGGAATGATAAATGAGGCTGGGGCCACTGCTGTGACTTGATGCACAGGTTGACTCATGAATGCTGGTGAGAAACAGCAGCATCTTTCCAGCCTGAAAGGTCAACTGAAATATTAAAGAGCTGAAGATCAAGTAACTATGAACAAGGTCAAACAGTGTGTTATGGTGACAGGACTGGAATTAATTGAGTGATAATTGTCCTACATTTATGCATTCATTTTTATTTCATTTCTGTTGTGAAAGGGATCCAAAGGGATGGATTTCACTTCTCTCTGAAGGGAAATTAAGGGTGTTTTTAACCAGCCACAGCAGAACACTTTCTCTGCCCATTAGAAATGACAGGAGCCATCTGGAAAAGGGAGTTGCCACCATAGTGGTGTCATCTGCTTATGGGAAAAGTGCCATGAAATATCTTGGAGGCAGAGGAGCCACGTCTCTTCTGTTGTCTGAGTCTGTGGGGTGCCACCTCCCCTCCCTGTCCCAGGCCCAGGTGTTGGAGGGGGCAAAAGGAGGTGTCTTTTCTGAGGCTGCAGAACAGTGAACCCTGGCAAAGGCTGCAGACTGCAGTCCCTCCCTGCGGTGCTCAGTAGATCCCCCCCTGAGCAGGTCTTCCCACACTGGAATGATGAGCCTGGTGGGATGCTCATTGTTCCCACTCACCCACGGTGCTGAGCACGGCAGATCCAGCCTCCCCAGGCTGGGACTGGCAGCCTGGGGCTTTGCAGGAGGAGATGGAGCCCTTGATTTTCTTCCAGTAGCCCTTGGCAGCCGCCTACCCAGGCACTGCCCACCCCCACAACTCCAGCTCCCATCAAAGGACATGTGAAAGGGAAGAATCCAACTCACGTCTCGGGGAGCAGGGAGGGGGGACACGTTTGTTCCTGGAAGAGCAGCTCAGAGTTCAGCTCAGGACCTGGGCAGGTGAGTGGTGTGTGCTGAGGGCTTGCTGTGCCACCCAGGGCAGGGTGACAGGTCATTGTGCAGCCGGCAAAGTCCTCAAGGCAGGAGTTACAGTAAGAAGGAACAAATATCTGCTGGAAGTAAATGCCTTAATTATATTAATGATCGGTTTTGCCCTCAACTGCAGCGCTAAGGAGACCCTCTTCTATCAAAGTCAATTAAAGGGTTGCTACTCTCCTAAAACCCAGCAATAAAACAAGAGCTGTACATATCCATTAAACTGCAGTACACATCCATTAAACTCGCTTTTGCTGCTGCAGTTCATTGACTGCCAGGTTTGGACTCGACTCTGATCTCATTTAGGTGGGTTTTACCCCAGTGTAATAGCAGAGACTTGGCAAAGTTGGGCTGGCTGATTTATTCCAGCCTGGTACAGATACAGACATGGCTGAAAAGGGGATGAGACAGATACTTTCATTTCAAAGACCTGCAAATAATCTTGGTGCATCAATACACCCAAGAGATCAACGGCTTGCTAAACAGCCAGGTTATGCTGCATACACACACACACAGAGATCCATTTGCAACTCTTGGAATAAAGTTCTCCTGGAGACAGGAAAGCTTTCCCCCTCAGAAAACTTGGGAGGAAGAGGAGCACTATCCACATGTTCCTTATGTTCCCCTGGATCCTAGGAAATAGTGTTGGAGGTGACAATGAGGGTGCAATGCTGGGCCAGCTGCACTAAGTTGATTTTCCTCTGAAAAACAAGCCCCATTCCCAAACCATCAGCAGAGTAAACCTGAGCTGGGAAGCTCCAGACCCTCAGCTGCACCCACCTGTTAAACTAAATCTCCTAAAAAGGAGTAAAGATTTTTTTTCCCCTTGTATGAGACTTGGATGGGAGTTTCCTTGGGTGGAGGGGAGCAGAGCCCTTAAGTTTGGGACCGAGTTTCTCCTCTGTGTTTTGTCAGACACCACGAGCTTCACTGGATCTTACTCTGCTGTCAGCCACACCAACCCTTTTCAAATAAACCCTCACAAAAGAATCTTGAGCTGCACTGACTGAAATCCCCATCTCACTTCCATCCCCCAGAGCTTTAGCAGTGTCCAGGACACAGTAAATCTGTTTTCTCCTCTGTGCTCAGGTTTTATCCCACAGACAGTGTCAGGGAAGATGCTGTGAAGGCAGATACAGCTCAGCCATCAGCCATGGACCACGGCACAGCCAGAGAGTTTAACTTTTCATGACTGCTGTTGGTATTTCAAAGAGCTCATGGGGAATCTGCTCGAGCAGGGCAAGACAAGGTGTTGAAATCATCAGCACTTTAAAGGTGCCTTTGCTTTCTTAAGATTTCCTTAAGAAGTCTCACAGTAGATTTCTTAAAAGGAGCTGGAGATAACAGGGAAATGGTGGAAAGGTAGAAAAGGGAATGGGAAAATCAATGTTTGCCTGTAGGCAGAGCACAGGGGAAGGCAGGCAGGCAGGCAGGGGGACACTTTCACAAGCACATTGTGTTGTCCCAGTGGTTTTCATACCAAGCTGAGCAGACACCTTTGAAAAGAGGATTATACACCCCAGCAGGCACCAGGATATCCAGCCCTTTGCCTCTCTGGACACCGTCCATTGTCAGCTCCCTTGCGTCTCACTCCCCTGCTCTGAGGGGCTGTGGATGGAGAGGAAGGAATGTGAAAGTGCCAGCCCAGGATTTCTCAGTTTTGGATGATGTCTGATGTGCCTTTGGGGTGACCCAGAGGGCTGGCTTGCCTTTGAAACAGCTGCAGGCACAGAGTTCAGTGCAACGTGGCAATGAGCAGGGCTGGGATGAACCTGGTGGAGAGGAAAGGAAAAGGTCATCACGCCCTTCTCTATTAACGTGGCCCTGCAGAAAGACCCAGTGACTAATTAAAACTCAGGGCTTCACAGCCAGGAATGCTAATCCTTACATCTGTGCTGGCCTTCATTATCTACCTCTGAGTGCTTCTTCAGGAAGAGGAAAAACAACCCATATTCAACCTAATTGGCTTAATTTTTATGACTGTGTTCCCCCCTGAAAACTGTTCTTTCAATATTCTTTCCTTATCTCCTTATGATCATCTCATTCATTCTAATTTGGAAAGAGGCCCCATGAAAGAACAAAAAAAAAAACAAACCCCTGAGTTTCTTTAGTTTTATGTAGCACATGATAAGAATTTCCTGACAGCAAGACTTGGGGGTCTCCTCCTAATCAATCCTTTGCTTTTTTTTTTTTTTATTCATTATAATAAGGAATTCCTTTATTCCTTATTGTAAGAACTATATTTTTTAAGGCAGAAGATGAATAATGACAGCAGCCGTGCTTCAGTGTTTGTGGTCATGTCTTCTTGATTTTAAAATCAAGATAGGCTATTTTAGTAAATGAAAAGTTCAGCTTCAAAGAGGAATAAATTCATTCAAGCACAGGAGATCTGACCCACCTCTCCCATCTGTCTCCCGTTCTCTGAGCAATCCAGAAATACCCCCCAAAACCACGGAGTTTACAGAAAGTTTCAGCCGTTTTCCTTCTCAGTTTGGACTTTAATAATTAAAAGGAAAAGAAGAAAAAAAATAAAAAAGGTGAGAGCTTTGAGATTTATCACCCCCAATAAAGGCTCTGTACACAGTGATTTACACAGCCACAGCAGTGCTCTGACTCCACAAGAAAAATGTGTGGGACTGTTTGATTTATGAACACCCACCTGGCATTTTGAAAATTCTTAGAGCAGCAAACTATCAGGTCAATAACTCTGTCAGCGATCAGCACCAGGCACGAGGTCAGAACAGACCTATAAAAGACACTTTTTGCATGTTTATTTACTTTTAAAAATCACATTACCAGCAGCTCTTAGCAAGGACACGCTGGGGCCACAGACATGGGAGTACATACCTGCAGATTCCTGCCCACGGCTTTGGGATGGTTCTCATGGCCAATTGGCAGGAAAACCATCAAAGCCAAGTCTTTACTTTGATTGTTTCATCTTCCCAGGGTGAATCTCAGTGGCTGAGACTCGACAGCAGAGGGTGAGCTGGGAGGTGAAGCCAGAGGGCAGATGTTACCGGTGCCTAAATCCTTTCCAAAACCCCAGTCTGGAAACTTGATTCAGTTCTTCTCTCTGCATTTATTTAAAGGTAAAGCAATTAGTTTCAGGTGTGGTCTTAAACTGAAGACCCTCAGTTCAGCAGGGGAAGGAAGCAACTTCTTTTGAGAAAGCTTTTTCATTTGGTCCCATTGTGTGAGGAGACAGCAAACAACCCCCAGCACGTGTTGTCTGTGCCAAAAAGGATGTATTCCCTTTTTCAATCCGTTCCACAATGTTTCCATAGCCTTGCTGTACAGGAGAACCCATCTGGGAGTGTCACACTGGTAAGTAATAGCAGAGGGAAGGAATAATTGAGTGTGCGAGGCATGGGAGCTGGGAAATGTTTGCAGTGAAGAATTGAAAAGCAATGGGGAGTTGATGGAGATGAACAGGGAGGAAGAACAGGCTACAAGAAAGATGGAGAGAGACTTTTGACAAGGGCAGGGAGTGACAGGAAAGGGGGGAATGGCTTTAAACTGAAAGAGGGGAAGTTTAGATAGATATTAGGAAGAAATTCTTCCCTGTGAGGGTGAGGGGGCCCTGGCACAGGCTCCCCAGAGGAGCTGTGGCTGCCCCTGGATCCCTGGAAGTGTCCAAGGCCAGGTTGGATGGGGCTTGGAGCAACCTGGGGTAGTGGAAG
>JAYRBT010000038.1:3068443-3103045 GCA_036023395.1 Myiotriccus ornatus
CTGTGGCTGCCCCTGGATCCCTGGAAGTGTCCAAGGCCAGGTTGGATGGGGCTTGGAGCAACCTGGGGTAGTGGAAGATGTCCCTGCCCACAGCAGGGAATTGGAACAAGATGAGCTTTGAGGTCCCTTCCAACCCAAACCAGTCTGTAATTTTCTGAAGGCTGATGCAGAGATGCTGAGGAGGAGACATGGGGGATGTTGAAGGAAGGAGATGGCAAAGATCCCCTAATTTCTCTTCCCCTCAGTGGTGATGGACAGGACACACATTTCCTGGAAGCACACACTTCTGCAAGTGCCCCAGCGCCCTGGAGCAATGACAAGTTACAGCGTGTGAGAAACCCTTAAAACGTATTGATCTTTACGGGACATCATTTCATTTGAAGCCATTACAGCAAACCTCAGGCTGGGCATGTAATGCTCTCTCCTCCAGCTCCTTCTCCCTTTCCCCCTTGCTCCTGAAATCCCAAGCACTCCTTAATGCTGGAATATATATATCCAGCCTAAAAGGAGCGGAATAAATGAGTCAGCAGCTTCTGAGCTCAGTAATGAGACAACTCCTTCGAGCAAAAGCTGGTGAGAACTACACTCCACAGTTAAGCCCCGAAATACCAACCCTGTGCTGATGGTCCTTCTCTGAAGGAACATTTCACTTTATTTCATTGGAGGGAAGTGAGCTCTGCTGGTCCTGCCAGTGCCAGCAGCGGGGACAGATGGACCGGGCCGTGAGTCACGACGAGGAGGCTCCTCACGGCAGGGGGAGAGAGGGAAAAACAGCTCCATGGCCTGCCAATCCGCCTGTCCCTGCCAGCAAAGCAGGGGTGGAGCTGGGCAGGAGCTGCCTGTCCTCCCCTGCTGGCTGCCACCAGCTCGGGATGCTCCGGAAAGCCAGGTTTGATCCTTGCATGATCCTTGGAAGGAGACAGCCATCGTCCACAGAGCTGGATCCATCCCTGGAGCTCCAGCCAGAGGAAACTGCCCCAGAAATGATGAGATGGTGTAAAAGTCGTTGATGCCTCATCCCTGGAAGCGTTCAAGGCAGGTTGGACAGGTCTAGTGGAAGGTGTCCCTGCCCAGGTCAGGGGGAATGAGATGATCTTTTAAGGCCATTTCCTACCCATTCCATGATCCTGTGAAAAGTCCTTTAGCACCGTCCTGGGGAAAGGTGTGGGGGAGGAAGTAATCAGTGAGAAATGATTTTTAGCAGAAGTTTCTCCATCGTTAGCATATTAATGAAGTTTTTAATAATATGTTAACCTTTCCTTGTTCTTCCAACCTGCAAAAATCACACCACTTCTTTGGTTCAGTGCAAAGGGCTGCCCTGGGGGGATGAGGTTCTACCAGTCATTAGCTCTAGCATGAGGAACTGGTTCCTCTAAAAAACACTTGGGGTGGCTGAAGGGCCCCCTGAATCTCTGCAGGACAATCCAGCCCTCTGCAGCTGCAGGGCCACCTCCCTTCTCCAAATAATCTGCTTTTTTAATTAGTTTATTGCCAGCATTTATTTATTATTTGGTGTGATTTCATTTTTCCATAAGCAAACATGACTGGGTTAAAACTCAGCAGGGATAATAGATGCTTTATAGGTGCCAGAAATAAAATACCAGCAGATGCTACACAGGAACTAAAGGTGTTGAAGAGCTTTCACAGCTCTCGTGCTCCTCGGGAAGTGCCTTTCCTTCCCTCTCTCTGAAACCCTGGTGAATGAAAATGTAGTTTCCTCCTCACACAGTATTTCATGCTGAGGACTCCAGTTACTAACCAAGGATGTGCACTGGGGCAAAGAAGATCTATCCCCCAGTTTCAGAGAAAAATAGCTTTGGATAAAATTGATTCTTTTGCTCCTTAAAGCCTTTTATTTCACACAGGTGGCTCCTCCAGCCTTTCCTGAAGGAAACTCAGTCCAGGCAGACACTATGGATGATTATGTGTTATTTCTCCTCACCACTGTCATTGCCACAGGTTCAGAAATGTCTTTTTCATGCACCACCAGTCTAAGGGGAAGGGCTAAGCTGAAACCTGCGCTCTGGCCATGCCACGGGATTGATGAATTCAGCATCGGCCCTGGCTTAGTGGGTCTTGTAAGCTTCTATAATTTCATTTTTCCTGCCATGATTTATGACACAAGGTGGAAGGCCCTGCTCGTGTTATTTTTGAGGAAGGTGATGGGTTTTTCATCCCAGCTTTGCACTCTGGGATGAAGTGGACGGGGAAGGAGAGAACTGCCCTGACATCATCGTCAGCAAATTGTGAGACACCACAGAGCTCTGCAGGGAAAAGGACATGGAAACTTCTCCAGAGCATCTTGGAGTTGTTGATGACAACGAAAATACTAATCTTTTCTTGATTGCCTGTCAACCAAAATTATTCATCCCGGGTGAGCAGATATTTGCAAGGCTGCACTTCTTTGGTATTTAACCATATGGGCAGAGGATCCATCACAGTGATAAATGAAGCATGACGGATTTAGAAAGTCAGCTACACCCCAAATCTGGACAGGGCTGGGAATTTTTTCCCATCTCTGGAGGAGCCTCTCTGCGCCACATCACATGAGAAACCTGCCCTGCAGCAGGTGCATGTGGGGCAGAGCCTGTCACAGAGGGGAGATGGGGCTTGGGCTCTGCTGTCACAGCCAAGGGGGTCAGGGACCACCAGGACCCGCCAGTCTGGGCAGCAGAGAATAGATTAACAAGTGAAACCTGTAAAAAAGGAGAGAGATTTTATCCCACCCAACCTCTGTCATGGTCAGACATGCTGAGCATCCTCCTGCTTGATTAACACATACCTGGGAGGTGATTTACCCCTGGTTCTGGAATTCTGCCTCTGGAAAACAAGAGGAAGCAGTGAGAGCCCTGTCAGAGCCGTGGGGTGGGGGTGCCTGGCTGCCTCTCCCTGCACCCTGACATTCGCAAAAGGGGATAAAAATGCAACTCCTGCACATGGGAAGGAAATCCGTGGATCTGATCCTCACCTGGTGCCACAGGACACGGTGCCACTGGCATCACTTGGAGCATCAGTGCCTCTGCCCCAGCTGGGGAGGAGTCCAGGACTTGCTTCATTGACTGCAGCCAAAAAAACCCAGCTTTATGCAATTCCCTGTAAATCATCTACCCAACACCCATAAATCTCAGCAGTCAAAGGCAGCAATACTCCATGATTTATTTTTACAGTCGCCTGAAAAATTTTCCTCAAAGCATGTCTTTTAGGAGCAAATGGCTTTTTAACAATATGGACATCTGGCAAAGTTTCTCATTTTCAAAAGTTTCTCAACCAGAAAAGAGCCATTTCCAGAAGATTTCTGGAATTCTGAATGGCGACAGGAAAACGAAATATTTCTGTGTTAGGTTTTCTCCTTCTTCCTCACAAGAAAAGGGACAGAGGTATTTTAACCCCATTTAGTTTTTCATTACTATGTTTAGGCTCAGGGATGTGTTACAGCATTACATGAAGCAGGAAAATCTCTGCCCTAAGAAGCACCTTGCGAGACTTCAAATGTAATGAATTAATTACGGGACGAGAAAAACCGGTAGGAAAAGCTGCAGACTCGGAGAGGGCGACAGGTTGGGACCCAGCCATGCATTTAGTCCCTTTATCCACCTTAAACTCCTCGTGCCCTTGGCTGGGTCACTCAAACCCTCCTCTCCCCAGCTGCTCCTCACATCTGCTGCGGCTCCTTCCTGCTCCCGGAGCTTCTGTCCCCGTTTCCTTGTCCACACATTGGCCCCTATTTTCAGCCCCAGCCTTTCAGGGCTGCTGCAATGAACGATAATAGTCACCACATAATGAGCTTCCCGCTTCCCCTCGCCTTCATTTCAGTTTTCAGGCTTGATTACCGGGCTCATATTTCCTCCAGATAATTTACGCCGTCTTGGCTGCAAACAAATGGGCAGTTTATTATCTGCAATTGGCCTCTGCAAGAGGACTGGGGCTCTTCTTGTAGCGGAGAGTTGGAGCTCTGGTGAGGTTCTTTTTTTTTTTAATCTCTGAATGATGTTTCTAAGCCCTTCCCTGGGTGAGGAGAGATAGTGCATTTGTTATTGATAGAATTTCCATTTAAATTGAGGATGTTGCTCAGTGCAACACGTGTACCAGTTAAACGAGACTCCTCCAGCAAAAGGCAGCAAATTACATGAAGGGAAAAAAAAAAATGTTCGGAAGGAGAGGGGGGAAAGGGAGAAATCACAGAATTTAATATGATATCCAGCTGGATATATGCCTGTAATAAAACATCTAGATCTTAATAAGGCTGTGGGTAAAGCTTGGATTACACACCCAGCTTTATACACTCGCTGCCATTCAGCAGCTGCCTCCCTTGAAAGCTCCTTTCTCTGCTTGCCAATCCGATTAGCTCTCTAGAAAATTAGGAACAAAGCAACATGGAATCTTGTGCTTTTAAAAAATAAATAGAAATTCAGCCGTGAGAAAGGGCTTGGAGCAGCCCCAGAAAAGCCTTTTCAAGTGGATAATGACTCCATGGGACAGACATTTTCAGGTGGATTTCCTTTTAGTCACAAATTGGTATTTGTACTGGAAATCAAAGGGAGGGATCTAGCAAACAGTAGGAAAATGCATCCCCGTGGGTTCTGTGAGTCCTTTCCAGCCCTTCCCCTGGGCAGCAGAAGGAAAACTCCTGAGCAGAGAGAGGAGGATGAATGGAGTCTCCTCCATGACCACACACCATCAGCTCTGGAGCAATGCCAGGGCTGGGCAGCCTCTTGCAAGCAGATTAAGGGGGTCCTGACCCCCCACATTCAGCTGGAGCCACCGCAGGCTCTGCTGCTGAGGTAAAAAGCACCGACACAAAGCAGACCCTGCCGCTCTGCCCTTGGAACCTGCAGTGTCCCGTCAGGTCACGCTCTTCAGCCCCCAGAAAGGGGTGGGCTAATCCAGAGCTCGGGTCACACAGTCACAGAATCATTAAGGCTGGAAAGGCCCTCTAAAATCATCCAGTCCAAATATTGCCGAGGCCACCACTAAACCATGTCCCCAAGTGCCACATCTCTCTGTCTTTTAAATCCTGCCGGGGATGGTGACTCCACCACTCCCCTGGCCAACCTTTTCCAGTGCTGAACAACCCTCTCAGCGAAGGAATCTTTCCTGATATCCAGTCTAAACCTCCCCTGGCACAACCTGAGGCCGTTCCCTCTCACTGAGTCCACTTATTTCAGCAAATCGAGGTCAGATAGGTGTAAGTGGAGATGTTCCTGCCTCTGCTGACCAGCAGCCCTGGATAACAGGCGGTGATTATCCAGGTCATGGAGGGGGCAACAGGCAGCTGGTTTGTAGCCACAAAGACCCTGTGCTACCTGGTGGGATGTTCATCTCCATCTTCTCTCAGGTGCTCACAACCTGTCTGCTCCAGGTAGCTGGGGCAGGAACTGGAGGATAGGTGCACACCAGCCCAAGTCTCATCATCCCACCAAGCAGAAATACCCATGCAAACCACCTTAATCCCTGCAAAAAGCAGGAAGCAGCTTCATCTGCTCCAGAAATGCCCTCAGGCATGAACTCGGTCAGCCAGGCTGTCCCTGCTCTGAGTGCTGGGGACACCAGAGGGACACCGGGACCGTAAGCTGCTTTCTAGGACTAATGTGCTGAGCCGTGTTTCTGTGCTGGGCTGGTTTGCTCCTCCCAGGCAGCACAGGATCCGTGGAACAGGGCTCTGTTCTGCCATTTGCAGGGTCACCTCCAAGCCTCAATCACAGGTGTGAAGGAATCAGCTCCATATTGTACGTTGGCGGTTGCTACGGGGGAAGAAATGATTAATTTATCACCCATTCCAAGATCTGAAGAAAGAAACATAGAAGGGGAAAGGGAGAAGGAAAAGAAATAAGAAAAGGGGAAAAAAAAAAAACCCCAAACCAAAAAAACAACCTCTCAGAATTGTTCTGCACAAGCTGCACAGGAGCTTTATTTATGGTCCAAAACTTCCACAGCCATCTGAATATAAAGCAGAATCACATCATGGATAACGGTGTGCCCTGAGCAGAGGGAAGAGACATCTGAGAGGGAAAGGGAGGGAAATGGCACATTTTCAGCCAGCTGGAGAGATTGCAAAGGGATTTTAATTCCGAAGATGCCGAACAAAATTGCAGATGAGATTCTGTGGGAATAAATAGTGTCTGGTCATAGATCAGCACAACTTGATTTTCTCCCCTTTAAGTGCAACGGTATCAATCTTCAGAGGGGAGGGAGCGGAAAAATCAAGGTGGCAAATGAATTATTCCACCTTACCCAGGAGAGAAAACAAACCCTTGCACTCTCGCAGCAAGAACCAGGTTCGCTGCCTTGCTGGGCAAAGAGGCTTTGGTGGAAGAAGCAACTGAAATGCAAATCAGGCAAGAAAGTGGGAGAGGTGGGGAAGAAGGTATTTATATACAATAAATATTTAATACTGCTTAGTGTTCCCTCCTGAAGAAACTCATAGCAGGGATTAATTTTTGCATTTCTGCCCACTCTGCTGACGCCCTTCAGCAAGGTTAATCTCTGCCTGCTGAAAGTTTGAAAATTAAATCCACGCTGGTGTACAAACTTCCTGTGTAGTTTGATTCAATTGCTTTCCTTCCCCTCCAAAATGATGGATGCCTGTGGAATCCGCAGCAGCCGCCTCCTAGAGCAGATAATTCATGAAGAGACTCTCCCCTCCTTCCTTCTCCCCCTCTTTCCCTGTTGTGTATCTTAATTAACGTTTCAAGTCTGGCAGCTTTTTGATTTCCGTTTCAACAGGATCTCTGATCAACCTGCTGGAAAAGAAAACCTAAAGGAGGGACAATTCTATTTTGCTGAAGAAATTCGACACCGTGTTGGTAGCAGGAAGGAGCAGCTCCAAGCTGGGGTCTGGCCTGTGGCAGAGATGCTTCAGCTCTGCGGGATGTGGGGGCTGAAGGGAGGCACTTTTCCAACCCAGGTTTCTGTCTGGAAGACCCAGAAGATATTTGGATGTGAATTTTGGCTACAGTTCCGAAGAGACCAAAGTCTTCACCACGCTTGTGAATGTGGGCAAGACCACCCTTGGCTGAGGGACCCCACCAGAGGCTCATGGTCCCTGCTCAGGTGCCCAGGTGAAGTTCTGCACTTAAAAAGGCACAGTGAGGGCATCTTTTCCCTCTGGATCCCCAGGCAATGGCACAGCCACAGCCAGACCCATCCCTGGGGCTGCAGGGCAGTGCTGCAGCCCAGCATCCCCCTTAGCCAGGCCTGGGATCGTGGTTTGGCCACACCAGGGAATGTCTCCAAGGTCAGGTTGGCAGTCAGTGCCAGCCCAATGTTTCACCTGACTTGCTTATTCCTGGCACCTCAAGGAATCACAGAATCACACAATGGTTTGGGTTGGAAGGGACCTTAAAGCCCATCTTATTCCACCCCCTGCCATGGGCAGGGACACCTTCCACGAGCCCAGGTTACTCCAAGCCCCGTCCAACCAGACCTTGAACACTTCCAGGGATGGGGCAAAAGTGCCCCCAGGTGCATCCCCCCTCCCTGAGCCAAGAAACAGAGAAAACAAAAAATTTGCTGAGCTGAGGAGCAGCTGAAAAACAAACAAAAAAAAAAGCAGCCAAGCAGAGAGCAGAAAATTTTCTGCGAAGAACAACATCTCATTGTCAAATTAACATATTAATAATTAGGCAGAATGAGAACATTAAGTCCCAACGCAGGGCCTGACGACGGCACGTTTGCTCTCGGTGCTCAGCTGTGTGGAGCAGCAGTTCCAGGGGTGCCTCTGAGTGTGACAGCCTGTGCCTTACAAGATGTAATTTTAGCGCTTCAGAGCTCCCTTCGTTATGCATCTCTTAAAAAACAAGCATGTTGGCTTCTCTCTGAAGGAGAGCAAACAGCTTCTTCTTCGGGGTTTTCGCCTGTTTGATTTCTTTGGGGTGTTTATTTTCGCTCCGGGCTGTTTGAGAAAACCCATTAAATACAAGCATAAATTGCTAAGTTTTGTTTGCTGTGAAGGTAGGAACACGCAGGGTCTGTCTGAACTATTGAGTTTGTGCCTCTGGAGAAAATCACTTTGCTGCCATGATGCCCCCAGGATGGAAAAAAACCTGCAACCGGAGAAGTTACGAGGAATAAATGAAGTGGCAATAAGTGCCATAAATAAAACCGCAGCACGTTAACGCTCCTCAGAAGCAAACCAGGCTCTCAGTGCTGGCACTTTGGCAAGAGCAGATCCAGAGAAGATGCTGGGAGTGAAGCTCTCCTTGATGTGAGAGGGGATTGGGTTCCCCACAGCTGGAAGCACAGAGGGAGGGAAGAGCTAAGAGTAGATTATTTCCAAGGATGTAACGTTTTGGGCTGTTGTGTAATGGCAGGAGAGCAGCTCTGGTTAAACAGCCCCTGGCAGGTGCTGAGAACATCAGCCCAGGTTGCTTTCAAAGATTGCTCTTGCCTTAAAGGGGAAGTACATGGAAAGCAAACAGAGAGCCAGGAAAAACCAGAATATGCAGTGATAATTTATGGATAATTATGATAAACCTTTACTTCACACCTGCTCGTGGCAGAGGGACTCCAAGTTCTCAGTACCAAGTGACACGAGGTTCAGGCTGATGCTTCTCACTGGTCCTATCAGACCATCCATGTTAAAAAAATATAAAAACCCATGGAAATTGTCTGTCTGGGCTGCAGGAAAGCCAGAGCAGTGAATTTGCAGGGGCACAAGGTGTTAAGAGACACATTTGATTTGTGCTGTATTACCTTTTTGTGGGGACTCTGTAGCTTAATTTACAGGTGGTGGTGAACTGCCAGAGGCACCTCCAGCTCACTTCTCTTTCTCATAGGAAGTCATGGAGAAGGTTTTTTGTGTTTTTTTTTTTTTTTCTTTTCCCAGAGCTGTGTGTCAGATAAATTCTAATCTTCTGTTTGACACATTAATAAAAACAAACCCAAGTCAAATCAAGACTGGCTGGGGAGAAGATGCAAAGGACAAAAAGCAGCTGAACAACAAGAATAGCTCCAGCTCCCTTGTATGCTGTGAAAGCCTCACTCTAGCCAACAATTTGCATATTTTCTTCATGCTAATTCATGCACAATCCTCTCCCCTTCTCATTAAAGCCTCCCACTTGGTCTTGCTGTTTCTGTCTTTCCAGGAGAGCTTCAGTCTCACTAAGGATGCTCAATACTTTGTATAAAACACCCATTCACAGTTTTAATTCTCCCCAAACTCACCTAGACCACAGGGAGGGGATGCCCAGGATCTGGTCTCTAAATTTAATCATTGCCAACGTTTCTTTTGTGGCCATTTTTATTTTTACCAGTCTCCTGTAAACAGGGTATTTAAGGAGCTGGGAGGAACATCACTTTGGGAGGTAACAATGGCAGGACACAACCCAACCACAGCTGCTGTGCCTTGTGGAGAGCAAATGGTGCCCCTGCATGGCACAGGTTGGGCTGGGAGTGCTCCAGGGCTGATGATCCTGGTTCCCTTTCCCACCAGCTCCCAGGAGAAACAGGAATGTGCTGGTTACTGGTGGTGCAGCCACAGGGTTGAAGCACAACTGGAGGGAGCTGTGTTTCCAAACAGCTGCTTTGCTCTTTTCTCCAAAGGTTCTTCTCTCTGCCCCACTTCCTAGTCTTACAAAACATGCAGGAATGTTCTTTTTTTAGGGACTGCCAGTGCTCCACTAGTTGAATCACAGAGTTGTTTAGGTTGAGAAACACCTTTAAGGTTACCGAGTCCAACCGTTAAGTGAAATGAGCCAAGGGAAACCAAGATAAAAGACAGGGAGTCAACAGACACACAGCCATCACGAGGGCCTGAGCCTCTTCCTCCAGAGCAGGGCTAAAAAACAGACCAAAGAACAATTCCATTTTACAGGCAGAAAGCAAGTCCCACAGCAACTCCCGTTTCGCCTGTGGAAGCAGCCAGGAAGGACATGCACGTGTCCTCACACCTGGGTCAACTGGACAGGGAAAACTCTTCAGGCTTCACCTGCTTCCTTAACACACAGAAGTGCATCAATCCCAGCCCAGTTAAGCCTCTGCCTGTTAGAAAAAAATAAATACCACATGCAGAGCAAAGCAGACCCACAGCCCTGCAGACAGCCAGGCTGGCTCAGCTGCTTTAAAGGCTGTTGGAAACACCATCAGGATCAGCTGCCCTCGGATAACTCCCCCTCCCTGAGCTCAGCCAGGGGTGGGTGTTGCTCTGCTCCCCCCAGGGCTGCCCTGGGTGCTGAGTTTGGTCCTCTTGCTCTCTTTGCTGCATCCTGAGGTTTAGGCTCTCGCTCTTGCCCCTGGGCAGCATTCCTGAGGTGGGAGCTGGGGCAGCTGCTGTGGGAGTTTGGGATGAGCAGCCCCATCCTCACAGAAAAACTGAGCTGTTTTGGGTGCTCACACTCTGTCTCAATTATCTGCTGCTCTTCCTGTGGATCTTCTAAACATTCCCTTCCACATCTCACCTGGTGGAGTCACAGCTTTGTAGCTCCAGCAGTAAATCATGGACTTTGTTATATGAAAAGAGGTGAAAAAGCTGCCATGGCTTCTGTGTCTGGCACTGCCAGAAACAGTCAGATCCTTCCTCAGATCTCTGTTTTCTCCTAATAGCAGATCAAAGCTTCTCTCAGCAGCGAGGCTCTGAGGCATTTGCTGCAACCATCAGTTATTGAGTGCAAATCACAACTGGCAAGTCAGCATGGGTATGTTAGTGTCACCTTGAAGCATGATCAAGATGTAAGTTAAATGTTTCTAGCCAGGTTTAAGTAACTAAAATTAGCTGTCCGTAATTTATTCCTTCAGGTGTGGTACCCCCCTGCATTTCTGGGGTCCCTTTGGATGAAGATTTAGCCACAATGCCCCGAGATTTCTGAAAGTCACTCCTATAAGTTAATTATACATTTAAACTAAAGGACTTTAAAGGCCAGGTTGGATGGGGCTTGGAGCAACCTGGTCTAGTGGAAGGTGTCCCTGTCCATAGCAGGGGTTTGGAACGAGGTGATCTTTAAGGTCCCTTCCAACCTTCTGAGATCTGCCTCTCAGCACAGAATGAAGGTCATCCAAGATCTCCTGCAGCCAAAGAAGGCAGGGGGAGAGGCTGAGGGGACACACAGCTTGGCTTGGTCACTGCAAACCTGGGCTCATGCCCGTGACCCTGTTTTTGCACCTTACCCACCTGCAATGTTGCAAACGTCACATTTGGAAGGTACAAACATCTTCCTGGACCTGGAAACCAGCAGCACCAACTGGATGTTCTTTGCAAGAAGCCCCTGAGAACCTCAACGATGCGGATCCGGCGGTCGCTGCCGGTGTTGGCAGGAAGGGACCTGCAATTCCTGCAGTGCTTTCCAGAGGATCCGTCACCTTCCTGTACATCCCTGGAGTGAAACCCGTGGAGGGAAGGAGGACAGGGTGAGCAAAATGTCCCTCATGTTTGCTTCCCCCAGCACCTCCCAGCAACAGCACCCTGAGGATGAGTTTGGGGGTTGAGGAGCTCACCAAGAAGCCGGAAAAATGTTTGTTCCTGAATTCGTCTCAGGGTGAGAAGATCAGCAAGAGCAAAGTCTCCTCTGGTGACATTTCTGCTGGTGTGGAGGTGCAGAGCAGGTGACCTCCTGATCTTCTCATCAAGATCCAGCCACCGAAATCCCCAGGTTGGCTTTTTTGGCACTGTTGGGTCAACTGGAGATTCTCACTGAGGGAAAAAAAAAAATAAAAATTCCAGGCCTGGAAGTTCTCTCCCTGTTGGGTTTGGTTTACATTTTACATTATATATTACCTTTAAGTACTTGCACAGCTCCTCTGATGAACTTCTTGGGCTCCTCAGGGTTGTGGAGAAATCCTGCTGCAATCAACTTCAAGAAGACATTCACATCACGTTGGTTTAGGTGGAAACAGTAAACTTGATTTATTGAAAAAAAAAATCTATTACATTTATTCCTTTATTACACAGGTTTAAAATATTTAAAAATAGCTCTTATGGGCATTACACTTAAATTTTATGACATGTTTATTGGACTTTGAAGAAATGTACAATATGTCATTTGACACTATATTTTAAAAAGGGCCTTATGTACTAAAAATTTTTTTTTTCCATAGGTTTTATTTTTCTTATCAACATTTGTTCAAGTCATATATATTAAGGGAGGAGGGAAATAAAATTACACAAAAAGAAGGTCTGCAAATACAAGTAGTAATTTTATTGCAATATACCGTAGCTAAGTGGTCTGGGGAAATCGGAACAGTTTGGAGCTCAGTACAATTACAACACTGTGGAATTCAACAGAGGAAATTTTTTTTCTTTCTTTTTTTTTTTTTTTTGTACTTAAAGCGAAGAAATAAAAGGAAAAAAAAATAAAAGAAAAAAGCTCCCTTGATGAAAATTTATAACAGAATCACATGACCTAGACGGACGCACACGTGTGGACACACATCAATATATGGCTTTGCTGTTGCAGAGAGGAATGTGCAACCTTTCCTGACCTTCCCGCTGTTCCTGAACAAGGCTGTTGCCAAGGTGACTGAGAAGCTGAATTCCTTATATATTATTATATATTCCTTTTCACTGCTTTGCTGCCGGAGTCTGCAGTTTTTAAGGGTAGCACCTTTTTAGTCTTTTATTCTCCAAAATGGAAAAAAAACCCCACAACAAACCAACCCCATGAGAGAACACTCCAGAAGAAGGGAGATGGATGGACACGGCTCTCCCAGGCCAAAAAGCACCACGCGGCATCGCCGCTCCCTCCAGCACGGCTTGGCCTCCCTTCCTCGGATGCTGCTGCTCTCTGCTTGGGAAGGAGGGGGGAAAAGACATCATACATAGGCTTTTCTTCACAGTAAATGTGATGTCTTTTCCTTTATAGTGAAAGATCCCCCTTGGCTCAAGCGTTGCTGTAACACTCCAGGCCAAATAATAATAATAATAAAAACCACCACCCCTGCCCCGCAACATCTATTTTTTCCAGCTGAGAGATCTAAACAAGGAAAACGGCCACAGAGAGAAAAACAAATGGAAAAAGAAGATGGTGTCAGCACGTTTGTGAGCCGTGGAAGAGAAAAAAAAAGCCACTGTGGGAAGAGAGCAAGAGAATTGCAGACTCCCGGCAGCACCCACACGGCTCCGGCACCGCGCGCGTCAGGACACCCGACATCTACATAAATTAGCACCACAAACGTTCAGCACTGAGCACAATCTGCTCTGGTTACCACCGGGAAAACGTGTGGATAGTCTGGGAAAAAAAAAAAAAAAAGGAAAAAAAGATGTAAGGAAAGATGGAAATCACGTTTAGTACCTTTTCTGCACGGACCGTAAAAGCTGCTGCGATACAAAGAAGGAGAGGAGAGGGTCTTCTACTTAACAGATACGAAGGTGGCATGCATTTATAAGTCTGCCTGAAAGTGGTTAAAAAGCAGAGCTGGTGGGAGACTGGCCAGTGGCAGGGTATCACCAGTGTTGTATTAAAGTTATCAAACAGATAGCACCACAGAGACATGTAAAAATAAAAAGCACCTTTTTTTTTTTTCTCCTTTTTTTTTTTTAAATACACTTGATATTCAGAGAGGACAAATGGACTTCCCCTGCCGCTGCAATCTGCCACTGGGGATGGATTTGGTTTTAATTATTATTATATAAGAATGTTGAAGGAAAAAAAAGAAGAATTAATTTAAAACGTGTACGTTAAGCAAGCGCATAAAAAGGCAGAGACTCGAAGCTGATCCTGCTTTTAGAAAACTTGTTAAAAAGTGACTTTAATTTCCTAATTTTGAAGTGAATCATTCCAAAAGGCTACTTGGGTGGGGGGCTGGTTTGCACCTCATCCTGCCAAGATTCATCCTGGGTTTAACTCCAAGGCTGAGGCAGAAGCAATGGGGACAGGAGTTTTTATTCCCAGGTGGATGCTTGGCTGGGCTGGTGGTGGGAAGGGCGGTGGGTTTAATACACACCAGGTCACGTGCATGTTTGGAAGCCAGAAACATTCAAACATTTAAAATAATATACAAATACAAATATTTACTTACAAACATATAAAAATATAAGCACCTTTAATACATGGGACAGAGATGCCCAGTGTGACTTTTAGCTAAATTTTGGGAGAACGAAGAATTAAGCAACTCAGTGGAGATAACTAAAATTTCTGGGATTGGCCATGACACCTCCTTGTTAGAGCTGATTGAAATCTCGTGGAATAACAACAAAATGCCTTTGATGAGCTTTGGCAGGGTTTGGATTGGAGCCAGGACTTCAACACCAAGCTGAACACAGGAGTTTCAAGTTTTTTCCCATTTTTTTTTTTCCTTAGAAAACGAACAAACAAACAATAATCTACAGGCAAGCGCTCGCTGTTGCTCACAAGAAGAAGAAGAAGTCTCTGATGGCGGTGGGGTCTGCTCGGTGGCCCTGGAGCAGCAGGGACAGGTCTCCAAGGCCACGTGTGCGGCGGTCGGTCATGGAATTCTGCGTCCGTGGTGGGAACGATCCCCTCGGTCAGTGACTGTGGGTCAGAGGTGTCCCAGAGGAACTCGGGAAAAACGAAGGGATGAAAACAAAAATGACAAAAATAAAAAACCAAAAAAAAAAACAACAACAAAAAAAAAAACCCATCGCTGTCCAGTCTCACAACGTGCACGTGACAAGGAATTCTTCTTTTCTCTTTGTTTTTTCTTTTCTTTTTTTTTTTTTTTTCTCAAAATTTAATTAAATGGCGCAATGAGGTTACGAGGTTGCTCATTTGGAGACTAGTTTTCGGGTGGCTCTTAGCCCATGAAGCAAGCTGGTCCCACCTCGAATCCAAATTTCTGTGATGCTTCTCCGAAGTCATTGAACATGATGTCGACTATAGGTACTTGCTCTACTTTGGGCGTGTTGATTTCCAGGATGGTTTTCTGATAGCCCTTCTTTGCCTGGTGGGGAGAAGAGGGAGGAAAAGAGGAGCTCTGGTGATGCCTCCAACCCAACATCAGCAGGATATCATGACCGAGCATTCACCACTCAGGGAATGCCCAGAGATACCTTACCCAGGCATTTTTTGACCCAGATTAGTCACCCAGCAACAAAATATGGATTTATTTGCCCTGTAGATTCACCAGACGTGCTCTCAGGTGGGATGGTGACCACTGAGCAAAGCCCTGGGAGATGTTCACCCCAAGCCCAGACTTTGCTGCCATGCAGATCACGACACACTAACTCTGCTGTCAGCACATCCCCAGGCTGGAACAGGAGCCTGGTAAAATTGTTGTGGCTGTGCAATAGTTGTTTTACCTCCCCGAGGACACGCATGGGTTGTTGAGCAAATGGGAGCGATTTAATTTGAATATATTAGTTTGACTATTACCCGAGCGCTACTGAAAAGATCACATTTAAAGTTTGATGGAATTCACAAGGTGATGTTGTCTTTTTATCGTGCCTGGTAGCCATACAGTTATTTCCAAAATATAAATAATTATTAGAGGAGCAGAAGTGCACCCGAGGGCATACAAGGCTGCACAAACAAGTGAATTTATGGAGCAGCTTTTGGCTCTACCTTTCCCTCTGATTTGTGTGTCTCGGCAGAATTGGCTGTATCAGAGCTACTGAGAAAGGGCTGTAAGATCAGGAAAAACACATTCAAATAATGGTCTGAACATAAGCCCTGGAGATCCACTGACTGCAGCACAGCCAGAGCGCGGGTCCTACCAGGACCTCCGCGGCAACGCCGTGTCGGGCAGATCAACCTCATTTTCCACACAGCAGGGCTCAATCACAGAGTCATTTAGGTTGGAGAAGACCTTTAAGATTACCAAGTCCAACCATTAACCCAGCACGGCAAAGTCTGTAACCTGAATCAGTTCTAGAACTCACTCCCACTAATGGATCAAATGCCTCTCTAAATTTCTGGCGGGGTTCTAACAGCCTTTTAATCAGTCTAAGATTCAGATTAAAATCATCTTTAATGTAGAGAACCTTTTGTAAACACTAAACTCCCTTAAATAAATCAACCTAAATAAATTAACCCTGTGGTTTGGGCAGCACAGTCTACCAGGGTACCAGGGAGGCTACAGCAGTCCAGCTGATGCAGAGCCCCCTTCTGCAAGGTACATTTTATCTCCTTTTTACAGCCTGTTTGCAGAGAGGAAGGACTGGGACACACCGATTTAGAGGGGATGCCCAAAGTTTTGAGCCAGGAGATGGTATCTCTGTGCTCCACCATCACACTGGGGCTGGACCAGCCTCTCCTGGTGCTCCCACAGCTTCAGTTCTTGCCACAGTCATTTATTTGCAGCACTGAGACTGGCTGTGTAACAGCTGGCTCTGAGAAACAACCAAGGAATAAAGTCAAAGGAGCTACAGTCCTCTTTCCATGTGAATATCACAGAATCCTGGAATGGTTTGAGCTGGAAAGGACTTTAAAGATCAGCTCATTCCACCTCCCTGCCATGGGCAGGGACACCTTCCACAATCCCAGGTTGCTCCAAGCCCTGGCCTAGTATTCCTCATCAGGGAGAGAAATGATGGCACATTTAAACCTTTCAAAGGGTTTTCAGCAGGCACATCCACCCTAAAAAGTGCATATGTGATCCTACAGCATCCCTGAGACTTCAGAAGGGGAAGGGAGGCACTTTTTACCAGGGACACATTGCATCAGCAGGAGATATGAAGTGCTTGAGGATAAACTTCTGAGTGTTTCCAGAAGCAGACTGGATGCCCTTTCCCTCTCCACGAACACGCTAAAAGAAGTGATTCTAATCTGATTTTCCTCATTGCTCCTACAGCAAAAATCGTGTTTGTGCCAGAACAGAACCATTTTAATCTCAAATTATGTGGGGAGCTTTTTCTGTCAAACATCTCAATCTTTCTGTCCTGTGGGCTTCAAGCACTGCAGTTCCAGAGGGTGGGAATTATGCATGTTTTTGCACCAGCAAGCTGGTCTCAAAATAAAGGCAGGCAGCACCTGCTTTGCCAAATTTTTATCTCCTGATGGCAGATTTTTAAGAGTTTAAACCCAAATCAGGCATCCAATAGAAAGAGGCAGAAGGAAAGGGAGGAGGTTGGGTCCCTCTGGAATCTGTGGCTGCTGCTTGCGGCCGAAGGGAAGGTGAGGAGCAGGGTGGGCTGGAAGGGGAGTGGAGAACTTCACTCTGGGCAAAAAATCTCATGGGGGAAAAGACTAAAGAGAAAGATGTTAAAAGTCACATTTGAAACATGAGCAGGGGTGTGAACGTGTCTCCTGCATCGTGTAGATCATCTCCTCTGTAGAGAGTCAGGCTTTGCTTTGGTTTGTCCTCTCCCAGGGGCACTGGTGGCTCCTGTGAGGGGCTGGGGGACACACGGAGCAAAGCCCAGCTCCAGGCTGGGCTCCCCTGGCTGGAGCTGGATGCTCTCCCATGACCAGCACAGCCCAGAGCCTTACTGGGGCTGCACACAGAAAATCCCCATCCAACCCAATGCCAAACCCTTAACACTCTCCCCCCTCCAAGACTTCCTGAAAGCAGTTAAAAAGATCGTTATCAAAACCTGCGAAACTCATCTCTCACCTCACCCCGAGTGAGGAAACAGGGGAGAGCGAAGGCAAGGGGGGGACACTCATAAGCAGTTTAAAAGGAGTTTTTAGGCAGGTTAATTTGATTTTCAGATCCATTTGATTCCTAGAGGTGCATCAGCTTCTCCTGACCTGGAGTAGAATCACGTATTCCCAGCTTATGGAAGAGCAAGCTCAATGTCTCTCCTGCCGGAGACCGCCCTCGGGACAACTACACCAATGGGCACAGGAAATTTTGGTCGGGGGGGGATTTGCTCGGAGGCAGATGGTGCTGGAAACCTCAGGAAGGGGGACAGAGACACCCCAGGGTGTCATTCCCTTTCAGCAGGGCCCGGGCCGGGCCAGCAGCGCCCACGTACCGCGCAGCCGTCCAGGGCAGCTCGGATGTAGGGGTTGTTGTCGTAGGACATCTCCTCGTCGTTGGAGCCCAGGAACCGGATGGCCTTGTCGTAGCTGTTGGTGGTGGCATCGTGCCAGGCCACGGACTGGTAGCAGTTGTAGGTGATGTTCTGGTGGGCCGAGGCGCTCAGGAGCCGCAGGAAGGTCATCTGCACCACCCCGATGGGGTTCCCGTCCGAGTCCACGTAGGAGAGCTGTGAGGGGTGGAGAAGGGGAAAAGCTGGGCAGTGAGGGGGGATGCAACGTGCCTGGTGGGCTCTGATGGCCGCCAGTGTCACCACCCCAGCGGGGTGCAGACACTGCTCCTGGTCCTCCTCTGGCCAGGGCATGGCTAACAAAGGGCACCTTATTCTCTTGGTTCACGTGAGCTGAAAAAATAAGGCTAATTCAGGGCAGGAGACCAAAGGAAGGGGATTTGAACCCATAAAGGTGCAAATTTGGGGATATACGTCTCAATTTAGGCCAATAGTGAGCATATTTCTCCAACTTTTGAAGAGGAGAGAAAGCAGATTCCTGTAAGGGTTCAGGGCCTTATTTTTCTGTCCTGTTTAACAAGATTTCCTGGCTGCAGTGGGTCTTTTGTTCTGTACACCCTGGAGTATTTCCCATTCATTTTTCCTGGGCACCAAACACTGGGGTTTCAAGCAATCTTCACACTCAATCTGCAGCAATCCTGTTCCTGCTGATAAGGACTGGGGGCTGCCGTGGCTGGTGAGGCTACACTCAGGCCAAGGGAAAATGGGTTTGCTGCCCTTAGGGCATGGTGTGAGCACAGGGCTGCACCTGCACACTGAGATTTGCTCCGTTCTGCCCATCAGGCTCATTTTCTCCCAAGCAGGAGAACGGTGCGTGCAAGAGATTTCTGCAAAACAGAATTTATTGAAACCCAATTCCAGCGCTTAAGGTATTCAGGGAGTTTTCTGCCCTGCCAAAGAAGCAGACACAAAATGAGTTTGCACATGTGAGCTGGCTGTGCTTGGGGTGGCATCTCCAGCTGTGGCCAAGCCACTGCCCTTGGGGGACAATTGGGTTTCTTTAGAAACAACCAGGAGAAAAACACAGGCACACAAACAGCGGAGCTTCCTTCGAGGTACCACGAGACATCAAGTTGTGGTGCGAGCTGCAAACAGTAGAAGAGATTCATAACCAGGTAATAAAATAGTGAACAAAAAGGTAATAAAAATAAATAAATATACGAACCGGTTGTCAGGATACTGTTGCACTGTCCTCCTGAGAGTTAAATATGACTGACCGGGAGAGAGCCAGGCATGCCAGGAGAGCTACCAGAAAGCCACCAGGACGTGGAAGGAAGGGGGCACAAAATGCCAGGCACTTGGCACACACCCAGTGCCACGTGACACTACTGATCTGCAGGACCTACTGCCCTTATTTGGTCCTATTTCAATTCAGAGCTTGGTTTGGAGCCTGGCTGCTCGATAAGGGGTATCTGATGCTGTTCAGCCTCTGCAGATTGTGTGAAGCCCTGTCCCAGCTTTGCAACTGGAGCCACTGGGAAGTGGTTGTGGGTATAAGGTTTGCTCAGGGGAACAGTTTTGCAGAAATCAGTAGTTTCCTCTTTTCTCTGTGCTGGTATTTCCCTGTGGCAGATGCCATATGGCTGTGAAGGATAATAGGATGGGATGGGATGGGATGGGATGGGTGGCAGGCCTTGTTTGAGCTACTGGGAATTGTGTGTAACACACACAGAAGGAAAGCAGAAGAAAACATCTGCAACCCTCTTATCCCTCTGAATGCAGCTTGGCTGCATCATGAGAAAAAGTAAGAAATTGGCTCCAAGTACTCTGTGTCACTGATTAATGATGGTGTGGAAGCATCAAAACAAGCAGATTTCTTTGTATTGCATAGTTACTACACCCTTCTTACTCTGGATCTTCCCAGCTGCACACCTTGTGCAATTCCAGGATTCACATGGAGCCCCCTGTCAGCAGTCCTAATAAAACTTTACTTTCATGGCTTGTGTGGTTAACAGTTTTGTGGATTGCATAGGTGGGTCTTCTACGTGCTGGTGGCTTTTTTTCTTTTTTTCCAAATAGAAAAAGCAGGACAGGTAAAAAAGCAAGAAAACGACAATACAAGAAGATGGAACAAAGAGCTCCAAGTAGCACCAGAAATTCCTATTTTAAAAAAAAAAAAGCCCTAAGCTCTAGGTTGACAATTGAGCCTCTAACGTAGCTGATAGACTGGGAAAAAAAGAAGCAGGGAATGTGGAAAAGTGAAGGTACTTGTGTAATATTAACTGATGAAGTGCTCTACAATTAAGCTATGAGTAGTTGCCCTCCAAGGAGCCACGAGGCTGAAGCCTTGGCTTTGCAGCCTTATTTGATAATGCAGAAAAGCTACAGAAGCCACGTCCTTCTTGTGGGCAGAATCAGAGCAAAACGTGTTTAGTGGCGATGAAATGCGGTGCAGGGAAACAACGTGGCGATTTTCTGGGTTGTTTGCCTTTTAAGGTGGAAGTTTGGGGGGCACTGTAAGAACCCCCTGCCATGGGGAGAGGTCAACTGCATGGAGCAGCTCAGTGTGACACAGCACAGCATCTGCCTTTGGGGGCAGGTCGGTTTTATCTGCTGAATATTTCCTTCTTCCCTAATTCTCCTCATTTGACTGAGCTCACTATCTGCATCCCAAAAATCCTACAAGAACTGATACACAAGGGGGAAGTTTCTGTTGCTTAAGGAGACCTGGATGTCCCTAATCAGCTGCTGCTCTGACATCCCTGACCAGGACTTGGTCACTGTGGGAGTGATCTATCCACAAAGTGGATGTCCTGTTACAGGGCAATGTTCCGGAGCTGTCTCTGTTTTGTGGGTTGCTGTCTTGCTGACATCAAACACTGTCTGACCTTACAACAGCTCTCCTCCCTTGAAAAAAATCCTTAATTGTCACTAAGTCAAAGTCCTGCCCACCAGACTTGGCAAATGCAGGTGACTTGAAATCTTCCTTTAAAATAGTGACTTCACATCTCCCAAGCTCCCTGAGGGGTGTGGGAGTCCCCGGAGTGGCTCATCTCCAGCATGGGAGACAAAATCCATCCTCTGGGGAAACCCTGCCCCAGACCAGGATTGTGCAGATCCACGCCCTCGACCTGGACACCAGTGAGCACAGGCTGTGACAGCTCTGGGCTGGAGCATCACTTGAGGGGTCTCTCAGCTCTCGGGATAAGGCCCCATTGCTGCGGCACATGGAGACACCCACTTTGCCCTTGCCATAATGGGAACTGATGAGGAGACAGCAACAGCCCTCCTTGCGGGATGCAGACATCCTGCAGTGCCCTGTGATGGCAAACCTACAACAGCACCAGCTCTGCAGGGTCCCCCAGCACATCACCGTGCCCCCTTCTGACACAGGGGAAAGCTCATCGCCTGTTCCTGGCTTCCCAGTCAAGCAGACTGGACAAAAAAGTGCCTCCACGGGGTTTTAGTTCTTTCTCAGGATTCCACCTTAAACGTTTTGCTGTGCCTGGTGGTGGTGATTAGTCCAGCATGCAGAGTGCAGCAGGTCTGGCCATACCAAAGCAGATGAGGAGCTCTGATTCAGGCTCGAGGGCCAAGGTGAGCCACTTACCAAAGACCCCCGCTTGTATTGACTATACCATGTGGAAGGCTGTTCTTTGGGCCAACGAGCCATTTTACTCTGTAAAATATGACAGGGGTTAAAGAAAACAGAAAGCACCAAGATGCATCTTACCAGTTTACCGCGCTTGAATTCACTGAACCAGGAGCCTGGGGTTTCCTTTGGCCAAGAAGTAATTCTAGCCTAGTTTGGGGACGGCAAGGAGGGAAGAGAGAAAGAAAAAAAAGAAATTAAAAAAGTTACATTCAGTTCCACAAGCAGCATGTCTTATTGGAAGTGTCCAACTTCCTTCTAAGTAATTTCTTAATCTTTCACACCAATAATGAGTGGTGGGCAGAGCACTAAGGTGCCTCTAGAACAGAGGGGGATGGTGTGGTGCTTCCCCAGGTACCCACTGGTGCCCTGGCACCAGCTTCCTTTGCTAAGGGCTAATGATCTCTGCCTCCTAGACACTTTGGATGCAAATCCAGCAGTGCAGTCTAATGAGAGGAAAAGTAAAAGGAAAGATAAAGAGGGGAAAAAGGAAACGTGGATGGTGAAAGGTGCAGTGATCTTCATGGGAGGGCTGGTGTGGAGAGGCAATGCTGGAAACTGAGGAGGCTTCTGCCACTCTAATGCCAAATCCAGATGCTGTGGGGCTGGGAAAGGCAAAGGGTGTGATTAAGGAAGAGCCTCTGCCTGTCTCCTGTGTTTGAGGTGCATCACAGACCGTGCATCCCCCACAGATGGTGCTGGACCGCACGTGATGGAGCTCCAACGACCCAGAGTGATGGTGACCATGACAAAAAATCAGCTGCCAGAGCACCCTTTATGTCAGCCCCAGCCAAGCAGCTGAAGCACTTTTTTTGAGTCAGAGCACAAGGAAGGAGCGAGGCTGCCTCCTGCTCCCTCACACTCCCACAAACCCCCTCACTTCTGCTGCAAATCTCCCCAAAAACTACAGCCAAGCTCCATGCAGGTGTCTTGGGACTGTCCTTTCCTTTCCAGCACGTGAACTGTAAAGCAAGTCAGCGTGTTTCTGCTGGGTGAGGGATGAACTGAGAGGGGATATGGCTCAAACTCTAATGTGGCTTATAATAAAACCACTCAGCCAGTACTCAGTGCTTCTGTGGTCGCTGCTTGCATTCCTCTAGATGGAAAAAGAGCAGGCTGAAGGTTTTTCTTATGAATAAAGTATTGCAGAAGTGTAGCACAGTTTGCACTTGAGGAGTATCACATAGAGCCCCTCACAGGACGAGCATGGCAGGACTCTGAGATCCTGTAAGATCATGGCCAGAATCCAATTTTAGCTGTCAACATTTCGAGGAGAGACATGGCAAGTTGACACAAAGGAGAAGAAAATCTATCTCCTATTTTAAACAGCCCTAAGAAAAACTCAAGGAATATTTATGCTGCCTGTTATTTGTCCTGCTCTGACACGTATTTCTGGTGGGTGAAATGCAGCGAGCAAACGGCTCAGCTTTGTCACAGCTGGAGCACAGCTGAGCTCCCCCCAGGCCGAATTGCAAGAGCTTCTGCTTGGCCAGTGCAAGAGCTGGTCCCCAGGCAGTGGGAAGAGCAGCTCTGGAAAACAGAGTGAGTGGATACAGGACAAAAAATGATGAGTTTGGCTGAGCTAAGCGCATCGTTGCACAAATAACTTCATCAACCTTGCACATCAGCACCAGGGAGAGAGCTGAGGATACTTGCAATCATTTAGGATCATTTACCCACAGGAAACAGCAGGAAAAATGACAGGAGATAAACATTTATCTGCTCTGCTTGGAGACACAGTGAGGGTAGAGGAGTCAGTGGTGCTTAGACATGCAGGCAGCGGAGCGACAGCCTGGCTGGGAGGGGAGACAAGGAATGAGTTAAACAAAGCTCCAATTCCTGCCTCGACACACACATCTGCCTTTGCACAGCAAAGTTAAAAAAATTAACCTTTTAGCATTTATTATGCCTGGGATATCATCAAAGGCTTGTTCCAATCTGACTTACTCAAAGAAATTTTCTTTGTCAACACGCTCCTTATTATTTTGGAAGTAATGTTGTGTAACGAAGGAATGTTCTGGATCTTTGATCCTTACTGGTCATTGTTCAATTCTCCTGAAATTGACTGCCTATGAATACTCATATTAGGGAACAATCTATCACCGTGACACAGGGGGAAATTAAAGGTTGTGTGGACTTACTCCTTCAGATTTCTTATCAGGGAAGATGCAAGTCTCTCCACCAGCTGTGAAATTACAGTAAACTTTGAAAGAGTCCCTGGAACATCCTTGGTTTGGATCAACCCAGTATTCACCTGGATGCACGAGCAGGAAGAGAAGGGAAGAAAGAATTAGCACTGGGAAGGAAGGACAATGGGCACTTCCCCAACCATCTTACCAGGGATGTTTCACCTCTGTCACAGGCTACTATTTACATGTAGTTTTTGAAAAACTGGTTTAAGTTCTTGTTCTAGCTAATAGAGAAGAGATATTTTCACCCTGTATCCCCATTCTTAGAATAAAAAATTTCAGTTGGAAGGGATGTACGACAACTATCTAGTCCAACTCTACAAATTCCTTTTCCACCAGCCAAATTCCTAATGGAGCACCAGGACAAGGGACGCCCCAAATTACTCCTCTTCCCTCCCTCCCTCCTATTCACCACGAGGAGCTGGGAAACCCCCAGTGTTTCCTCCATAGCCCCTCTGTCCCGGGACACACCGTCTGGGAAGTCGGGGTGACAGAGCTGCAGATCCTTGCAGGTACGTGCTGGGTTGTGCTGAGTGCCCAGTGGATGCTTCATTTGCTCGATTTCCAGTTTCAGGGAGTTCAGAGAGCCGAAGATCTCCTCCATGCCATCGGCATAGTCCATGTAGTTGTCGGCATTCCCGTCGTCCACCAGCTGGCTGGCGTCGATGTTTCTCCTGGTCCTCTTGGAAGCCTGGATGGGCAGCGGCTGGATGACCTCTCCAGGAGGACCCTGATTTGTGGGGAAAGAGGATACAACTTCTCACTGCTCTGGCAGCAGAGAAGAGGCAGAAGAGGTGGCCAAAGCAGCTCCCAGCACTGAGAAACAGCATCACAAGGTACACGTTAGGCATTTAAAATACCCCTCATGGTGCTGCTGAAACACTGGGCCCATCTTCCCTTGTCACCTTCCCATTAGTGATTTCTCCTTTCACGTCCTGCTTTCTCCCCCAGCATCTCTAAGATGCCACTCCGTTCCCAGGACTGGCAATGAATCCTTGTCCAGGGATCTTCTACTTCCCAGTGTTACAACATCCATTAAATCTGAACATGGTTTCATGCTTCATGTTATGGGTTCTACTTACAGGAGGCCCTGGGGGCCCAGGAAGACCTGATTCACCCTTTGGACCTGTTGGACCCTGGGTGGAAAATCAAGAGAAAAACACGAGTCACTCAGGGAAAAAGCAGCTGTTACTGATATCACATCCCAAATATTATTTCTTTCATGGCAAAAACTTTATTCTTCACCACACAACGGGAGTCTCCTTGTACCCACCTCCCAAGAAGGTGTTTCTTTTGGTTATCTTTGATGTTTAGGTAAAAGGAAAGATCAAACACAGGGGGCTAAACAGTCAAATTTTGCTCAGGCTCCCTACAGAAAAGGAAGGATCTCCCAGTGCATGAAAACTTTACCTCTCCAAATCAATCCAACAGCTTTACAAGTCAAATAAAATCTTAAAATTAATAAAACATTGGATTCTGAACAGGGAAAAGACACTAGGAAGTTGCCCAAGAGGAATTTTTTAGCTGCCTGCAAAGGAGATCTGTACCGCGAAGTTTCGGTGTCGTATTTCTCACCGAGCTCTTCGCTTTTCAGCTTCTCACCTCCCGCTTTCAGTCTATTTTTAATACCCTCCACTCTACAGCAGCAGGTTTTCTCCCAAGGACTATGCACTGGATTCCTCCTTATGATCTGTGCTGCACTGCTGTTTGGTGAAGTACAGTTGTGGCACAGAAACCTTTCCCAATTACCATTGCTGGGCTCAGACAGCCTGAAAAGGCCACGTTTGCTACAGTCATCTCTGGCTAATTGCTTTAATGCCACTGATGTGGAGGAGTCACAGCGGGTTCTACACTTAGTAAGAGCTCCTCAGCCTCTTCATTTAACCGTGTCTATACTCACTGATGATCCTTTAGCACCTTTGGGACCAGGTGGACCCTGTGTAGAGAAAAATAAAGAGAAGAGTCAGTACATTTCCAAGCAGAGAAGGCGTCAGTCTCTCCTTAGAGAGAGAAAGTAGTGCTATATAAAGGTTTTTTTTTTTTAAATTCACTCTATTTCTGTTTCCTCTTTCCACATCCACTTGAGCTGGGCGTTGCTTTTATTTGCCAACACACAGAAAGCATTTGTGCCAGAGCAATCTGTGTCAGTACTCCACAGTCCTGCTCTGATGGGCACTGGAAAAGCTGCTGGGGCATCACTGTAACATGAAGCTGATCCTGGCTCTGTGCTAGGGACACTCAGCTGCTCCTCCCAGGATATCCAGTGGGGAAAACTACAAATAGCAGCAAAAAGTGCAAGAAATCGCCATGTGATTGTAGATAATGCGAAAGAAAGGGGGAAGAGAAGCAGGGTGGGATGATTTCCCTGCCTTAATCCTTCTGTGCCCATCTCACATGTCACATCCCAGCACTCCTGGAACTCATTCAAGTGTTTGTAATGGGCTGAGCTGAGGAAAGCCCTTGTGACCAGAATCCTCAGACAAAGTAAAGTCAGGCCAGGACTGTGCCGGGCATTTGAGGGCACCAAAGTGGCTCCTGAAGGACTGTGCAGCTCCCAGGGAATTCCAGGATAATTAGTTGTCACATACCGGTAATCCTGGTGGCCCTGGAGGTCCGATGGGTCCAGAAGGACCTGTGATACCCTGAAAAATAACAGCAGAGCAACACTGATTTGACCACCTAGTTTCGGAGGACTCCATTCCAATCTGGGGCTTTAACGTTTTTTTTTAAGCATGTGCATGATCCAGACAAGAGCATGAACAAGGAATCCCATATCTCATTTAGGCACACAGTTTTAAAAATCAGTCCTCTTGATGAATATTTAATGGTACCATCCCTCCATGGTCCATTCAACTCTTTCCATACAACCCTTGAGAATCTGCTTTCCACTAAAATGGGTCATTTTGCAGCATATCCACATTTCACTTGTAGAATAAACCACATTAATATAGAAAATATTCCTTCAAAAATTAGCAGGAGTCTCTTGACCATCTCTGCTGTGCCTCCTCAAGGGCAGCAAACTCGCAGCTCAAAACCACGTTCCATGAAGGTCTAGTGGCATCTTTACCTGTTCTCCTTTGGGTCCTGCTGAGCCCTGGGGGCCTGGGAGACCTCTGTCACCCTTTTCTCCCTGCTCTCCTGGTGGCCCAATAAGGCCAATTAAACCTGGATGACCCTACGGGAAAACAGCAGATGTTAATTAGGAATTCTCACCGGAGGCAACTGAACACCAAAGCTACACAGCAAAGACATTTTTAGATACAAACCCAAATATGTCCCACGTGCTGTTCTTACCTTCTCCCCTTTAGGACCAGAGTCTCCTTTCAGACCAGGCAAACCAGGTGGGCCCTGTGGGAGACAGGGGGAAAACAAAAGAGAGGATGAATTCATGTCACACACACTCACCCCTTTCAAAAACTCTTGGAATTTGATGCTCTGGACATACCATTGGGCCTGGAGGACCATCTGGGCCAGGGGATCCTGGGAGACCTTGTTCACCCTGTAAAACAGTGCAATTCCCTGAAAACAGTCATCCATGACAGCAGTGTTCCCAGCTGGGAATACTGTGATTATTCACCTGTGTCAGGGAATGTTTGTCCTGGCTTCTCCCAGATGGCAAAAGCAAAAGGATTTATGGTCCTTTCATGCTCAAATCTCTACTGGGAAAGGGACTTTGGAGGAAACTCCCACCCAAAAAGAGTAGCTGAGAAGACCCCAGACTCAAACAAAACATGGTGGGAGAGGTTATTCACCATTCTACTATTTACACTAAATATGTTTTATCTGCTGTCAGATATTTAAGCACAGAATGTTACTCTGGGAGAAAAGCATCTTCCAAGCAGATGGGATATGGTGAAGCACCAGGAACAACCCTGATGAGGTTGGGAATACTCACGACTGGACCAGGAATCCCTCGAAGGCCGTCGGGGCCAGGCTTCCCTGGAGCACCTTGGGGACCAATTGGGCCAGTCTTCCCAGGAGGTCCTTCCAAACCAGCTTCACCCTGGAGGCAAGAGGCAGGGTGGTTTAATTTATGTTGGGGAATCAAATGATCCTGTGGCTGCTGCCAGGATGTCACAGGGTGGACACAGGTCCGTGCGAAGCAAGCAAAACTTTCTGTTCCTTAATTTTCCTACTGCTCCCTCTCCCTTATGCACCGAGGAGAGGTCTCCAAACTCCTCCACTTCTCAGCCTTGCCTGTTTCTGCTGATTTCCAGCAGGAACCACCCTTTGGCTCTGAGCTCTGCAGGGCAGGAAGCTTTCCTGGGTTCACTCCTGGGAGATGAGCTAGCAGAGGGCATCCTCCACCAGCAGTGTTCCTGCAGCTGCCACAACAACTGGATCTATAATTTGCAATCCCTCTCTCCATTTCCCCACCACTCCTACCAAAACAATTTTGGCCCAGTAATGCCGTGTTTGCCCTGGGAAGGGACATGGGGCTGTGCAGGCCCTATTATTTACAAGACATTAAATGGCCAAATATAGCACTTTGTCGTTTCAAAGCAAGAAAAATATTCCCATGACCTTACCAAGCCCTAATTATCTCCACAGAGTTTGTTAAAGGATGAAACATAAGCTCGGATTTGAGGCCAATGGCCCCAAATCCAGGCTAATTTGTTGTAACACGCAGCAAAATCAAATCCCTGCCTTTCAAACGCCGGCGTTGCTGAGGCCGATCCCTTTGGCAAATCAAGGACACAGGAGAAGTAAAATCCCCTTCAGCTCTTACCTTGGCTCCTTTCTCTCCTTGCCTTCCTTCGGGACCAGCTGGACCAGGAGGGCCCTAAAGAAAGCACAAAATAGATGCAAAACACAATTAGATCACAGTGATCTGAAACGGTCCGTTGGAATTAGCAAAATGATGCTGCAGCCCCAGGGAAGGAGGCAAAATGGAGACAAATATCTCTGGAAAGCTTTTTAAATTAGCTGCTTGCTAAATGAATCCCTAAGCTCTGCCAGCAATGCAGGATGAGCAGAAGCACCTCATACTTGTGTTTTCTTTTGGCTGTTAACATCTTTAAAAAAAAAATAAAAATCCATGGGATTCAGCTGACAGCTTCCCATCTATTTCCAATGGCTGTGGATGGTGTATAATTTCTTTTTTTAATTATTATACATTTTACACAGTATTTACACAGCATTTATTGGGAGACATAGCAATAAAATGAGCTTTAAAAAGTCAACACAGATACAGTTGGAAAAATCCTCCTAAACAACCAGCTTACCCTTTTTCCTGGGGGTCCAGAGGGGCCTGGCTCTCCCGTGGGACCAGGGGAACCCTAAATGGAGAGGGGAGGAGAACAAGCCATAAATGCACCACGAGACGTGCGAAAGAGCAGCAAAACGTGTAAAACTTGAGTCAGGATCTCGAGTTTGTGCTGAGCCGAGGCGTGGGCAGCCAGTACAACTCCCAACACCTCCTCGGGGTGCAGGTGGTATCTCGTTTTATCCCTTCCCACCATGAAGTGCCATACGGCACGGAAAAGCTGAAAGCAAAGGCTTGGAAGTTGTTTTTCCATGAGATGATTTATGCTTTCGGGATGTATTGCTAAGCTGGATGGGTGGGTGGGTGGGTGGATGGATGGATGGACGGATGGATGGCAGCAGCCAGGCTGCACAAATAGGATGGACAGGCATCAGGGGGCCGGTGCTGGTGGGAATTGGATGCTCAGTGTCCTTGGACCTGCACACAGGGAGTGTGGGGAACAGATCTCATCTATCCAGTTACTCACAGTCTGTCCAGGTTCACCATCGTCACCTTTGTCACCGGGGGGACCATCTTGACCCTGAACAGGAAGAAAAATAGAAATAAAGAGGTGTATTTAGGGCATGAATGGACTTGAGCAGAGTGTTGGCAGCAGCAGGTTCAGCTGGTCTTCATGTCACCAGGCACCCCTGCTTCCCACCTCCCACTGGGAACACTGAACAGTGATGTCCAATGTCAAACACAGGGATAACAGCACTTGTGTAGCAACTGCCCCAAAGGCTGGAGCACAGTCAGACAGACTTTTGGTGGGACTTCCTAACCTTTCCCAAGTAAGGGAAGAGTGAATGACAGAGGAGCTTCTGGAGAATGAGCAGCACAGTCACACTTCACCAAACTGATCTGCCCTTTTGTGAGACAAACACTTACAGCTGGACCAGGTTCTCCAGGGGGACCAGGATCACCAGGGAAACCCACTGGACCCTGCAAAGAGACAAGAAGGATAGTCCCAAGTCAGGGATGTTGCATCTGGAGAACTGCAGAGCACTAGTGGACAGCATGAGGTGTCACCCTACGGAGCAAGCCCCAATTCCCTCAAGCACAATCCCGGATCACATCCCATCTTTGCAACTTCGGTATTTTCATCCTGTCACAGCCAGTCCAGCTCTGCATCCAGGCTGTGCAAAGCTCCAAAGGCAACTCTGGGAGTCTCATTCAGCTTTTCATAAATACACTGGACAGGTGACAGCAAAATCCTCACAGCTTTGGGGAGTGTGCAGATTATAAGATTTTCCTTCTGATTCCTACATGATGTGTAACTTTTTTTTCCCAAGAAGATCCTCTCAAAGCATTTAATGACTAAAACCACTTCACTATTCTTCCTCATACAGTGTCTATCAGGTACTTCAGATGATTCCAAGACCAGCACTCAAAAACCAGGTTTCACCCAATCACGAGATATCCCAAACCCCATCTGTTAAGAGAGATGAGTAACTCCCCTGCCTCCTCTGCTGTTTTATGCCATCTTTGCTTATCCCAGAATAAATTTCTCCAGACAGCAAGCATCAAAGGAGAGGGCAAGAGAAATACTGTACCATTGTCATCTGGTATAAATCAGGAGAGCTCGACTGGCTTCACCAGAGCTACAGCAATTAGCAGCAGCAGGGATCTGGCCGTGGAGGTACAGCTCCCAAATCCACATAAATCTCCTCTGTGCTGTTTTGGAAGCTTTGCTCTGGTGCAGAAGACCTTGGCAATCCATAACCTGAAGTGCCAAGTAAATCTACTGCAGGCCCTCTCCATGGGGGTGAGTTTTATGATGGCCTGCAGAAAGGGCCAATAATTCCAGTATTGCTGGAAAATATGGCACGGCTGGGTCTTTCCCTCATTAGCACCCTAAAGAAGGGGATTCATATCATGTATCAATAGAGGAACAATTCTGTGGCTGGTAAATGCTTTCAAATTTCCACAAACATTTCTGGAAATGTATTTTCATGCAGAAATACGTGTTGGGTTAGCCAAGTAAACGTTGAAGGGGTACTTACAGGGCTGCCTTTGGGACCATCATCACCTGGTGGGCCTTTGGGGCCAGGTGGACCAGCAGCACCAGAGGGACCTGCTTCACCCTTTTCACCTCTTTCACCTTTAGGACCCTGTAAAGGAAGAAAAGGTGTTTCTGTTATCCAGGAAAACAACGTACTGATCTCTAATTATCCTTGTATCAGTTCTGAGAAAGGAGCTCTATTTGTGTCTCCAAACACAAGGACACGATTTAGCAGTCCCTTCCCACAAAGATTAAATGGTGTTCATGGTGTTCAGTCGTGGGCAGCCCATACTTGGTGACTAAACGTGATACTATAAATACCCAGGAACATGGTGATGTGTCATCTACCCAAACCAAGGACAGGGCTGGTTCGGTCCCTGCTGTCCCATCCACATCCACACCTCCCCATCCACATCCAGAGTGTACTTACCGGGAGCCCAACCTCGCCAGGAAGACCAGGCTCACCAGACTCACCAGGTTCACCCTGCACAAGGCAAAAAAAGGATGAGAATACTTCTATTTCTGCAGGGTGATGAGATTTTTTGCTGATGTGGCAAAGCTGATGCAGGAGTGCTCCAGCAAACCCCTGTGAGCTTCAGTCAGGCTTGGCCAGATGCTTTACCTTCTCTCCTACCGCACCAGGATTTCCTATTCCCCCAGGAGGACCTTGTGGACCATCTGCTCCTGGTGGCCCAGATGGGCCTCTGGGTCCTGGTGGGCCTGGTGGACCCTGAGAGAAAGGAGAGACAAATTTAAGACGCATTTCTCAGAGCAATATCAATGTCAGTGGATGAAAAAAGAAGTATGGAACCATCTTACCATTTGCCCAACGTCACCTGTTTCTCCCTTCTCCCCAGGCGGTCCAGGCAAGCCCTGTGGAGGTGGAAGGGGTGAGTTTTAGCTGTGAACATCTCAGCTGAGCCCCAGCTCTTACTACCCCAAGTCCTCCCTCGATGCTGCAAATTACCTGCAAGCCCACAGGGCCGGGGGGACCAGGGAAACCTCGGGGTCCTTCATCACCTTTCTGCCCAAAGAGGCCCTGCTGTCCTCTGGGTCCTGGCTCTCCATCAGCTCCCTACAAGGAAAGGGACTGACACAGCTCAGCAAAAGCACAATGTGGATACAAACCCTGCTTCCCAGGGGTTTTTAGTAAAAAAAGAAAAAAAAGGAGAACAATACTCACAGCTGGGCCAGGCTGGCCAATTGGACCCTGTGGGCCAGTAGGACCTGGTGGACCCTGTCACAAAGCAGAAATGCAATGTCAGCATTAGAAGCAGAGTGACAAATTCCCCTGGAAAAGGTGATGCCTTTCAACACAGCCTCCATTAAACCTGCATTAATTCCCAAACCAGAGAGGCAGAACAGGGTCAGGTGTCTCTGGACACTCCAGCATTCCTCAGCCCTGGTGCCAATGGCACAGCACACACGCCTAAACACATTTTTGCTCCAGAAAAGCAATGTCACACCACTTGGTTCTATCTAAATACTCATGTGTGACTTAAGTTCCTCAGGCTCTGGGCAGCACAGAAAGGGTGTTTCAGTGTGCTGCAAGCAACTAGAGTTATCATAGAATTAAAGAATGGTTTGGGTTGGAAAGGACCTTTAAAGGTCACCTGGTCCAAATCCTCTGCCATGAGCAGGGACATCTTCATAGGTCAGAAGGGGAACTTCATCCAAAGACACAAATTTAGTGGCAAATGTTTCACAGATATTTACATGGTACATGGAAATGTCTCGTGTTCCTGGGAGCTGGAGGCTCTCACTCTCTGTAACATCATGTGGGTATTTGATGAAGGAGAAGAGAAGAAGATGAAGCAATGATAGAAAGAAATTAAAATTATATTGTTTTCTGTTTCCAGCAAGTCACACAACACGACAACAGCCCTCAAGAGAAGCAGCTGCAATGTTCACTGCACTCACCTGCTCCCCTTTGTCGCCCTTGCTGCCCTTCTGGCCAGGCTCCCCGATCTCACCCTGCCAGGAGCAAAGGGGCACAAAGTTAGTTCACTTGGTGACCACCTCCCCATCTCAGCATTCCAGCAATAGTCCTGTGTGTCTGCATCCTCATCCCAAAGCTGCCAATTCCCAAAGAAACAGCCCAGAATGTGCTGAATAATGCCAGTGATTTGACCACTCCAGGTGTAACCAAGCCCTTTCACATCCTACAATTCTCCTTGGCTGCCACGTGGTCAAGAAGCATCATTTTGCAGACCCTTTTAGCAGCCATGGGGGAGTCACCCCAGATTATGTTTTCCAATGAGACAGTAGGCAAAGGTAATTAATTTAGAAAGGTCAGGCACCCCCAGGCAGGTGCTGCTACAGGTTTGGGGGAAGGCAAACTGGATTTCATGGAACGGTGTGGCTGTGGCTGGCAGAGCACACAGAGCCCCCTCTGCTGCTGCTCCCCAGGTTGGATGCTGCTCATCTCGCAGACTGTGAGCACCATAAAACATCCTCCAGCAGCACATCCCACCCAATGTGGTGGAGGCACCAACGGGGCACAGTTCCTTCCCAGAGTGACCCTGAGCAGCAGGGAGTCGTTCCCACCTTGTCTCCATCCTCTCCAGGGGGGCCGACAGGACCTGCTGGGCCCGGCAGTCCCACAGGGCCCTGGATGCCATCCCGGCCAGCTGGTCCTTGAGGACCCTTCTCCCCCTGCAAGCAGAAGAACAAGCAGATCACACAGAGCTCTCCTCCACCCTCCAACCAGCCCATTACATCCCATTAATGTTTTATTCAGCTACTAATGACCCCTGGGCATGAATAGCAGAACCTGTTCCAGCTGATATTTCATCAGGCTCTGGGCTCGCTGTCTGAAACAAGACAGAATTTCTGTCTTGAGAGATAACGAAGGAACAAACAAATCTACACAGTGAATACCCAGATCCCAGCTGCAATTTCACTGCTTTAGCAATATAATCAGATTTAATCTGAACCCTCTGCCATCTCTCTCTGGATGACAAACAAGACCCCAACTAACATTTACTCCCACAAGCCAGTTTTTGCTGATTGTGCTCCTGGCTTCCCCAGCCTTCTCCCTTCCCTGGCTGATCCCCAGCTAAGGGGGGTTCTCAGGAGGCCCTGAGCTCCCCCCTGAACTTCTGGACAAAGGAAAACACCTGAAGTGAATAAAGCAATCTCTGCTGGCCTCCTGCTTAAGCAACTACTTGCACTCCTCCAAGCTGGTGCCTTCAATCAAATTTGTTTGTTTACAGGAACTGAACAGTGACTATTTTCCAGTTTCCTCGTACATAATTTAATTGCATCTGAATCCTGGGTGCTCTCTTCTGAATAATTACATGCCACATAAATTGCCTATTCATCTATCCACTGACTGATGCATCATATAGGTACTCGGCAGGACAGATGTTCCTAAAGCTGATTCACCAGGAAATTCTTGCCTCTGGATTAGCTGCTGGAGTTTCTAATAAGCCAGCAAATGTGGAATACAGTGGCTGCTAAACACTTTTGATAACAACATCAATCATCCGTGAGATGGAGCCTGATGTCACCGACGCCACCGTTTGCTCATCTTGCCCAGCCTGAAGCCGAGCTTAAGTTTGAGGCAGGCAACTCAAACATCCCTTCAAACCCACTTGGGCGGGAATGGGAGGCACAAGGACTGTCAGTGCTGTGCTCTCCAGGAACAGAAATAGCCACATCCCAGCCCACTCCCTCCTGCCTGCACGTGACATT
>JAYRBT010000038.1:3103145-3118964 GCA_036023395.1 Myiotriccus ornatus
GGACTGTCAGTGCTGTGCTCTCCAGGAACAGAAATAGCCACATCCCAGCCCACTCCCTCCTGCCTGCACGTGACATTTCACGCGCGTGCCGGGGGAGCGAAAGACGTGCGAGTTTGCGCGGGTTGGCTGGAGAACGCTCCGGAGAGGGACCATATGGTAGGACTCAGCCGTGCTGGGCTCGGGCTCCTGCAGGGAGCAGCTCTGTCACGGGCGCCAGCGGGGTGGATACCAGCGAGAGCTGGTGCTGCACCACCACGCAGCACCCCAAAATCTCCGCAGCACCCCAAAATCTCCGCAGCACCTTCCTGTGCCGCCCGGCGTCCGGGGAAGGATTTGTTCGGGCTCCGTGGAAACTGCTGCTGCCATTGCATCCTTATAAGCAGGGATGGGGCTGGCTCACTCCTCTTCCCAAAGGCCTGGCCTTTGGCTGTTTGTCACCAGGAGGTCACACAGGCTGTTATTTCACCTGCTCAGCCCTTGTTGCCTGAGGACAAGTTGGTCCCTGGGATCACATTAATCTTTGATAGCACGGGTGTCCCAAACGGGGCAGTTGAGCCGTTAACATTTAGTGGTTTGATGTGTTCAAGATGAGGAAATTAATTTCTAACTGAATTATTTTTTATTATTATTATTATTATTTAAATATTTCATCCACCTCCTTAGCTCCCTAGTGTGCACATTTCTAGTTGACCCACAACCGTTAATCTTTATACTGGTACTTACTGGAGCTCCCTTTTCACCTGCAGGTCCCGGAGGTCCCTGGGGGCCAGGTCGCCCTGGCAAACCTATTGGGCCAGCTGATCCTGCTGGGCCACGCTCCCCAGGAGAGCCCTGTTGGGAGAAGAAGGAAAGAAGCATTAACTGCAGTGTCGAGCTTCATGAGGAGACAAAGAAATCCAGCAGCAGGATGCTGCAAGCACACTGTCAGTACGTGAGCATGTTTGATGGGATAACTGCCATGTGATGACTTGGTACCACCAGCCTAAGGGGTCCTGCAGATCGTTTTTTTAATTAAAATCCCTGGAAGGGCTGGATTCTCCTCTGGATAGTGCAGGGAGCTCAGTTCCTGGGGATACATTAACAGCTTGGAACCAGAGCGTGAGCCACTTCACAGCCAACGCAGCAGGGAGGGTTGGATGATGAATATTTTCTTCCAGGAGGGCGGCACTGAACATGGATCTCAAGTGAGGACAACTTCCAGAGGGAAAGCAGGTGGCTTAGAAGCAGAACTCTGGATGTCCTGAACCACTGCAGTTCCCTCAGCCTGTCACGTATGTTCCCAGCTGACACCACAGAACGACTGCGTCGTTACACGAGTGTCTCGTAAAATAAAGCAACGTCCAGGGAGTCATTTGTTAGTGCAAAGGAAATAAGGGATAAAGCCTGGAGCTGTGACTAACCCTCCCTTCGGCCTGCCAAGCTTGTAAATGGTGAGGTGGTGCCTGCAAGGGCAAGGATACTCACTGCTGGGCCTGGAGGGCCTGGGGGACCTTCGTTGCCTTTCAGCCCTGGAGAACCCTGGAGGGAGGAAAGCAGAGTCATTTTGTGAGGTGGGTGCTGCACCTCCCGGACATCCTTCCTGCTGGAAGGACCGAGCAGCCTCTACTCACGATGGGGCCGGGGAGCCCTCTCTCTCCAGGGAATCCTCGCAAGCCGGGGGGACCGTCCTTCCCTGGGAGGCCGGCGGGACCAGGGTCCCCCTGCAACGACAAGGATAAAGAGCTGAGGCTCTGCAGACTCCATGGAGACCCAGCTTGTCTCTCCATGAGGGGACAGAGGCTTCGTTTCTCTTGTGAATCATCCTCTCCATCTCTGGGGAGAGGCAGGCGCCCAGGCTGGCAGGGAGGGTCAATTCTAGTCCCTACCTTGGTCCCTTCTTTTCCAGTGAGGCCAGGAAGACCTTGTTCACCCGGGGGACCCGGAGGGCCTGGGTGTCCCCGCTCACCCATCGGCCCAGTCTCACCAGTTGGACCCTGAAAAAAACAATCAGGGAGAACGTGGTGGAACAACAAAGGAAGGAAAAGGCGCAGGATATCAGTTTAGCCCTTTGGGTTGCAATGGGATGGAAATGCTTATTCCCTTAGGTGTCCCCTGCAGTGCCACCAAGAAATTCCCTGGAGAGACGCCTCCTTTGGCATCTGGAGTGACCTTGTGCTTTGGGAGTGGGCAACATTGCACTTGGCGGAGCAGAGGCACTGGGAACCTCCGGAGTGAACCCATTCACATAAACGAGATGCCATCGCTACAGCTGTTGTGCTTAGGTTTTTCTTTTTAACTGAAAACTTCCTAAGCGCTCTACAATCCTGCTGATTCTCCCTTCCACGGGGCATAAATTATGCATCAGGGTTGTACTGCACAGCAATTACCAACTGCCTCCGTGCCCTCGGCGGGCACTAACGTGACGAGTGTAACGTAAGGCCCAGCACAGAGGGTTCCCCAGTGGCCCATTTGGGGGGAGGACAGGAGCCATGAGCACAAGCCTGTAACATCCCTGCCCGCCGGTGTCTGCTGGGACAGGGGCTGTAATTCATGTCCTGCTGCGGGGTGCCACTTAGTGCCAGCAGAACTCCACCGCTGCCTCGCTCAGCAGCCACAGATCACACTAAGTACGCGCAGCAGAGCCCGATAAAATTGCCACAGAACTTAATTTGCACTTGAGAAGACAGACACAGTCGTCAGGGAATTGCCCCTAATCAGGGAATTTACAAATCAGGGACTTTACACACTGTCATTAAAGAGGACAAATTAATTACTTTCTAATTAAAGAGTGAGCTACCCGGCAGTTCAGGAAAGAAGACTTGACCCAAAGCCAGCCTTACTCAGTCCAGGACTCTGACTAGAACTGACCCACGAGCCCTGCACGCCTGTACTTCAAGGCTCTGAGTTCTGCTTGTGCAGTGACTATTTCCAGATTGCACAGGGCTTTTTGTGACTGGAAAAAAACCCCAGCCCAGCTCTGACAGAATCTGGCAGCACTTCAGATTAAAGAGGGATGACTTTCTTCACAGCGACGTGTAAGAGCACTCTTGCATCACGCTTGCAGTGCCCTGAACACCAGCAGCTGTACAGCCCTTGTTTAACTCACTGTCTGCTTAGAGGTCTTTTAGTTGAATTGTGTGGTGTGGAACTGTCTTTACAATTTACACCAAGGCAGTTGTATTAAATTCACAGGAACCACCTTATTTACAGCAGCCCTCGGGCACGTTTCTCTAAACACCATCCAAAGACCTCCACAAGGTGGGCTGGGAACAACTTGGGTATTTCACACCTTGGCCAGGAATTTCAAAGCTATCTGACATGACTTTGCCTTCCCTGGAAGAGGAGTCTCTGCTGTACAACCATCCCAGCACCTCCAGCTGAACCTTCAGAGCTCTGAGAGCCCACGGTGCCCACCAGGGGAAGACGAATTGCAGAGGGCTGGTGCAAGTATTTACTTCTTACCTGAGGGCCTACAACACCAGGGGGTCCTGGAGGGCCAGTCTTGCCTTGGAAACCCTGTTAGAGAAAGGGAAAAGAGAAAGAAGTGACACTTCTGCCAAGGACTGCTCCATCAAGGGTCAGACTGCCACCCGACTGCTCCTCCTGAGGTGAAACCGCTGACCGGGGGCAGATGGACACCCAAAATAAAAAGAAGAAAGAATTAAAAAACAAAAAGGTGGAAAATATGTATTTGAATTTATACAGAGGTGAAACAGGGGAAGAAGAAGCGATTCTCAGTGCTCAGCTCTGCTGTTTCGAGGGGGCCACTGTGGTTTGGCTGAAGGATTGGCCATATATATTAAAAAATTTGCTACGCTCATAAAACCTGTAGAGGAAACGGCTGTTAAAGGGCTATTAAAAAGTCAGTGTGAGTTTCTTCACACTGAGCAATCCTTAAAAGCTGTTTCCCTTCTCCTGCTTCCCATTCCGGTGCTGGTTTAGGCTCAGTTCTGTTTTAAGCTCAGCTCCCAGGAGCTCAGGGGCTGGGGGACCCTCTCTTCCACTTTCGGCACGGGCAGCTCCCATCTCCAGTCCTGCTGGAGCCCCAAACCCTCCAGCCACGGGGGCTGAGTGAAGCTTTATTTCCTTCACCAACATCTGCTGAAAGAAATCACAGCCGTGCTTGTCTCCCACCGCTGATGAGCAGTGAAGGCTCCATGACAGCTCCTTATAATGTCATTTTGAAGAGTGACAATAACGAACCATCACCACTGCAATTGTTTAGCTCTCCTAAGCCACTCTTTAAAAGCACATTAATTATCGTCCTTACTGCGGCACGCTGACAAGCTTGAGAAATGGCATTTAAGGCATACAGGCTATTTTCTCATTGCCACAAAAGAGGATCAGATAAATCCCATGTCAATGCTAATGTGTCGTGCTAAAACAACTCCTCCATGCTATTCTAGCTGCCTGCAGATCACAGAAAATATCCTGTCATCGGTGGGGAAACGGCAAAACATAGTTGGGAAATGAATGTACAGTTTAAATTCTCATTGTAGAAAAATATTTAGACCGTTTCTGTGCAGGACTTTTCTTGTTAACCTGGAGAAAGGGGTTTCCTTTTGTGCTGTTTGAGCCTTGGGCACAGGGGTTTTACAATTTGTCATGGTTTTTTTAGATCCAATCTTTGTAAATTTAATATGGTCAAATATTTCAGCATGGCTATTTGCCACTGCAAGGGAAGTAAAATAAAGGGAAGTGTTTCACTCAGAGATTTCAAGCCCAGATTTTCTTGCATGAAGATACATTGCACTGACCAGGCTACTGATGGAGAAATAATACTTAATTTGCTCTTATGTTTCTCTTCTTGCTTTCTGGCACTGTGTAGTGAAAGGGGGACAAAAAAAGGCCTTCTGCTACCCCAAGGGAATGCAGGGGAAAGGGATCTTTGCAAGTTTGATGACACAGATTAATAGAGATTTTGTTTTCTGGCAGGATTTGCCTGGGAGAGGCAAACTACTGCTGCAGTGACTGAGGAAAGCTATTAGGGAGAACTTTCAGACCCAAATTAATTGAAAGTCCATTCTCCATTCCTAGTCATGCAAACTTGGAGTTTGATGCTTTATTCCAGTCTCAAAAGTTGATAACAGCAGACACAAGCAGAGTTTTTATTGCTTCTTCCTGCTCAAAGGTAGTGTCCTGGATGTTATGGATAACTCAAGGAAGGAAGACTAAATGTCAGTCAGGTTCTGGCAAGTGGAAACTCTTCACCTTTAAGTTAATCCTGACCTGAGGACTCTGCTCAAAAATACCCCAACCACCGCCTTCAAGTCAGTCTCATGGAGTGTAAATAAATATCTGGTGTTGCTGAGCAGTGTTTGCATTGCCTTGCTTAGCAAATGCCAGGCAAGTTAATTAAATTGTGTAATAAGTTGAGGGGAAAAAATGCATAATGTGCAAAGCCTTTTTTATGCTCATTTGCTGGGAAGGCAGTAGAGAAAAATGCAAAGCTGAGTAGAGGAAACTGGTTTGGTTTTTGTCCCTCTGTAAAACAGAGACAGAACAAAGGGTCTATCTGCCAACATGCAGCATGCAGTGCTGGGAGAGGGATGTACCAAAACCAGTGAATGAGCTGGATTGTAAACAGCTGAGGAAAAACAATAAACACCCCCCAAAATGCCAAACAGAAAGATACCAATTACTGCATGCAGAGGGACACGTGGCAGAAGGGTCGTTTTTGTTCTCCAAAGGGCAGAGGCACAGCCTTCCTTTGGGAAGGCAAAGGCACAAGAGCTTCAATGACTCCTTGGGGTATAGAGCCCCAGCCACAGGGCCTGCTCAGAAATCACCCCCCAGCTTCTTCTCCACCTCATGGAAGTAAGAACCAACCAAGCACTGGCTTGTGCCGGTGCTGACTAAGACTCAACCCAAGCAAAACATCCTCCTGGGTCTCAAGGAGCTGCCTCTTGCAAAACCCATCATAGAAGAAACCCGAGTGCTCCCGATGCCAGTCATTGGCACCCCAACATCCCTGCTCACATTTTCAAACCACACACATTGACCTCCACAATCTACTGAAGAACAGAGAGAGAAGAGCTGGTCACAGCCTCCAGATAAATCATCATTAGACCTACCCATCCTGCTCAGAACAGGACTGCTTCCCACAGACCATCCCGTGCAGCTGGAGAGACACAAACCTCCAGGGAATCCAAAGGTGTGGCCACATCTCTCCAGCTGCACAGAAGGGTTTAGAGAAACCAGCTGGCAAGACAAGACTCAGGGCTAATGATCTGCCCAAGGTTTTTTGGCTACTTACTGTTTCTCCTCTCTGTCCAGGGTGGCCAGGCAATCCATCCTTCCCAGGAGGACCCTACAGCAGAAAACCAGGGTGAGAAGGAAGATCACTGAGTGCCCAGTAATAAAACTTTGCTAAGAACTGAATCAACCCTGCTTGTCTCAGTTCCCATCCATTTTACAATGAAATTGAGGTGTTCAGAACCCTAAAAGCTACATCCCTTTCCCATAATAATTGCAGCGCCAGCAGTGTTAGTGTTGTGCTGTCCTCCCCATACACAGAGGGAAAACAACGAACAGAGCAACCAGGAGAGATCTGAGAGATACTGGGGCATTAGGAAACTAACATTTATAATCAGCTGCAATTTACTTGGCTATTTAAAATCTTAAACTGTCGGGTTATTATCGTGATGTCTCCGTGAAGCCTTTTATTGGGTACGTCAGCACTCGTCAGGCAGGCAGCTCTGCCTGAGCTGGCACAGGCAGTCACAGCTGGGTGGGAAAGGCTTTGGATTTCTTTGGATGCTCTAGAAAGTGAGTTACTTACAGGGGGGCCTTTTGGTCCAGGAAATCCAGTCGGTCCTTGAGGGCCTGGTGGTCCCTGGGATGAAAGACAAGCCAGAAAACATGGTTAAGGAACCTGTGACACTTCACTACGAAATACCAGCTCTGTGTGAGCAGCAGATGAGCACAAAAGTCTGGAAAGCCAAATACTGGGTGATTTTGTAGCAAATTTAAAAACAAAACCAGAAGCACATCCCCCAGAAATGCCGGGGCTCTGGCTGCCTGCACAAAAGTCATGGGTGGCTTTCTCCTCTTCCCATGGAGTGATGTTTACACAGGACAGCCAAGGTCCCACGTGAGCCTTCCCTGGAGTGCTCAGAAAGGACCTAAGGGCTGGAGGTGACTTGTGGGACCTCTCTCCACACAAGCACCTTTCACCTTGGATTTCTGACCAGACTTTTCCTTTTCCTGACCGAGGTGTGCTGAGCTGCATCCTGGCTCCTGTGAGCTGCCCACTCATCTCTGCTTAACAGCTCACCTTGGAGGATGTTCACTGCCAAAACCCCTCAGCACCATCTCAGCCCTGAAAACCCTCCTCTGAGTCTTGTTTTACCCCACCAGGATGTCTTACCCTTTCTCCAGGAGGACCAGGGGGGCCATCACCACCAGAGTTGCCCTTTTATGAATAAAGAAAACAAGAGACCATTAAAAATACATCTATCACCACTGAAGCTGCTGTGTTCAAAGACTTCAAATGGCACCAAGCCCACAGTGACACCACACCACCCACTCCCCTGTCCCTCTCTAATAATAATTCTGTATCAGGAGCAGCACCAAGTGACAAATAAGCAGCTGCTCATTCCTCCCCACATGGCTTAATAAAAATACAGGAAAGATAACATCAGTGAGCATGGGATATTTCCACTTCACAATGGCCTCCCTCTGAGAGATAAATGCCACCACGAAGATGAGGTATTTATCAAAAATTCATGCCAACACAAAGGCGAGACATTTATTTTTATATCTGGCAGAGTGGTGGTGACAGTGCCTCGCTACAAAAGCCTGGCTTCCATCATGCCCAGAGACATGGAATCAGTCATGGAATGGTCATGGAATCAGTCTGTGCAGCAGGTTCTGGAGCTGAGAGTGCCTCCCCAGGCTGGCTGGGAATAAAGTACCTAATTCTGCCTGGTGACCCATCCTGGGCCAACAGTGGGCAGGCAAAGAGGCTCGGCAAGGTGCAAGGATCTGGAGACCAGCAGCAACACGTCCCTTCCCCCATGGCACAGCCTAAGGGTTCTTAGGTGGTTCAAACACTACTTAAACACCAAAAAATAGGGTTTAAGGGAGATGCCAGGGAATTGAAGGGTTGTGCTGATGTGTGGGGGAGCTCCCTCCCCTTCTTGTTGAGATGGTTCCAATTAGTGCACTTGATGTTGAATCGGGGGCCAACACATTTTTAGAACCTGTGCATGTGTTTTACAGTTGGGTTATCAGTCATTTAGCTGGGAATAGAGCTCAGAAGGGCTCAGCTTTCCAAATCCAGTGGAGAAAGGAGAGGAGGGAAATGGAGGGCAATGAACCATGTGGTCTCTACACCAACACTTGTTAGGATGTGACAATGAAGGTTCCCCAACACCTTACCTTTGGGCCAGGTTTTCCAGTGCTTCCCCTAGGGCCTCTTTCCCCACGTGGACCCTTAAAAAGACACAAAAAGGTGACATTTTAGCCCTTTCTGCTACCCACAGCTACACTGTGATCAGGCAACAAGTCATCCCACCAGCACCGAGGGATGACAGGAGCCGTCACCACTCCCACTGGAGTCTGATGACTTCAAACCGTGTTCACTGGTGACACCCAGCCCCAAATCACTGTGTCCCCTCTGCTTAGCTGTGAGTGCTGAAGGCCAGATCCTACCCCCCAGTGAAGACACAAATCAGATCCCAGTTTCCCTTTTCCATGACAAGCTTTCAAAAGGCACAAAAATGGCTCGTTACCGTTGGACCACGCTGCCCCCTCGGACCTGGTTTGCCAGGTGTCCCCTGGAATGAAAAGAAAGGAAGAGGAGTTAGCAACCAGCACCAGAGCAGATGATCTCATCACAGAGCCCATTACAAAGTGCCTCAAAACCTCGCTGGTTCTCAGCTGTGATGAAAAAGTCAACCGCAGGTTTACTTTCACGTTCTGTTTCTTGCATTTATTTTAATTTCTAATGCTTGGGCAGGTCTGGACAATAATCCCAGTGCCCAGACAGCATCTGTTATCTCAGGGAATGCCTCTCTGAAGGAACAGTAGTCTGAATCCTTTAAAACACCATCAAGGCTTTCAAAGACGAGGCCACCCACTCAGACTGTGCAGTATCCCAAAAACCCACGGCACAGCCAGCAAAAAGCCATTCAGCTCTGCCACCCCAACACCTACAATCCTTTTTTTTTTCCCATTGATCCCTGCTAATCCCTTCTCCCAGCTCCCAACAGGGGGAAGGGCTGGTCTTCATCCTGCTGCTCCACACGTGTTGCTGCTCAACATTTAAGGACTGACAGCAGCAGAGCAGGATTCCTGCTCGGAGCGCTTATTTTATGCACACAAGCCAATTAAGCTGCCCTACATATTTACAAATCTTTCTTGGTCGCTGCAAACTCTGTGCTAAACAAGTGATTGCAGGCATCGTTGTGCAGAGCAGGAGCAGGAGGCTCATGTGATCTGACAGATGCACTCAGCTCCCCAGGATGGGTGACTGTGATTAATCCTGACAGAGAAAAGACAGAGGGTCCTAAATCTGGCACTACATTAAGCTCCATTACCCTGCGCCTCAAAGCAAACTAATGGCCTGAAAACACTTATTTTGGCCGGTGTCAAGTCTCCAAAAAAAAAAAAAAGATAAAAGTTCTGAGAGGTTTAACTTTCCCCCCTTTGGACCTGCAGCTCATTAATTGTACCGATCACCTGGTAAAAGGAAGGATGAGGAAGATTCGATTCCTGTGCAAGGAACACTGAATGCTTAAAATATCACTTGCCATTTTCTGCCCCAAATCCATCATCTCGCTATCCTGCCTTCCCGTATCTGGCACTCATTAACCAGCTGAACATAAAACAGGAGCTGGGAAACTTTACAATCAACTTTCTTCAAGCTACTAAAATTAGTCCTGCTGAATCCTCCTTCTTCTGCGGCTCCATTTAATAAACCCTGCTGGCATACTTTTTTAAAATTAATTACAAAAATCACTTTAAAGTACTCCAGCTGGTTTTTCTTTTAGCTCTGGGAGGCTAAATTTGGAGCAGGTGGAGAGGAGTGTGTGCTGTCTCCCCTCAGGTAGCCCCCACACTCCTCTCCTTCTTCCTCAATTCTATTTTTAAGCAAAATTCCCCCTTCTCATTGCTGTCATTAATCATGCATTCAGCCCCATGTACTGTTGCAAAGAATTTATATAGCACTGTAAATGCACACAGACCTATATTTTTCAAACAGAGATCCTGACATAAAGCCATCTGAATTCTGATTATTTTCTAGGCACACAAATAAATGGTTGGATTTGGGTCCCTCCACAACCCCCAGGCTCTGTCAGGGCAGGGAGATCTATTACCCCCTGCTAATGGCAGAGGCCCATCAGCTCTAAAAATAAGATCACTTATTCACGTCCAGCTATTGATTTTATGGTCAGGTTTTTGATATATCCAAGCAAGCTCCCCCGAGCTCACCTGGAGCTGAGGACAGGCAGGGTGAGGAGCAGCTGCTCGCCAACAATATTGGGGTATTTAATGGGTTATAATTCTCCAAGAACACCAAACATGGAATCACAGATTGGTTTGGGTGGGAAGGGACGTTATAGACCATCTCATTCCACCACCCTGCCATGGGCAGGGACACCTCCCACTAGCCCAGATTGCTCCAAGCCCCTTCCAGCCTGGCCCTGGACACTTCCAGGGATGGGGCAGCTTCTCTGGGCCACCTGTGCCAGGGCCTCCCCACCCTCACAGGGAAGAATTTCTTCCTAATATCTGATCCAAACCTTCCCTCCGTCAGTTCGAAGCCATTCCTCCTTGTCACTCCAACAACACCAAAATTCAGCTGCCTGTGCTGGTGTGGATTGGTGTGGCTGCCTTGGATTTTCACCTTTTTTTTTTTTAATTATTTAAGGCCTTGGGAAGACTGTCTGTGTTGCTGAAATAACAAGCTGCAAAGCTAATTTCCATTTTGCAACGAGAATGAGTTGATTCACATTATTTTGGACACATAAACCACGCTGAACAGGGTAATGGTAATACTGTGTTAAAGAAAAGACAAATAAATGATTTGGGGTTGTTTCAGCTGCAAATTGGGTTATTCCACAAGGCACTGGAGAAGCAAATCTTGGAAATTCTCTTTCTTGACTCTGTGTGAACACACCTATAAAACCAGCAGATTTAGTGGTCTTAGGAGAAACAGAGGGGGATTTATCAAGTCTAACTCAACGAGGCTTAAATTAAGATGATGGTCTCCATGTGGACTGGAGCAGTGTGATCCCAGCTCAGCCTATAATTCTGTTTATAATTGCTTTTGTCTTATTTCAAATGGGATACTTGGGAGGAAAAAAACCCACAACAATACAGATACCAAAACTGTTACTGAAAATCAGTATTTTTGCTATTAAGAAAAATTCAACCTGGGTTCCTTTCGTTAAAGGAAAGATTTGTCCCTGAAAATCTTCCCTCTCACACACATATACAAGTACACTGATAGAACAAGTTCAGGCTGCTGGATTGGGTGGAAAAATGGCAGAAATAGTCCAATCACATATTGAAAATAAAATATAAAAACAAATAAATAAAAAAATTAAAATTACCATGGAGTAAACCAACATCTGAAATGTAAGAAAACTCTTTTTAATTCCTGAAGAAATGTGTGGCCTGACAAGGGGTGTAACTAAGTGTTCTCACCACCTGCATTAAGGGTACAAACCTCATTTAGCATAGAAATGAGCAAACTGATGATTTTTTGCCTTTTTTTTCTCTTATCATTGCTTGGTTCTGAAGTTGGGCCCTTTCCCCTCACTCCTGCTCCATCCTCCATCCCTTTCAGGCTGGACAATGCCAAAATTCAACCAGGCTAACTGTTGGGGTTTGTTCCAAACTCATAAACCATCAATTCCTGGTACCTGAAAAGTTTCCCAACCCACCAGGATAAAATCGGCCGATGGATGTGGAGGGATGGGGATGCTCAGGGATGCAAAGCAGCACATCTCCCATCTCCTCCCCTGCTGTTTCACACCAGCCAAACCCCCAGCCCAAGGATTTTATTGCTGTATATTTGATAAGATGGGTGGTAATTACAGGGCTTCAGTGAATTCAAGGCTGTGGTGGCAGCTGCCTTATTCCTGGGCTCCCTCCTCCTGCCTGGCTGGAGCAGAGGGAGGGATGAGGATGTGCATTTGTAGCTCAGAATAAAATGAAATTACTCAGTGGAATAAAAAAAAAGGGGGGAGGGTGGATATAAACCAAATTTCAGTGGTATGATATTAATGCAGCGCAAAGTGATTTATATTTGCTGGGCTCCTCTCAAACCCGTCTGTTAGAAGTCATTTGTATTTAAATGAGAGCAAAAAAGGAAACTAATTCCACTTGCTATCCTCACTCCCCCTTCTTGTCACTGTGACCAGAGCTGGTGCAGAAAATGACTTTGCTTGTACTCTGAATCCCTTAATTCAAGTGTGTTTTTCACAAGATAAAAAATAAATCTGTATATTTAGACAATCCCTATTCAGGGCAAAGTCTGTGGAGGTGGGTGAGAGGTAGAGACAAGTCTGGGGGATGGAGCCCCCACACTTTAAGGGTGACTAGGAATTTTGAAGAGCTTATTAAAAGGAGGAATTGGTACAAATTTTCAGCCCTGCATTTTGAATTTCCAGTTAGGTTAACGATGGTTCTTGCTGCTTCAGAGCAGGTTCACCCATCTCTAGTAATTACTGTTAATTAAAAAGCTCTTCGTGCCCTGAGCAAAGCCTGACAGGGCGGGAAAGATTCAGGTTCAAAGGATTCCCTTAAAATATCTTGAGGGGGAAATTTCCAGGGTTTAATTGGAAAGCTGCAGAGCTGACTGTGCTATCCCCAGCATCCTCCTCTCCCAACAGCCAGCACTGGGAGCCTCTCGCTGGTCCTGTGCTGGGAATCTCATCCAGGGATGAGACTCCAAAGAGTTGATGCCCACGTGCTGCCCTGGGAGCTTCGGAGGGAATTAAATCGGCAAAGCATCCAGACAAAGCAGCTCTTACCCGTGTGCCCTTCTCTCCATTGGCTCCTGGAAATCCTGGGAAGCCGATTGAGCCCTTTGGGGGAAGAGCAAAGAGAGAGTAAGAGGTTCTGGACAAGCAAAGGGGCAGCTCAGCCCATCCACCCCAGCCCGGGATGACCCGCCAACATCTACAGCTCCCAGCCCTCGTTTCTTAAACCTTAGTAACGACACAAGCACAGACAGACCTGAAATGACCTCGGAAACAAAATGTAATCCAGAAATAACAACAACAAGAGGAAGGTCCGTGCCTCATTAGCAGTCACTGCAAAGACCAAGCCCACGGTTGTGGCGGGCGCCCAGGGAACAGGCAGGAATTTGGATTTTTAGCTCCTAAGTCACCACGCTACCCATGAAAATTTAACTCCTGGCTTGTTCCTTTCTGATGTGAGTGCCTGGAGAGTAGCTGCTGCTGCTTTTAAAATATGAATTAGTCGAAGAAATGCAAAAAACTCCCCACCTCTACCCCACATATAAAATGCAAATTAAAAAAATAAACCATCAGAGCCACAACCACAAAACTGAAGAAACAATCTCTTGCAGATAATTATGTCTCCAGAATTAAACAAGTCTGGTTTTTGTTTTTTTCTTTTTTTTTTTTTTTTCTTAAGCAATGAACATGAATAATAAAACAGGATTCCTAAAAAAAAGTTAACAAAAACATAAGTTCCCAAAGCCTCCAGGGCATGTAAAAACTGGGCTGTAGCCTTCGTCTATGGAGTGGAATTCACAGTTTTAATTTAAAAAAAATGACTTGAAAATGGCCCAAATGAAGGTGGGCGTGTAGATAAGCTACAAAGGATGTTTGCAAATCTGCAAAATGGCAGGTTTTTTTTCATTTCAGGGAGGCCCTGATTCATTATTCATTCTAATACTTAATTAATTAGGTAACACTAGCGCAGATCTTGGGAGATATAAAACATAATACAAGGGGGAAGACTATTATGCCTAATCCCAGCATGAAAGCTCACAAGGAGCCTGTCTGCATCCATCACCAAAGCAGTCCTGCACGCCCCATCCCCTCTCCGTCTCTTCCCACCACTTTAGGAGACTGAAGCCATGCAGAACCAGCCCCTGGATCCCATCAAGCCAAGGGCTGGGAGCTATTTTTACCCATCTGTATTTTCGTCCTGCCTGGGTGGGAAGGAGGGACCTCATCCCACAAGTGGGGGGGCTGAGCCTTCTGCGCGGCTGCACTGGCAGAGCTCGGCTGTGTCACTGGGCTCCCCAGGACACCCCACCCTTCCCAAAGACCCCCCCCCAGCCCAGTCACCTTTGGGCCCTGCCTGCCCGGGTACCCAGGCAGTCCTGGCACGCCGAGTTTTCCCTGGAACACAAAGAAAAGAGTGTTATCTTGGGCGAGAGACCTCGGGAGCAGCTTCAGATCCGCACCGGCAGAAAGGGGAGACGCCAAGTGCAGGGAAGTCAAGAGCAAAGCAGATGAGATGGGGGTGGAATAAAGCTCTTGGGGCACTGGGATCATCCCCTGCCCTTCCTGAGGGACACCCAGGGGAGGTGGTACAGAGTGAGCACTGTAAATATGCTGAGGACTTTGTGGGAACAGTTGGGGTTTTATACATTTTTTTTTTCTGACTGGATGAGCATAGAAATTAGACTGGAGTCTGCGATACTTTCAATTTCTCTATTTTTTACTCTCAAGCAGATAATCCCAAAGAGACCGTGTGTCAACACTCTCAAGTCGTGCTGCTGCACTAAAACCACCTCCCTGGCATCTCCTCTGGTCCTTGTGTTGAACAACTCAGGCCTCCCTTCACACAAAGCTCCTACAGCTCCTCTTCATCCCCCTGCCCTAAAACTGTCCCACACACGTTGGACACTGCTCTGGCCCATCCACCCAACACACCCAAATAAAGGTGGGTTTTAGTTAAAACACCCCTGGGCAATTCCCTCCTTGAGACTCACCTTCTCTCCAGCAGGACCAAGAGGACCTGGATCTCCATTGGGGCCGGAGCGACCTTTGGGACCCTCAGGGCCATCCTCACCCCGGGGACCAGGAGGTCCAATTTCCCCCTGTTAATCAGAAGACAAGCATTGATGAGGCAGGAGGGTCCCAGACCCCGTGTTTGCTGCCAGCAATACCCTCACAGCTGCCATCAGATCCCCCTTGGAGCTCCCGAAGCAACTCCTGGGGAAAGCTGCTCTTCACCAGGAGGCTCAGGCAAGACTGTAAAGTGTGGAGTGTTACCACCACACTTTTATTCCCACAGCCTGACCATCGTCTCCCACACAGCATCCATCTTTTCCTGCAGCATCCACACGCAGAATCTCTCCACAGAAAGAGTCCTCATTAGCTCTGATTGCAACACACCCTTTAACCCTCCTCCCTTTTCCCCAGACTGTGGTTTGGTGTGCAAGCAAGGCCTGGGAAGTGTTTAATTGAGGGTTGAACCAGGCAACTGGAGAATAAAGAGAGGACTGGAGCTTTTGTGCTGAAAATCATTAGGAAATCGGAGAGTGGAGAGGACTGAGCTGTTAACAGGGATTGTGACACTGCCAGCTCCGGCTCGCAGGACAGCAGTTGTCACTTTGTCACCCAGGGTAACAGGAGATGCCTCCATGCTGGGAACACAGGCAGCCTTCTCCTCGCTCACCAGGAGCTGGTGGACACAGGTTTGTCCATGAGGCTCTTGAGTATCCCTTGCCCTTTCACTGCTCATCGTGGAGCACAAAGAGCTCGATGGGGGGAACTGGAGGCTGAGTTTTGGCTGAAGGATCTTGTGCTCATGACCCTGAGGTGTTACCTTCAGTCCTTGGCAAGAAGTGGGGGCTGGGGAAGCTTTTGATTTAAATGTTCAATTAAACACCAGGAGAAATGG
>JAYRBT010000038.1:3121973-3173480 GCA_036023395.1 Myiotriccus ornatus
GCCCTGAGAGCTGCAGGAGCAGCACCTCGAGCAGGTGTGCTGAGCTGATGGCAAAGATCCATCCAACAGGAAAAGGAAGATGAGAGGAGTCAGGAGAGTAACAACTTGTTAGAAAGGGGTTATATACACAAGGCTGACAACTTGTGTTTCGGATTAAAGAAAAGAACCAGTTCTCAAGAGAGGAGGAACATGATCTGCTGTGTCCCCACTTCCCGTCCATCCTGGTTTGCAGTAACACAGCAGAACTAGGCATGATGATGATGATCACAGAGAGGAGTTACTGCTTGAGGCACAAGCCTTGGGGTGATGTCCTTTGTCCTCAGCCTTGTGGGAGAGGAGATGCTCCAGAGCTCCTTTCTGGCACTGAGAACTTCAAATCCTCAAGGACACCATGGGCTGGGCTGGACACTGTGCCCGATACACACCCTGCAAAAACTCCTGCCCACCTTCATACCTGCAAATAACTCAGGGTCTTTACAGTTGGCTGTAATTTTAACCAATTTCCTCACTAAACAAACACTCTTCCACTTCTCCCAGCCTGAGATGCGCCATTTTTTCCAGCCTGATGAAGCCAACGGACTCTCCAGCATCCCAGACCTCTCATGAACACTGCTTGGAGGGTCCTGCAGCACCAGTGCTGCTCCAAAATCACCTCCCTGACATTTGCTTGATGTCTTCCAGCACAGGGATCACCACCACAACCATTTAGTGGCTTCTTGTGTTCTGCAGAGGTTGGAATTTTCAGCCTCGTGTGACACCAGGTGGATAAAGGCTGTGGGTTGTGTTCTGGCAGCACCAGCACCCTCAGATGTCCATCAAGCCAGAGCTCTAATCAAAGACTTTTGACAAATGTAATGTTTTTTGACTGAATGGGAGGCAGCAGGAATGCAGATGGTAAATCTCCTGGACAGATGGACCCCAGCCTCGAGCAATAATCTCAAATATATTGTTAAAGAGGGACTTTGAGGGGGAGCAGAAGAAAAAGGGAGATCAGGAAATACTAATAATTTATAAATACAAAAAAAAACCCAAGCTATTTTCTGCATTCCCTGTGCCACAAAGGATATTTATTTGTGTCTGTCAAGAGAAGGCTTCCCTTCACAGGGTCAGCTTTTCTGTCCACTGTGCTATAGAGCCTCACTGCCAGGAGAGCTGGGAGGAGCTGAGAAAAGACCCACCCAAGCACCAGAAGAGGCAAGCAAGCAGATGAAATCTGGGCTCAGCTTTCAAATTTCAGCCAGGCTTGCTTCTTGCCACCTCCCCTGCCCCACATCCCTGCCTGCCCAGCCATTCCCACAGCCCCACGGAGATCTGGCATCCAGGACCTTCCCCTTAGCAGCAGTGAGGGTCTTGTGGACACCTACCTGACTCCCCTTCTCTCCAGGAGGACCTTCCTTGCCAGGATGACCCTGTTAATAAAAGAGACAAAGAGAAGAGGATTTTGGGTTTAGTGCACATCTCAAGCTTCAGGAGCCAACAAGCTGCTCTGGCAGCTCAGATTTATTTGTCAGAGAAGAGCTGCTCCCCAGGAAGCTCCGACTGAGGCAAGTGGCCCCCCTGAAACCACCTTGCTTGTCCCAAAAGGAAGAGAGCAGCATTTGTGTCCTTGGTGGGTTTCTACCTGGTTATTCATGTTTTTGCTCATCCCTACCTTTCAGCAGAGAAGCACAAACCATTTTTTCAGTATTCTTTGTATATTTGAACAGCTCGGTGAGTTCAGCAGCATTTGAATTTTGCAGATAGGAAAACAGATAAAATCAAGTCCATGTGTCAGCAAACTTGTGAAGGTCACAAGATGCCCAGACTGGTCAGAGCCCCTCATTAAATTCCTAATTCCTGGAGTCCAGTACAAGATCTCATGACAAATGCTCAGCTAACCTGCATCCCTGCTAGACAGAGGCAGGCTGGATGCTGGCCAGCATTCCTTTTGGGATTTGATGCTGAATAACTCGACATCCAAGAGTTTCCAGCACATTCTCATCGATAGCCATTTGGAATTCTTTTTGCAGAAGAAAACAGACGTGTGAATTGCCTCAGATACAGTTTGGAGGATTGGTGAGAAATTAGGGAAGTTCATGAAAATAGTTCTTAGTGATTTCCCTACTGCTGGATCCAAAATGGAGCCAGGGTGGAAGGTGAGTCTTGGGTTGGCAATGTCTGGATGACAAAAATAACCCCTGGAAGGGCTTCACACCCAGAGACCTTCATTTTATAAGGATGATGAAAACTGCTTTAGCTGCTCTAAAGACACTCAGACCTTCTGCACTCAATGGATTCCTTATTTATGAACTCTCTCCTTTAAATACAGCAGTGAATTTCTGCCACTATAACAAAGAAAATTCTAAGAGTGTTTTCCATCATCAGATTCAGAACGGGAATGTCAGATGAGCTGCATTTCATAAAATAAGCTGAATTAACAAAGAAACCAAATGACAGCTGTCATTTTTAGATTTAAAAAAAAAAAAATAAGTTGCGGGAGAAAGTCCAATCTCAGTTTTTACCTGTGAGTTTAAACGGCACCGAGAGCATCAGTGCACAAAGGGGCTCGTGGAGCCTTCAGCTCCAGGTGTGTGTCCCTGCACTCCAGGGGAGGCACAAGGGACGTGCAGCAGGACTTCAAAAACCCTGGTCCAGCTCTGCACTAAATCACCACTGTTTTCAAAATGCCCATCTCCATTACTGCTGCTGAGATCAAAAAATTGATGAGCAGCTGAGTCGGCTTTCGCAGAGAGGCCCTGGCGGATTTTCAGGTGTCTTCCAACACCGCCTTCTATAAATAGAACACAGGCGGGTTTTCGTCCTTGGAAAGAGCAACCCCCGTGCTTCCAAAGCCTCAGGATCCGCACAAATCCCCAGGTCTACCTGTGGGAAAGGACTCGTGTCCACAACCCCCGACATGTGCTCAGCCTGCGGGTCTCACACAGCCTCCAGGCTGCATAAAAATAGGCCCGGCGGCTTCTCCAGCAGAACCTCCCTGGAGGCTCCTGCAGGAATTTCACATCAAAAACTACAGATTTAGAGATGTTCTGGGCTTTGCTTTAGCTGCTCTGTTGACTCAGCTAACAATTGTACCGATGTTCCAAGTGCCCCTGGTAGGAATGATAATCCCAGGGTGGGAAATGTAATTTTTTTTTTAATTTTTTTTTATTTTTTTTCATGCTCCTCATTTGCATTAATAGAATGCAACCGCTTCACATTTTTCATTCTTAAAACCAGGTGCCACCGAGATGGGTAAAAATGAGCTCAGGTTTAAAGGCTGGAGATTTTTAAGACCGATTTCGAGAGCAAGGTGCAAATTATGTTTAAAGCAGGATTACAGGAGGAAGCGGCAAGAATAGAACGGTGACATGTAATTTCACCCTGCTCTTATCGCCGCTGTGCAGCCACGCCTGGCTGCCCTGAGAGAGGTGAGGAGCACCCTGGGCACGTGCTCTGGTGTGCATAAATACACACAGAGAAACCTGTCCCTGCCTCGGGGAGCTGCCAAAGTTTGGAGAACTGAAAGGAGAAACAGGTGGAAGGGAAAGAGAGGCCTGAGGAGTTGGTGAGAAGCACCCAGGGAGCAGGGACAGGCTTCCAAACCAGCCAGCACATGGGCAAGGGTGAGCCTGACCTTGTGGGCTGTGCTGCTTGATTCCGTATTAAACTGTTTTTATCTCAACCGTGAGTTTTCCAGCTTTTACCCTTCCCATTCTCTCCCCGATCCCACTGGTGGTGGGGGAGAGAGGGAGCGGCTCTGCGGGGTTTGGTTGCTGGCTGGGGTCAAGCCACGGTGTGGATTCATGAATTTCACAAGCCCAAAGTCCACTCCAGGGTGCATGAGCCAGGATCAGACCCAGTGCCAAGGAGGGAATTAGGAAAGGATGACTTACCGGAGGCCCATCTGCCCCAGGCATGCCAGGGAGACCAGGTTTGCCCAGCGGCCCCTAAAAACCAACAGAAAGTCGACAGTTCAGTGGTCAGAGCCTCCAGAGCATCAGAGGACAGGGCTTTTCAGCCACATTTCTTGCTTTTCCTATCTGTGAAAGGCTGCACAGACATGAGTCTGGTGGAAAAGCTTCCATGACTTGCAGGGAATCTGTTTATTTCTGTGGGCAGAGTTGTTCCAGAGTTCCTGAGAGCCCAGGGCATGTCCTGCCAAAGGGACACGGTGCTGCACAGGGGCTCCCAGACAAGGCGGAGGATGTCGAACTGTGGGGTCATGGGATCAAGAAATGCCCATTCTTTGGTGACAAATCTCAAGGTGATTAAGGAGGAAAGGGGCTGCCCCAACTGGCTGCTCTAACACTGCTCAGTGAGTACCTTTTAATTGGCAGCCCCTGATTTCTCACTCCACTGGGAAGTGCCACTTATCTGACAGAACTTTAACGTGCTCCTTTGCAGGGGAATTATCAATAACTTGAGTCCACTCCACACAAGCAAAGGCTTCTCCCAGTGCACACACCAGGACACACACTTCCCATTACCATCCAAAGTGTTCAGCCCACAAAAAAAGGACAGTTTTCAGTCCTCTCCTAATGTTTTACCATAGGCTGCCTTCAAAATGTTTCTCCTCAGAGGGGAAATGAATGCAAATATTATGAATTCGAGGTAAACCGTGCTGTCTTGATCTCTCCTCTGTCTGGAATGAGAGGCATTAGACTTTCATGGACACAGCTGCAAACAGATGTTGCATATGGGGCAAAGGAGCAGCTGAGGGAGCATATGCATATCAGTGGCAACAGTTGTTTGAGGCCAGAGCTGTAATACGGGAACGTACTTTCTCTCCTGGGGGACCGATCGCGCCTTGTGGACCTGGAAGACCCTGTGAAAAGCAAAATAAATAAATAAATAAATAAAATAGAGTCATCAAGGAACAAGTTATTCCTTCCAAACTCATCTTGGCAGAGTCTCAGCTGAGCATTATTCTAGTGCCTGCGATGGCTGGGGGTTTCCCCAGCTCTATTCGTTCTCAAAATGTCTTGTGAAGGACGATGAAATCCCTTTTTAGCTCAGTGTGGCTCCTTGGGAGAGCTGCTCCACCTGGTCATGGGCAGCAGGGTGGAAACAGAGCTGCTCTGAGGAGCAAAACTCTCTGAGAGCCGTGGAGAAGGCTGACAGCACGGCTTGAACATCTGTATTATCCAGCTGGCTCCGGAGCAACTGGACCGTGGGATGCTAAAAATCAGACGGGAGCCACAAGATGTGACTCGGCCAAAGGGACGGCTCAGACCTGGGCTTGGCTTTGCACCACGCAGCAAAAGCCAGGTGAGAACTGGGGGGATCTGAAACTGGGAGCATTTTCAGGGAGGTTTTGGACCAGCAATGTATCACCAAGCCAATTCCCAGCAGATCTCCGTGTTGCTGGTCCCGTCTCTGGCAGGGGAGCGAAACTTGTGTTAAATTATCGTTCCTTTTCCCTACCTATGGAAAAGGAGTTTGGCTCTTACCTGAGCACCTGGGTTACCCTGCTGTCCTGGGGGACCTGGCTCACCTTGAGGACCCTGTGAGGAGAGAGGAGGGCAGAGATGAAGGCAGGAAAGGTGGGAGCAGGGCCAGCGTGTCCTCAGGCACCACGACTCCTGCCCTGCATGGACTCCTGGATCCCTGTGTTCCCACTGCCTGGATAGACCTGAGCTCCCAGATCCACACCCTCGCAGCAGCTTGAACCCTCTCTGACCTTCTGCCAGTAACCAAAAGCTCCTGGAAACAGCTTCTCTCCCACTGGGATAGGGAGGGGGGGAAGTTACTTCCAGGCACACTCCTTTCTCCGCAGGGATTTGCAGCCCAAATGAGCTGAGCAAGGCTCTGACACTGCCTGGCTCTGCATCAGCTCTTCTCCAGGGAATCCATTCCATCCGATCCGTGCAGAGTACGAGGCATAAAAAGGCCTTTTTTCCCTCTCAGTTAAATTACTGTATTTTGATATTCATTAGACCAACACACATCTCGATGAAAACGTTTCATCTTTCATGGGGAAATAATGTGTAATTCCATCAGAAATTACAATAAATTAACATCCATTTGCTGTAGGAAGATATTCTTGTTTTTCACAGGCTCTGATAGGAATCTAGACCAGGCTAAAAAGCAATTAGCAAATCTAATCTAATAGAGTACATTTTACATTTTGCTCCATATATCTGAGCTGCCTGTAAAAATTTGCAGTAAGAACTTACCACATTCCCTTTGGGACCTGTTTGTCCATCCATACCAGCCACACCCTGAGAAAGGATTTAAAAAACAGCAGTAAGAAAATGTCTCATTATTTTGCACGAGAAAAGCAGGGAAATTGCCATAAAAAATAGCAAAACATCGGGAGGCCCTTTGGGCCACGTGGAAAGGGAACAATTTTTTAAAGGTGTTTGGTAGAGCAGCCAATTCCACGGATCCAGTTTACACTTTAAAAAATCATTTCAGTGTTTTCCCCACTGGTTTAACCTGCCTGGGAGGCAGAATCAGCACCAGGTCGAGCAAATCCTGGCTAAATACCACAGCTGGATTGCCTCTGACAGCAAACAGGCACAGAGCAGCAAAGGAAAACGGGGAAAAAACACCTGCCTTGGGATGCAAGGCATCATTCAACCAGACAGCAGGGAAAGGCAACGGGGCTGAGCTGCCTTGAGCCAAAACAAAGGGCAACTGGGGTCAAACTTTCCCTGAGGGGATGACTTGGTGCACGGTCAGCTGGAGATGTCCCCCTGTCACTGGTTTATAATCATGGGACTGTTAAGGTTGGAAAAAACCTCGGAGATCATCGAGTCCAACCATCAACCCACCACCACCACCGTGTTCACCATTAAACTGTGTGCCCCAGTGCCACGTCCACATGGTTTTTGAACACTTCCAGGGATGGCGACTCCACCACTTCCCTGGACAGCCCATTCCAATGCTTGGCAACCTGTTCCACGAAGACATTTTTCCTAATAACCAATCCAAACCTCCCCCGCTGCCACTTGTGACCATTTCCTCTCATCTGGTTACCTGGGAGAAGAGGCTGACCCCACCCCACTACAACCTCCTCTCAGGGAGAGAGCAAGAAGCTCTCCCTGAGCCCCCTGTTCTCCAGGTTAATCTTTTGCTGTGGGGCAGCACAAGGTATCTGGGTATTACGTCACATCTGTGGGAGATGAGACAGTTTTGGAGCAAATCCTGCATTAAATTTCTCCTCATTAAATTTCAGCAGGTCTGGGAGCTCCCAGCAAAGATGTCTCCAAATCCCAGGAGGGGTTAAGGGCTTCACAACGCTCCCCCATTAAACACTGACCCCTTCAGCCCCAGCAGGGTTTGGGTTTTTAAGTTGTGGGACTCCAGCAGGCAGCAGTGATTTAGGGAGACAGCCCCTGCATCAGCACTTCCAGGGATAAGGTGACTGTCTCCTGAATATAAACCAACGTGCTCCTTCCTCAGCTTTTGCCCAAGATATGAACAAACTGCTTTAAAGCCTCACCAGCCCTCAGGCAAAAGTTAATAGCAAAGCCACTGTGTTAATAACTCCCATTCTTCCCCCTCAGCCTGAGCGAGACATTAATATTTACTCAGGTGGGCCAAATCTTCAGCTGCCCTAAATGGACGTGACACCACTGAAAATGGGGGAGAATAGAGACTTTGAGCCATCTTTTTTTTTTTTTTTCTTTGAAATACCACTGCTTTTCATTGCACAGATGTAGAAAATCATGCAGCTGGATCATCTGCCTGAATGACTGATGGGGATGGGGTATTTTTGTCTGCAAGGCTCAGGCAGGGCAGCAGCCCCGGGAACTCACCGGTGGCCCCGGGGGTCCTGGTGGCCCCTTCGGTCCCAACAGCCCTCGGGGTCCCTGTGGGGTGGAAAAACAAATGGGTTTAAGCATTCCCAGTGCCCACTTCCCCCCAGCATGGATTAGGATGAGCTCGTGCCTGGCTGAGCACTGCACTGCCCAGGGACACGTCAGGGCTGGCAGTGCAGCAACAGCAGCTTTCCTGACTTACAAACTGGTGGGGGGGGAAGAAATCCTGTGTGCACATAGCCTTGAATTATAAAGATAAATAATACAGGCACAGGCATTTATTCTTTGGATTGGAAGAAAACCCGCTTGAACCAACTTGTTTTGATTAATTCAATCATATTCCTGGATTACCCTGTAATGCACACAAGGATGCAAAACGCTTTGCAGCCAAGTCATTGTAGATGGGGAGTGTTATGAAGGATGACCTGATAACACTAATGGATTGTTAGGGTCAGCATTTCAAAATCTCTCCAGATTTAGCTTTTATCATCAACAATCTATACAACTCAGCAAGGCTGGGAAAGGTTTTCAGCCTGCAGCATAAATGTACATTTTCAAAGCCATTTGGTTCTTCAGCTTTAACCAGTCAGGACTCCTGATATCCTGGTGTTTTCTTTCCATTTCCAGGTTTCTCACCACATTTAACCTCATGTCATCTTCAGGGAAATTGGTAGGATTGGAGAATCACACTGAATAAGCAGAAACATGGTAGGAGGATTGCATTCCTGCAATAGGAAGCTCTGCAAATCACATCCCAGCACCTCCTGGACCTCCAGCCTTCAGGGGGGAAAGGAATGGGGTCTGTGTGCACTCACTGCAGGTCTGAGAGCTCATCTTTTAAACACAGGCCCTTTCTGAAATGAGGGACCATAAGGGAACGCTGGGAATTCGTATGGATGATGCTCATTCACTGTCATGGTAGAAAATCGTTCATGATTGATGAGCGGTTTCATCTGTCTGCCCAAATATTACATGTCCCCCTTTTTATGATGCAGAGAGAACCGAGGATTTAAAATGAAATGTTGCAGGGTAAAGTGACATTAATAAAGTGTCTGATCCTGGAGGCTGTGGGGATTTTGATCCTGCGAAAAACGCCAGCCAAAACTGGATGCATCAGCCAAGGGGTCTGTCCCAGGCACTGGAAAATCCACGAGCTGCACAAACCCCAGCACAGCAGGAATTCTGCTGCTGTCAGCTGATGGGAACTGGAAGGAAATGGAGCAGGATGAAGGCAAACCCATTTTGAAGTCCCACCACTAGTTTCAGTCACCAAAAAGACCCTCCTTTGGCTCAGGGCAGGGAAGAAGGAAAACACACAGATTTAGGGTGTTTGTATTTATGACAAAGCTTCCTGTAATGCAGCTGAAACCTTTATTCTGGCCATCCCAGGTAGTTTTACTCACATTGCTGAAACAAAAATAAACTTCCCTGTGTCTATTACCGTCATTTAAGCTCCTCTTTTGTTGCTGTGTTACCTGAGCACATAAAAGCTTTTAAGAAGTTAATAACCCATAAGTTATTGCTTAGACATGTGCTAAGGAGATAGCTGAGTTGATTAATCTTTCTCAGAAGTTAATCAGACATCTTGTCTATAATTTAGTTCCAGTGAGTCTGTAAATGCCAACCCTTCCCTTCCTCACATGAACTGTGTCCAACAATTCCCATCAATTACTCTCGGGCCACCACGCCGGGCCTTAGAACAACCAAATAAGACATTCTGAAAGCAAAGCCGGCGGTAAATGACAGATAATGTTCTTTTCATAACAAAGGAAATGCATTTTGGATGAAATAAGCAGCCAACAACTGTACTACACGCAAAAATCTACGCCCAGCCAGAAGCAGGGCTTGGTGTTGCCAGTAAAGAAATACTCAGTATTAGGAGAAAAAAAAATGCTTTCTCAGGGCATCTAATTGACAACCCAATTGTTTTTTTTTTTCAGTGGGATACTCTGTGAAAGAGTTTATTTGGGTTGGTCCAAAGGTTTTTGTCAAACACCAGTAACAGCTCCGTTAAACTTATTGATACCAGGAATTCCCACCTCCTTGTTCAGCTGTTGCCAGTGGGGGCCCAAACAGAAACAAACTGCAGATTGATGAAGTTTTGTGCACTGTGAGCAGAATATTGACCCCACTGACATTAGGGCTGAAAGTGCCCTTGAGTTCAATCCTGCCAGGATTTCATCCTGAGGTTTATAAGGGATCACTAACACTGCAGAGAACAAAGTGCTCAGCAGCTACCTGGTGAAGCTGCCACTGCCCTGGGATAGCAGACAAAGCTTCTTCTCACTGCAATTTGCTATTAACACTCAAAACCCCTGTATTTAACATATGTTTACCACATCTAATTTCGACCCCAGCCTACTTGCCTCAATCCTAAATCAGGAAGAAGAGCAGAGGCAGGGAAAGTATAAAATCTAAGTATATAATCTAAGTTAAACTTTACATTTACAGTTTAATTTTTTTCAATGACCAGCCAATAAGGAAACTAAATCAATGAGAATTTTGCTCATTCAAAAAAAAAAAACCCACCAAACAAACAAAAGAAACCAAACCAAACAAAAAACAATAAAACCCCAAACAAACACAAAACCCCAGAGCATCTTCTGTTTGTTGTGGGTGTCTAAGTGAAAACAAGCAAACCAGAGCTGTTACTGCACAGAAAATCTCTAAACTGTTCATGTGGATTTTCAAGCAAGAGAAGCTCAGTCCCTGTAGGACTTCAAGGATCTTTGCTTAGTACCAGGTGCCCCACAGGACCCCTAAAAACACCATTATCACATCAAGACCTGGCCCAAAGCAGTGCTGCTGTACAAGAAGCCAACGAAGAAGATACTCACAGGTTCTCCAGGAAGACCTCTGGGTCCAACTTCTCCATCATCTCCCTGTTCAGCAGCAGAGAAAAGGAGAGAAGCAGCAAGAGACAGAATAAACCAGTTATATTGCAGCCAAATCACAGGTGTTTCTTTCCTGTTAAATAATATTCACACAGAGAAGCAGCTTCCCTGGAGGACTGGAAGGGAATCTGTGCATGAGGAAGACCTTGTAAGCCTGGAGACTAATGCTGTGTGTGCAGAATTTACCAGGGATTAGAAATGCTCTAAGGATACTTCATAATTCATGTTGATGTTCATAAAGATGGATTTTGCTACCAGACAAGACGCTGTAGAAAAAAATCAGGGCATGTGAGACAATAACCACGAGATTTAATACCAAGCTGAATGGCAATGAAGTATGGGAGCAACACCCTGGGAATGTGGTTTAGCCAAATCAGGGCTCCTCAGATAAACCAGAGGCAGCAAAGGGGTGATTCTTCACCCCCTTATTCCCATATCTTGCTGATGTCCCAACAAAACGCCAAAATTTTTAGATGGTGCTTCCCCTGGGTCGTTTTAAATAACCCAAAACCTGAGGCTCCCTCTTAGGAAATCAATCCCAGCAGTCAGTCCTTGTAAACCCTTTTCCTCTGCTGATAAAATTCCTGCTCTTCTTCTCAGTTATGCCCTCCATGCTCCCTGCACACCTCAAATGGTTTCTTTTTCTCTTTTAGGATTAAAGTTCTCCAGACACTCGTTCTTCCCCCGCAAGACACGGGTTTGCTCTGTTCGACTTCAAAGCGCTTTAGAGCCGCAACTAATTAATCCTCCCAACCCTGTGGCGAGGAAGGTGTTATTATCTGAGCTTTACAGAGGAAACAAATAGCCAAAGGTGGAAAGAAAATATCGTGGAAGGGGATTAGAGCCCGGGAAATCCATAGCGGCTCCTCCGGTTAAACCGCACGCTCCTCACACCCCCGGGTTCAGCATTTTCAATCTCTCCCTTTAAACCAGGCTCTCTGGAGCTGAAATCACTTAGTCTGAGCTTTGCTAGAGACCTTTGGTTATTGACTGAACAGAGTGGAAAGAGAAGTGAACAATTTAATCTTTGATTCCCGCGTCTGCCTGGAATTTCTGCTGCCCGAGTTTTGCTACAATTCGCTGGGTCTCAGGAAATCAGAAGCGATACTTTGCTCACATTTTTCTTGGGTTATCTTTTTTTTCCTTTGACAAAACCCGAGCTTTCTGACCAGATCTTTAAACCCAAATTCTCCTTTTTCACTTTACTCCCAGCTCCTTGCTGTGCTTCCCCTCCCTCCACAGCCACCAGCAGCATCCCCAGGGCACGAGGACCGAGGTCTCGTGGGCCGGCTGCTCTTGCCACGTCTCTGGCTCATGGTGCATCTGCTTCTTGTTTACAGGGGTTCCTTAGGAATTCAAAGGGCTGCTGAATCCACAGACAGACTTACCCTCTCCCCATCCTCTCCAGGTGCCCCTGGGGGTCCGTGGGGGCCTGGCTCACCCTGTAAAGGAAAGGCAGAGAATGCTTCAGAGAAGGCAGAAGCACTTTGGCAATGGAAAACATCAAGGAATGGGGATAAACCAAGTGATGGACTTGACTTCTCTGTCTGCACTTGCTGCAGGCACTTGTACCCTCATAGCTGCTGTCTCTGTGCTCCCTGAAGCAGCAGCTTCTACCCCTGATGGGCTCCAGCACCCACAGACTCATCCCCGGGGGCTGCAGCTCATGGGATTTACTGGTGACACTTTTTGTCAAGGGACTGGGAACCAAGGATCTCCCTGAGGAGCAGGACTCGTGCTCTGCACACAGTTATTGCTGTGCCCAGGCCATGCCACTCCAGTGCTGGCTGATTAAACATCTCTCCCAGGCATCATCTCCCCTGCCCTGTGTAACTTGTAATCACGATTCAGTCTCTGCTGCTCAAACACTCCCTTGCTTTATAAAGCAGTAGCTGCATCTCCAGGGAGGGGAGGGACACACAGCCTGCCAATATAACCACCTCCTGGCATTTATTTACCCCCCCATTGTTTAATTATAAAGCAAAGAGATTAAACTCATTGTAATTTCTGGCAATTTGCATCCCCAACTGCACTGTCTAACAGCAGCTTTTGCCTCCTGCTTTAATTTTTAGTTTGCATTTTATTAAGGCCTTTTTTCCCCCCATTCCAATTTTGAGCAATCCCAGAAGGATTCTGCAGCTTCCTGGGATGGGAATGCTGGGAGGGATGCTGTGACATCCCACATGCTCTTAGGGACATTCATCCTCTCTTAATTAAACCGCTGTGGCTTGTCCCCAGCAATAGCTGCCCTCCTCCCAGGCTCTCCCAGCCACCTCCTCTTGCCAAGGTTTTATTCCAGCCAGTGGCCTGAAGACAAGTGGAAGAAAACTTACCCTATTTCCCTTCTCACCAGGCAAACCAGCCAAGCCATCAAACCCTCGGTCGCCCTGAAAGAAAAACCAGTTTAGAGCACATTTCTACCCGCAGTTGAATATCCTTCCAATTTGTTTCTTTTCTGTGTCAAGGAGGGATCGATTTTCTCCCTCAGACATTCAGCCTTCACCTTCCATCAGACCAGTGATGATTTCAAAGTTATAGATTAAAACAAGGAAAAAAACCCAACCACCTCAAAGTCGTTTGCAGTTAAACTCCTCCAACACCTACAGTTTAAATGCTTTCCCCATGTGGATTTCAGAGTTTCTCTGAGTGACTTCTCCATGATCTAAAACATCTCCCTTCTAGATAGGTTTTTGTAGTCCAAACACTTATTTAGTTTTAATTCCGTGGAATTACAAACTGCAATCCACTGGTAGAGCAAACTGGACAGTGGTGTTCCCTCACCTACCAACAGGTTCCCAAACATCATCCTGAGTTTAATACAATCCATCCCATACATCCTTTTTAACCCTCCTGGACACTCCAAGGAAAGAAATATATTTAAATAAACCTGGAAGTTGTCTTAATGAAACTAGGGCAGGAATGCACAGAGAGCTGTTTCCCAAATGCCCCAAATCTTCGGAGAAGAGAAACGGCACAGGGGTGTTTGCAAATCGTGGGTGACAGCGAGCAAGGCCCCACAGACAGAAAAGTCCCTTTTTCTCTGTAAAGGGGTGAAGCCACTCATATTTTCAAACACTCATAGTGTGTAAATTGCTAAAATAGTACCAGCTCCTCCCTTCTACAAAGGAAAGGAAAGCAAGAGAAGGGAATTCCATTACACCTGGGCAGATGGGAGGGCAGAGTGGGTGGGTCAAGGCTGGCTGGGATGCACCCTGAGTAACCCCCAGCTCCCTTCTTTTGGCAGGTCCTGGAGCATCTCTCTGCCTCTGCTCACAGCAAATTTCCTTCTCCTTTCCAGCACTGCTCGTTATTCTGTTTCCCTTCTTCCCTGGCATCCCCTCCTCTGAGGGCAGTCGACGCTCATTAAAGCACTTTACTGGATAAATGATTTGCAGTCTCCTGTCTCTGTATCAAAACCCCCCATCTCTTCCAGCCTTAAGTATCTACATAATAAAGTACTTAAACCTTCTAAGACATGATTCCCTGAGCAAACTTCCTCTGCATTCGATTTCAGCGGAGCAGCTTCTTCCTTGCTTGGTAATACCAGCAGAATGAAGGGATTTTGTCTCAAAAATACAAGGGGATTAGAATTCTTCACCACACCTCCTGCATTTCCTCCGTCAGTTAATAAGTATGCTTTTGGTAGTTATATTCTAGGATGGTTCCAACCGTTCATTCATGTTTGGATTTTGTAATTGGGATTCTGAAGTATTTGTTCTACAACTGCAGCGTATTTCATTCTGAAGCAAGGGAGCATATTGCATCCTTAAGAGGATCCAGCAATTAAAAAAAAAAAAAGTATTAAAAAAAATAGAAAGAGAAAAGAAAAGAAAAATTGCTATTATGCCTTCTAGGAGGAGTGTGTTTAACCTCCCTCTCTCATAACTTCACAGGAGTCTCTGGACCACCAAAAACAACCTCCTCCAAAGCAAGGTGGGCTCATTCTCTGCAGGTCCCTGAGTTCATTCCTGCTAAAAAGCAGATGCAGATTCCCAAAAGACATAAATACGTGGTGCTACCTTTGGTCCTGTCTGGCCTGGCATTCCCCGGGCACCGTCGCTGCCAGCTCGGCCCTGCAAAAGAGACAAGCACAAAGTCAGACACAAAGGGGAGGTCGGGCCCACAGGGACGTCTGTGCAAAGTGAGGGTTTATTTAAGTTGGATCTCACGGGCTGGGGAGCGAAAAACCCCTGCCCTGTGTTTGGAGCAACATCCAGGCTCAGCCCGGAGGTAACGGGAGACAAACGGCAGCAAAGCTTCACTGCATGGGATGCTGGGGATGGTCATTGATTTTTATTTGAAATAATTATCTTCCAGCACACTTTAGGATATGGTAATGATGATGTCTGCAAATTGAAATGGGATAATTTCTCTTTTAAGGAAGCCAGAAGCCAGAAGCGGGTCACACAAAAGACCTGCTCGTTTCTTCCTCTGGCAAGTCGAATCATGATGAGGCAGAGGATGGTGAAAAATAAAAATCACCACTGGGGATGTCAACAGAGCGAGGGAGCAGGACTTATACCAACTCCAGAACCCCCCCAGGGGCTGGATCCTCCTCACACTCCACCAGCCTTGAGGGCTGTCCAACCACTTCAAGGCATTTATGCAGCTACAACCTCAAAGCTGCAGAGCCAAAAAAAAAAACCAAACAAAAAACAACAAATGGGATAAAAAGAGTGGGATGTGTGGCCTTGCAGTTCTCCCCACACTGCCCAGCTTTTAACTCTCATCCTCATTCCTGTCCGTCCAGATGTCCGGAGAGGTCCTGGACAAGCCCCTGACTGGCCTCCAGCCGGCTCTTGTGCAACGCTCGGGGCGCTGGGGGATTGTTTGGCAGCAGGAACAGTTTCCAGCAGAAATCATAGCTAACACAGCGTTGGAGCAGCTGCCAGGACACTCACCCTGCGGCCTGGCTTTCCTGCTGGACCGGGAGGGCCCTGGATGCCTCGTGGACCCTGCAAGGCATCAAGGAGAGAGGATGAAATGCCATCACCCCAAGGCACGAGGAACAGACCCCGGTGAGTGCCCGGATCAGGCACTGCTGGGGCTGTCAGGGCTACCGAGTGGGAGGTGAACCCCTCAAGCAGAGCCTGTAGTTCCAAACACACAGGGAAAGCTCAGGACTGAGCATCTCCAGATGGGAATTGTGGGCATTTATCCACGAGGAAGCTTTTGCCCTGGAAGCAGCTCCACATAGGGTAGATAAATCACATCCTGCATCAGGAGAGATTGGCAACTTCCCTTTAATGAAGGATTTACAGCTTGGAAGAACAACTTCCTGAACGTTACTGAACTCCCCACGCTCCAGCCTATCTTGTATTTACAGGACCCTTCCACGGATGTCTTTGCAGGAAGGAAAAGTCACCTGCAGACTTTTACACTGTTGGCTTAAAATCCTGTCCAGATTCAGACACTTGGAGGGACATTTACGTGCAAAATAGATGTTCCCACACCTTCCTACATTCCACCAGCACTGGATTACTGAATCCCTCCTTTCCAACAGCCTCTAAAGCAGGACTGGCTGCTCCACACCTCTGTTTGTCCCCAGTCACCCCATGTGCCCACACTCACCTGAGGTCCCATTTCTCCAGCCTCTCCCTTTAGTCCTCCACTGCCCGGGGGTCCCTTTGGACAGAGAAAACAATTAAATTCATTTCTGCACAACAGACTCAGGCCATGTAAAAAAAAGAGCCATCCATGGAGGGATCCCAGAGCCCACACTCCAGAGCTCCATCCTCTCCTGTGCCCTCACTTACCATGGGGCCAGGTCGCCCCGTCAGCCCCATCGGCCCCGCCGGTCCCCTCAGCGCCAGCTGCAACACAAAGGGAAAAGGGGCTCAGTTGTGTCTCTGCTTTGTTGCCCCAGTGGGACAAAGCCACCACTGCACCACCAGCCACATGTTCTCTCCGTGCCCCGAGACCACCAGCCCTTGGAGCAATGTTTGCATCCCCAGGAAATGTCACCTGCTGCCCCAACAGCACGTTGGCACCCACAAAGGGACAAACAACCCCTCTTTGCCCAGAGAAGCTGGGGCTGCCCCGTCCCTGCAAGTGTCCGAGAACAGGTTGGATGGGACTTGGAACAACCTGGGATAGTGGAAGGTGTCCCTGCCCACCTTCCTGGATGATCCTTAATGTCCCTTCCAACCCAAAGCATTCCATGATTCTATGAAACCTCCTGGCTGGTGCACGAGTCTGCTGAGAGAGGGCATAAATATTTATGATCCCACTTCAGTTCAGCAGAATTTTTTCTTTATGGTCCAAACTGAACTACAGTTCTATCTGCAACAGGGGGCTTTTAGCTCAATAATTAAGGAGTCATGTAACCATGTATCAAGTGAATAATTTCCATGGTGGGTAATGGAGCTGGTCCACACTTAAAACATCACTCAGACAATTTGTTCCCTCGTGACAATTCAACACATTCAAAGACTTGTAATTATCTGTGTACTCCAGTAATTAAAATCTACCCGTGATTGCACTTGGAATGGCATAAATATTGCACAAATGCTGGATTATGTGACATCTTTTTACAACACCCCATTAAAAGGGAGATGCTCTGAACCACTGCTGGCTGGGATAACGTTTGGTGTCTAATGGAAGCCAAATTTTAAGGGAATAAATCAACCTAATAATGCAATTAACAGCAGTGATAACAAGAAAAACAAACCCAAAAAAGGAAAGAAGGCATTCTCCCCCTTGCAGGAGTCCTTTTCCATTCCTGCCATATCCTGTGGCTTCACCACAAAAAAAAAAAAAAAAATTACATTTATTTCCCTTTCTGCTTTGGTATCCAAGTTTTCAGCCAAAAATGTTGAAGTTAACCAAGGAATTAATTTTTTCCTTTATGAAAATACACAACTTTTCATCCAGAGCTCCAAAGTTACCCAGTATTTATTTGGTTTTTAAATTTTTCTCCCCAAACTTGAAAATTTAAAAAAGAAAGAATTGGAGTGGGAGGAGGGAGCTTTTTTTTTTCTCATAAATCACAATTTTCAACAGGCAGGGGGAAAAAAAAAAACAAAACCAGAGAGTCTAAGAAAGCAGGTGCTTCTCATGAAACGTTTATCAGGTCAAACTCCCTATTTCCCAGCAAAATAAAATGCTGATGGAAAAACCATAGGCAGGCTTGAAACTAAGACTGACAAGGCAACACCAGAAACATAATCTGCCGATATTATTCTCAGAACAAGGTTAATGGACAGGAAAATGCAGTAACTGGTGAAATCAAGGCCCTGTACTCTACCTGAATAAGTATAAAATCAAACTCCTTTGTAAAAGGGCCGCTGGATGGAATCCAGAATAGCCCCAGCTAAGCCAAATTCCTTGTTATGAACCCAAAAGGAGCAAGTGTCACCCAGCTGGGTGGAGATCCCAATGGATTTTATTTCATTGAACAGTGAAATAAATTGCTTTTTAGCCCATTTCTAAGCTGCACTGGCTAAAAACTTTTATTCTGAACAGATGAGCACAAAGCTTTATGCCCTAAGTCACTGATCCAGGCAGGGAACAGGAGCTGTACTGTTCATATGGACCCTCAAAACTGTCAGCACAAACAGCACTGGAGCCAACAGGTCTGGAACCAGCAAAAGGTCTGGTCCAAAGGCTGTAGGCAATGTAAAACCCTCTTTCTGGGACCTGGACCCTCGCTGGCCATTAATAAAAATCCGAAATGAGGTGCCATCATCTCCAAGCCACACAAGCAATTCCACCTCAGATGAGTTGTTACCACCACCACGAAGGGCGTAAGTATGAAGATGTTTCTCTGACACATTTATTCTGGTTTTCCTTTGCTTCCACGAGGACCTGCTGCAGGAGACGTCCCACCTCCCACCACTTACCCTGGCCTGCTGCAGGATGGCTTGAGCTTGGGCCTCCTGGGCTGAAACGAGAGGTCCTTTGGATCCAGCATCTCCTCCTCCACTAAAGCGGAACTGATGGGGAGAAGATGCAGAAAGCAGGTCACCGGGTTGCTGTCCTCCCACCCTCACAGTAGCCTGACTCCCAGACGATTTGGTTCAGCATGACTGACCCCAAATCCATCACTGTCTTCCCAGACCATCCCATTAACCCACCGCACTCGGGTCACCCAGCTCAGAGCCACAAACCAACCGCGCTTCCCACGTCCGCACCCGCACAGCGAGCTCTGCCAGCCCGGAGGGACACACAATGAGGGGGATTGTGGGCCCTGCACGTGAGGACCTCACACACCACCATTCAGAACTCAGTGCACAGTTCTCACAGGGCTGATATTCCCCTGTGTGGGTGCTGTTGGCCAGGAGACCCCGGGCAGACGGGGTTGGATCAGGTTATTTGGCTGTAGCTGCCCGCTTGCCCCGACAAAGGCTGCGTTTCTCAAGCGTGGCAGTTTGCTCTAAAAAGCCAGAGTTTGGCCTGTTGTTCAAGCCAGGGTCCCTCAGCACCCAAAGGATTTAGAAACCCCAGGCATTAATGTTTTATTTCCAAACTTGAAAGAGAAGGAGTTTAATGTTTCCTTCTGCCTCTTCCACCCCCAAAGCCCCACTCTTCTGGGCACACACCCTCCTCCTGCCTTAGTTGTGTGCTTGGGGTTTTGCAGGAAGGATGCTCCTGGCTGCAGAACCTACCTGGACGGTTCTGTCACCTCCATTTCACCTCGGCCTTTCCCCTGGTTGGTGTTAGGTGTGTGACCACACCGACTTGGCAAGGAGATTCAGAGAGATGCAATTTATGGGGCCATGGTTGGTTCTGGAGGGGCCAACAAATTCATTGTAGTGGCCAGCTGAGCTCCACGCTGAGCTCTTGGCCCAGCCTGCTCAGGAACCCTGCCAGGAACTTACCCAAGCCTCACCCAGCCCTTTGGAGCCTGTACAAGTGTGCTGAGGTTTGTCACTAAAAACTCCTTCCCTTCGGGACCCAACTACTTATTTTCAGCAGCTGGATTCCATCGAGTTGTCTCACATCAAAGCAGACACAAAATATAACCATTCCTTCAGCATCCCAGGACCAAGAAGGCTGATTTGGTACTTACTGGCTTCATGTAGGAGACCAAAAACAATACAAATTAACCACTGGTCATCAAAGAAGACCAGTTTGTTCAGGTGCTTATAATTTTGGGTTTAAAGAAGTGTTTGAGGTTCCTCACCGTAGGAGGGAGGACTCTGCATGGAAATTTGGACCTTGGAAGTCTCTTCAGTTGCTTCTTCATGTGTTTTTGTCTCCAACACTGCACCCAGGCAGAAACACTTAAGCTTTTTCAGAGTTCAGGAAGTGTTTGGACAACGCTCTCAGGCACATGGTGGGATTTTTGGGCTGTCCTGTGCAGAGCCAGAAGTTGGATCCTTGTGGGTCCCTTCCAACACAGAATATCCTATGAATTCTATGGTCACTCATCCCTTCTGGAAATTTTAACCTGGTGCTTTTGACCAGTGAAGAAATTACAGTGCTTTTGCAAAAAGTAAATTTACAAGGAAAGCCATCAGGATCCATCTTTTACCTCAAGGAAAATGTGTCCTTGGTGTGAAAGAGATGGAAGACTTCTGCAGGAACAGGCATTGAACAGTAACAAAGCCAAGAAACCTGACTCATCTAAATGCTTTTTTTAGTTATGTTTGAACTTACAGGTAACATAAGCATTGTCCCTGGTGGTCCTGGTAAACCATCTGCTCCTGGAAGACCTGGGCGACCAGGTGGTCCCTGCAAGAAGAACAAATAAAAATAAACTTCTATAGCATCGTTTTGATCATGTCCATACATAAGCAGCTGTGGCTATAAAGGGATATGCCATAATATTGTCTTGACACACAGGGATTGAGCTTGTAGACATTCCAATGCCATGGGAAATTTTGTGGAAGCGCATCTGCAAGCCCACACGACTTTTCCAAGTAATTCCCTCTTCTTCCATCCTGGCTCCCACATTTCCAAGGTCTGCCATGTGCAATTTTCGAGTGAGCAACAAAAATCTCTGCAATACTGCAAGTTCATGGAATTAATGTTTAGTGAAAACCTATTAAAAAAAAATAAATATGAAGCTTCCTAACTCAGGGTCTGTGAGATAGAAATGGAGAAAGATAAATTCATTTCCGCAGTGTTCAGTCATCTGGGTCATTCCATTTTTCCCTCTTCTGTTTTTTTTCCTTTTTTTTTTTTTAAAAAGTCCTATGAGGCCACTTCCATCTCCAATGGAGTGATCCTGTCAGCAGCTGTAAATCAGCCAAACTCTGTGGATCTCAATGGAGCTGTGCTGATTAACATCAGTCGAGTGTCTTTAACTCGTACTAAAGAAACGAGTGTGCAGTAAAAGATCTATTGATGAAGCTATAAATAATCAAATATGGCCAATTTTCCCAAGACAGCCCATGGATGATCTGTATTCCCAACTGTGGACTTGACAGAAAATTTAAGTTAACCCCAATTTACACATCCACCCAGTGATCCCACATGCAAATGAGGATGACATCCAACTACTCACTCTGTGTGTCTAATTGCAGTTTTCAAACCAGTTTAAGGTAGGAGTGACTTGACCACATCCCAGTGAGGCAAAAAGAAGCCCTGGTGCTCATTCTGTGGCCAAACAGACAGGATTGCCTGGCCAACAGCTCAAGATTGAGGTGTTGGATACTCCTTTATTTAGTAAGTGCCAATAATAAATCCATCTATAGAGAACCAATGCTGTTGGAAGGGCAAGCGACAGACACCTCTGTTAGTTCTCACTCTCTTCAACCTGTCTGAGGCCCTCCAGTGTGTGCAATAGTAAAATAATAGTAATACAAAACCCTGTCACAAATCACAGACTGAGATGGACATGTTACAGGGTCATATAAAGCCCCACAAAGCAAAGGGAGGTGAATAAAGGTGGGAAAAGGATCAGGGAAAGAGAAATAGGTAATGAAGTCCCTAAAAATCAGAGTATTAAAGAAACCCAAACCACCAAACTAAAACAGTTGGTGTGTTATCTTTGCCCCACTGTCTTCCAGAATGTTCTCTTTGCATTTCTCACCTCTGTGCTCCTCCTTCTCCCATTCCCTCTATGTTCAACTTCACAATTCCCTTGTTGTCTCCCGCTTCCAAAGGAACCCGAAACACCCAAGCCAGAGTTCCAAGCCCTAAATTAGAGCCCAGCACCAGGGAGGGGGTGAGGAGCAGTGGCTACTCCACCCTGCCCCAGGCAGGACGGGGCTGTGGCGGGACCTGCACCCGCAATGACAGGGCAGAGCTGCCCTGCAGAGCCGGAGCCCCACGGACCCGGAGCCCGGCTCCGCACCGCAACCAGCCCGGAATAACAACGCTGCTCCCAGCGCTGCTGCAGCAGCCAGAGCTGCAGCCACTGATTTATCAGCAAAAAAAAAAATACAGGAAAAAAACCCCAGCAGCTCCCTCAGCAGCGAAGGGAGGCTGCAGAACACACCAGCCCATCCATTTTTCAAGACAAGCTCGCGGTGTTGCGTTCGCGCTGTTTACTCAGTCTGGCCGACACCGGAGTCCCTGACCCTGCTGATGAGGTGCAGAGGCCAGTCCCATCTGTTGGAGCACAAGCCCCATAAATAATTTAGGCCAGACTTGTTTTATATAATAAACTTTCTTTTCTCTCCCTCTTCTCCCTTAACTCCAGTCCTGCACATGACAGATCAGGAATGAGATTTGTTTATCTCTCCGTGTGTGTACTCCGCCTGACAAATGTTGATGCAACGCTTTTATACCCATAAATGCCTCTTTTTGTTTCAGGTTGGGTGTGGGAGGTCTGTTCCTTGTGGGATGGATCAGCGGGGGGCAAGGGAAACGGAGGAAAATCAAACCCATAAAGCACTTTGTAAATTTAAATTCACGAATGCCTTGAAGAAATGCAGCCTGCCAGGCTCGGGGTGTAAATCTGTGTCGCTCTCGTTATGTAAATAGGGATTTGCTGATATATGGCAGCCAGGGATGGGGACTTCAACTTTCATTTGGTGCAGTGTTCTAAAATGCCACGCTGAGTGCAAACACTGGTGCAATATTTCAAGGGAATGGTTAAACTGAAACCTCAGTGTGTTAGTGCTGGAGCTCCTCGAGTGGTACCCAACAGACCACAGTGCTGAGCTTCAAAATTCACTGAGTCTCTCTCTCTCTCTCTCTGATTATTTTTGTGCCATTTTCAGCCCTGGTCAGAAAATTATGTAAGAGAAGAATCCTTCCTGCAGATTTTGGTGTCTGCTAGGTAAGGCAGCACTTGCCATCTGATGGGAAAACCAGCACCCTGAAAATATCAAGCCATGCAGAAGCCAAATAAGGATTTTAGGGATCCTATTGCACTTCTGAGGTGCAAAAGTGTCCCCAGGGGAATAAATCCTTTGGGACTCAATGGCTGTATGGTCTTGGAAGATACAGCTATAGCTTTGTGATCAGCCTTCCCTCAGGGTGTGCTGACCACCCCAGAATTCCAAACACACTGTGGGGAGAGTGATGGAGCTGCATTTTGCTCTAATGCTGCAGCTCATCTTGTTCAAAACAACACATTTTCCCACTTGATTCATTCCAGTCTGGAGTACCCATGAAATAACTCTTTGGTCTCCTAAGTGCCATATTTCCTTCTTCCCACTGCTCAAAGAAACCTGCCTAAGTCATCCCAAACCGCCCTCCCCTCAGCTGAGCCCTCTGAAACCTCCCACAAACAGGCTGCTCCACAGCTTTGCCATTGACACAAGTTCCTCTGCGTGTTGTAAAATAACTGGGATAAATGAACGAGCTGACATGATGAATAAACCAGAGCTAAATGAGTGTTGGCCAATATTAACATAGCTGAATATTGTTGGTACATTAATTCAGTGCACCTGCCTGATTGCAAATAAAAAGCCTTTCTATCAGATGCAGGCAGAGGGACTGTTCCTCCCAGTACACAGGGAAGCCATGTAAATTCATGAGCCACGCGCAGGGTTAATAATAAACAAATTAAAAGTGGAGCTGCTCTAATTGAAAAGGAGTATTTTAATACAGTTGCAGTTTCTGGCTCTGCAAGTTCATCACTTCTCTGTGCACAGTATGTTGTATTACACTCTGTTCTGGACACTTGGAAAAGCAGGATGTGCTGCTTGTGCTAGAATGCAAATTATTCCTTTCATTTTAGGGTGTGGAGCAGCATCGTCAGGGACAGTGTGTCTGCTGCTGGTTGGCTTTGCAGGGCTGTTCAAGAGGAGCTTGGCCAGCAAATGTCTGCATCTGCCTGGACAAACGACAGAAACACACTCCCTTGTCACCAGGGGCAGCATCCAGCCTGCCAGGAATGCAGGAGTAGACACAGCACATTCAAGGGAGGAGAAGAAGAAGCTGGGCATCACACAGGAACCCAAGCAGGATGAAGACCTACCAAGAATCTGAGGAAGCCACGCAGCTCTTTTGACTAACCCTTGACCACCGCAAGGTGCAAAACACAGCTGGGGCCTTCCCATCCTCTGGGAAGCCAACACCAAGGCTGCAGAGCCTGCCCCTTGGTCCTTCAGGAGGGTCAGGGCTGCAGTGCCACAAGGGTTAAGCCCAGCTCTCCACGAGCAGTGGTCCTGGCTCGCAGCCCTGGGCTGAGCCCGCAGCCTGTATCGACTTTCTGAGCTCGCAGGCACCAATCGATGGAGCACAGTCAGGGCCCCTCGTTCTCAGTCGTGTCACAACCACCAGAAACGTTATTACTGCTCCATCAAAAAACACAATAAATACACCAGGAGTGTAAATGAGGTGAGGGTCTCTCCAGGCAGTGCTCTGAGGAGGGGGGAAGTGGGAATGCAGCAGCCAGCAGGCTCCGGCCAATCCCCCGGGGACCAAGAAGGCAATAAAGAACCTCTGTTAAAAAAAATCCTGGGCCCAGGTTAGGGATATTGCCACAGGAGTGCCCCAACAGCTGAGGAATCTCCTCAAGTGCACCTTAAAACTGCTGCATTCACTTCCCAGTGCAGGCCAGCAATGATTTTAATTCTCTCATTTTGCAACGTGGGTCCATCAGAAAGAGAAGGGAACACAGAGATGTCCACCACAGAGGAAACCACAGCAGAACTCTGGCATCACTGCAACAGTCAAAACAAGGCTAAGGCTCTGGGGGCACAGAGATCTTGTTCTGATCTTCTGTAACTAAAGGAATTCTCCCTCCTGTTCTTTCTGGGTCTCAATTAAGACCAAACAAAAGGAATGTTAAAGAAAAAAAAAATACAATCAAGGCCATGACACAAACACTTAAAGCATTTGCAGCAATTACATGTGTGAGACACACATTGGAACAGCACAACTCCCTTATCCAGCCAGAGCTTCCCACTGTCTTTTCCCACCTTGTCCAAGCCAAAGAATCTACCAGGAAAGTAAGAAGCCCTACAAAGGCAGAGAGTCTGCATCTGGTCCCCCCAGCTTATCCATCCTGGGCACCCAGGAGGCAAAGGGGATGTGGTTCCCATGGGTGCACACCAGCCTGCCACGGGCACAGAGCTGCCTCACCCACCAGAGAATGTGCTCCTCTGCTCTCAGCACCAGACTGAGCTGAGACAGCAAAGCTGATCCCACCTCAGACTCTCTGCAAGGCCAGATCCTGTCTGTGATGTGGTGAATTTTCCACTAGATGCCAGGCCAAAATTCCTGCTGGGAGGAGGACTGGGAGCAGTGCGCAGCCTGCTGCACATCTGCCCAGGTGTGCTCACCTGGCTGCCTCTGCCAGGGAGGAGGAACAGGCTTGAACTGTGGGTGAACAAAAGCAAGTGAGGAGTGTCTTGGTAACAGGGTCATTGCAGAGACTGAGCTCAAGGCACAAGGACAATGGGTTTTAATTTTTGGCATTGCCAAGCACTGGAATTGCTGGTGGAATGGTGCTCATGCACAGCTCACTGACCTGAGGCTTGAGTTCAGCAGCTCCCAAAACACAGGTCACTCCTGATCCCAGGTGGGGACTCAGCAATAACAAATAAATATACAGCTCTGACTGAAGTGAAGTGTTAAATTATGGGATTTGGGTCACAATCCACAAAAGCACTTGGGAGCAGCTGCCTTTGATGAGACATCCTGAAGCCAGAGGCTTCTGCAACAGCAGTTTACAAAGCAGTGCCTGCCAGGGACAAAACTGATTTACAGTAACATCAAAACCTAAGTTATTGCATTGCTAAAGCACATAAATCAGTCTCTAGTGCTGCTGGTACAGACCAATAATCCACGTACAGCAAAGGTGAAGTGCTGCACAAAGAGCCCCTTTCCCACTGGGAGCAACCTGGGACACAAAATGCATGTAAGGAATGACCCACAGCAGCGGTGCTGGCATGACCCCAGGACCATCCTGGTCCCAACTAAAACCAAACCCTCTGCCAGGACTCACAGCACCAGCTGCAATGAGGATGCAGAAGAGTGGCTGAACTTCATTTTACTGTGTTAGTGACTATTATTTTGGTGTTTGCTCATCCTGTTTTCCCAGTGCCACAGTCCAGCTCCTGCACTGGAAGGAGCAGCCAAAGAGCACAGACAGAAAGCAGAGGGTTTTCAGCCCCAACTATTGGTTTTAACTTGGAAAATGGCTTAATATATTTCATTAACATGGCTGTTTCCCAGCCTTTTGCCCCAAAGGTCTGCACTGTACCCCACCATAAGCTCCTTTGGGAGCTGACTCAGAGGAAAGTGCCATTACAGGATGAGCAGGATTTTAGGGCTCCAGGGACACACCACAGTCCCACTGTGCACACACAAACCCACCAAAAGCCTCAACAAAGAGGACAAAAACATGAATACTCACCCTCTCCCCTGGGTCACCCATTAAGCCCACAGGTCCAGTTGGTCCTGGAGGTCCTGGAAGGCCCTAGCACGGGAAAAGACAGGGAAAAAATAAGCCACTAAAATGCGTTATTATTTGTAGCAGATTTATACAACGAGCAGGAAAAGGTTTAGAGCCTTCTGTTTATTTTTGCACCAGAAAATCCACCCCAAAGCACTCCGTGCACATGTGTGGCATATGGAAGCAATAGAGCCCGGGGACAGCCGTGTGCCGAGCCCTCCACGTGCATCCCAAATCCAGAGCAAGGGGAAAAGTGCCACTTACTGCTGGGCCTTCAGGACCAGGTGGGCCTTCCACCAGCATACCCTGGGCAAGAGGAAGGAAAAAAAAAAGTGATTAGCAAGGCACATCCCCCAGGTCACTTTGATTCCAGGGCTTTATTTAAGCCCTGTGCTTAAATAGTTCAGGTCTTGCTGCTACGTGGAGGCACCCCAAGATGAAGGGTTTCCACTCTCTTGGATGACATCTCCTGTGTCCCTGCTGCCAGAGGCACAGAAGGCCCACTGAAAAGCCAAATAATGTCTGTTTAAATCACTGAGGGCACAGCAAACAGCCCTTACCCCCAGCATCAGGCCCACCCTCAGCCCAGCAAGGGTCACCTTCCTAAACACAACCCTTCTCTCTTTGCCCACGGTCAGGCAAAAGGCAAACCTTGGAGCAAAACCAGCCTTGATGGTGCTGGAGCTTCAGGGAAAAAAACACTGTTTCTAGACCCAAAGAGCTTGAAAAGAAGTTAGCAATCAAAATGCAAGATGTCTTTCAAAATCATTTTTTTTTCCAGCAGACTGCACGCTCTGATTTACTCCGTGCATGTAGGAAATCACTGCGTGGGCAAAATGGTAAAATAATGCTTCTCCATCCTTTTTAATCTAAATATTTTGTCATAACTTCATATCAGATCTATCATGTACTCAGTAGAATTGAGGTGGTTTTTCTTTTTTTTTTCCTTATGAGTAAGTAAGAGGTAAAAAAGAAACCTCCCAAAAAACCTGGCAAGCGTTTTCCAGAAGGCATCAGGATGATGTGTTGGGAAGAGCTCCAGAGAGAGCACTGCCCCTTTTATCTCTGGAGCCCAGCAACAGGCAGGTCAAGCCAGAACAGTCCCTGCACTTCCCATCTCATCTGTAGGAAACGGGGACATTTCTCCTATGGGATGAAACCCATTTTAAAAATCTGTAGATTAGCAGTTGGCTCACGTGGGTGAAGCCTGGAGGAAGCAAGTGCAGGGACTTGTTTGGGACACCCTTAACTGTACTCAGGCTCTGGTGCCAAAAGCCTTGGCTGACCCAGGGCAGCCACTCCAGCAGACAGGGCTGAGCTGAATGAATCTGAAGTGTCTAGAGGAAAATCCAGGCATTCCTGCCCCAAAAGCCACAGTCTCTAAGCCCAGAGGAGCAAAAAATAGCATAAAACACGCTGCGATGGACCATCCCTGCTTCCATCAGTGGGATACACGTTTCTGCACCACTAATGCGTGGCCAGCACTATTTTCTGCCTTTCCCAGTGTCCACACTACTCGTTACCACCTCGTTTAAAATCTCATTTAAAGTCTGGCTTCCCCCTCAGTTGGATGTGTGAGGGGAAATTTGCTGCTGCTGCCACCACAGAAGTGCCTCTGCAGTTGTTCTTCACCAGGAAAGAATTTAGGTTTCACCCTGTGCCCATGTTTTGACAGTCTCCATGTTGGCCATGGAGACACTGCTCTCCCCTGGGTGGGAATTAGGGATAAATTCCACATCTCCTTCCTCCAGCCTGCACTGAGTATGAGCTATTGCTGGTGGAGACTTCAAAGGAGAGGTGAGTTCTGTTGATGGAGAAAATGTCCCCCAGAACACCCACTAAGCACTGATCCCTTTTTGGACACACAGTGAAGGACATTGCAGGGAACCCCCCAAATCCATCCCACAAAATTTTTGTGTTGTGTGTGACAGGTTCTAAACCGAAAACTAATCAGTGTCTGGGCTGGGACAGAGAATCACAGCCCACACAGGACTCCCCAGGAGATTTCTGGGCTGCTGGGTGCCAGCATTACCCTGGCCTGAGCACACAAGAGCGCTGAGGTTCTCCTTCCCACGGCCACCTCGGAGTCTGGGGACACTCCTCCACATGGGCAAGAGTCAAGGCTAATTAGCTGATTTGGGATGCAAATATCCTTGGCATCTTGCCATACTTATCTGTTGGTTTATGTTGAGCTCCAGCCTTAGGGACATCTGGAGATTCTCCCTGGCAAGAAACCTCCACTGTTTATGTGATTTCTCAGCAATAGGAGCGATGGAAACGTGGGAGGGTTTGGGGACAGGACCCGTGGAGGGTGATGCCACCGAGGGCAATCACCTTGGGGAGAGCAGGCAAACTACGGATTTGGGACTGTCCCGGGGAAAAACAGGGTGTTGCTTCCACTCAATCAACACAAGTGAAGCCACTATCACAGCCACAGCCCAAAGTCTGGCTCCAACACACAGAGGTGCTGCACAAAGGCTGCACAAAACCCTCCCCAAAAGTAGATGTGAGCACCAGGGTCCCCCCGAAAGGGACAGAGGGCTCTGAGGAGGCGGCAGCACCCTGATGGCTCCAGATCTGGGATGTTTGGGGTCCCCGCATCCCTCCTCTCCATCCCTCCTCCCCATGCCCCTGTCCTGCCCTGCTGCCTCCAGCAAGTGTCAGCACAGAGCAAGGATTGAAGGACAGGCGGTTCGAACGAGAGAAAATCCAGCAGAATCCAACTTTGCGTTTGGTTTTTATTTCCCTTCTCCTGCAGCTCCCACAAAAACATTAAATAATAATATTTTTTTTTTTTTAAAAAAAAAAAAAGGAGCTAAAAAGCGCAGCAAATCCGAATTTTCCTGCTAAAGAGGAGCCGCACGGAGAAGGACCGGGCGGCATTTGGTCTTGTTTACTTTCTGGCAAAAGCTGTACATGCTCCAGTGTTTGGAAATCGTGCAGGCGGCCAAATTCTTTCTGGATGATTAAACTTAACTATTTTGTTCGCTTTGTAGCGTTTCGGGCTGGGCTCCTGCCATCGCCTTCACGGGGTTTGGCTGCTCCCCCTACTCCCTCCCCACCCCTCCGATAAGGAAATCGCTCGCTCTTCCTTTTGTTTGCAGGGTGGGAGCGAGACCCAGAAAGGAAGAGAAGGAAGGAAAGGTCGGGAATGCTTTTATAAGGAACTTTTCTAAGGGCCTTCCAAGCCCCGCTGCTGCTGCACCCCAGCTTCTCCCTGGCTCCCCTCCCCGCTACCCGCAAAAGTTTCAGGCAAAGGAGGAAAGGAAGGAAGAACTAGAAGAAAAATAGTGGCTCGGGATGATGGGAAGTGCTGCTGCAACGCTGGCCTTCTGCCAAGGAAAATTAGGTTAATTGAGCTGGTGGTGAGCAGCGAGCATGTGCTCAGCCTTCCTGCGACTTGCTCAGGGGAGGTGGGTGCGAGGACCTGAAGTTCCTACTTCCAGCTTGGGGAGGAGCAGGAATGGGGGTACCTGGGCATCCTGACACCCACAGAGAGGGACAGACAGACGGGCATCAACCAACAGCCTCTTGCTCTGCTCAGCAGGAGCCTCTGAGCAAGCCCCAGCCACTCCCATAGTGGGGCAGCTGGGCAGCAGCTCCATCTCCACCTCGGGGGTGCTCAGGTGGGCACCCACATGTTCTGCAGAATGCAGAGGGCACAGGCAGATTATGACCATTATTTAGAAAGAAAAACAACCTCAGAAACAGCTCAGGGCAGAACTACAAAAAAGAGTTTGCTGGGTTCCATTCCTGGGGCGACACAGGGTTTCTCTGCAAGTGGAATCTGGTGGGACCCTGGGGCTGGTACAGGAGCAAACCTCTCCTTTTCACAGCTGTGTGCGGGGAGAACCCTTTTATTTCCAGAGGGATAAACCCATTAGTTGCACAATTAAAGCCAACCCCAGGCTGCAAGTTCAGGTCAGGATACGACCTGGCCACCGGCTGCGGGTGCTCGGGGGAGCAGGTTCGCTGTGGAGCCAGGGGCACTTCCAACACTCTGGAGGGGTGAGATGTGCCCCCTGCCTGATGCTCCAGCTTTTATTTTGCTAAATGAGAGATTTCACAGGAAATTTTGCACTTCCTTCGTAATTTAGGTCACTTCTTGAAGTTTAAAAAAAAAAAAAAATGTAATTACAGCATTTTCTGTTTAAAGTTTTCAAATGAACCAAGTAATTCTTTCATGGGAAGTTTTCCTCCCTCCCAGCTGTACCACTGAGACAATACTGAACCACGAAGACACACTGAACAAGTCCTTTGTGCCTTTTTTTCCTGGAGAAAAACAGCAGAACCCAAAAACCCAGATGGTCCTTACCGGCTCGATAATGGCAGGTTCCCCCTTCTGTCCCTTCTCACCCCGCGGGCCCCCGATCTGCAGCACACAAGGGAAACACAGGAGTCAGAGAGGACACAGCCTTCATCAGCACCATCCCCAGTCTGAGCAGGAACTGGAGCTGGAGGTCCTGGGAGAACGGCAACCCAAGGAACTGCTGAAATTCATGTTGGAAAGACACGAGGCAGCTCCTCCTCGCCCCTGGTGCAGGTGGGTGAATCCAAGCGAGACGATGCTCCCACGCTGGGTTTTGGTTGCTAATTACGCTCTGAATGATGGAAAGGCAAACACTATGAACTAGTCTTCTCCTTGATGGAGAATGAACCATCTTACCCCTTCGTAGATGGTGTCCTGGTTCGCAGGCATTCCGGGGCCGATGTCGGGAGAGGCCGTCCGGTCGTAATAGTTGTAATAATTCCCATCGTACTCTTTTATTGTTTCCTCGGTGAAATCTTTATCCAGGTCATCTCCTCCTTGAGCAGCCTGGAAGGGAAAGAGCAGCAACGTGTCAGGCTGCAAATCTCACTTGGTTCCACACACTGGGATATTAATAATATTAATAATATTAATAATATTAATAATATTATGTTAAGGGGTGTGATTTGTGCAAAGTTAGGGGGTGTTTTATAATAATAGTTAAATGTAAAAAATCTGGGGAAAAGTTAAATTCTGGAGTTTTAAGTTCTCCAGTGACCCCCAAGGGTCTTCTCCAATGTCAGGCAAGAAGCATAGGAGAATTTTTATGTCAAAAGGCACACCCTGGCTTGCCCTGGGATTTTTTCGTTGATCCCTGATAAAACACTGTGAATATAAAAGCTTGAGTGAGGAAAACAAAACTCATCTCACGTCAGGAGGATCCAGCAAACTCTGAATTGCCTAAAGAAAGAGGGAATGGAAGTTCCAACTCCAAGTCCTCCTCATCTCTCATGGCCTCAGCATCTGAGACCCTGGATTATCAAGCACAAGAAGTCACACATCCGTTCCCATATTTAAAATGCACATCAAAACCACAATGTGTCACTGTGAGTATCCAATTACAGGAGGAAATGTGGAAAAATCCAAGTCCGCTTCTATGAAAACCTCCTGTTTGTTTAGTCTGGGATCCAATTTGCAACTGTCCTTGTCCAAAGAGCAGCAGAAGAAACTTTTTACAGAGCTGATGCCTTAATCCCTGAATCCCTCCTGAATCCTCACAGCAACAGATGCTATGGGCCACAAGCAAGGACATCTAGACGAGTATCAGAATTTCCTTGCTCCTCTCCATATCCCTGTGCTTCCAGCAGCCTGGCAGGCACAGTCCCTTGGCATCCTTTACTTGGAGCAGCACTGCAAAGAACAACATGTGCTGCTGATATTTATTTTCTTTCTTTCCTATCCAGGTAATGACCAAAATAGTCCGTAAACTGAATTATTTCCAGCGCTTCCTGGAGAAATTATCTCCTCAGTACTATGAATTCAGAATCATTTAAATGCCATCACCACTTCCAGACCTTGTTTCTGTGCCAAAACTGCTCAGAACCCATAAACACAAGCATCTGGATCTAAATTCAAGAGGTTTTAAATTAAGAATAAGCCCAGAGCTAAGGCAATCATCACCCCACCTTCTTTTACCTCTGCAAATACCAACTAGCCTTGGCAGAAATTGTAGTTTGGCAATTATTCAATTAGAAAACTTGGACAAGTCAGCATTATTTTTTCCTTTGTGCTGTTCAAATGGATCTAGTGCTATCACACGTGTCTTTTGCCCTGTTTGAAATCTTTTACCTAGTTTTGCACTTTGAAACCTTAAAACCTGTTTATCTGGCTGTAAAGGTTTGGGGATAACATAGGAAATTGCATGTCTTGAAATGAATATCAAAAATGTCTGGTTTGATATTTTAATTAAGGTCCATGAGTCTATTTGCATGGAAAGATGATATTATGAATAACTGGGCAGAGAGGGAGGAAAGTTCTGCATGCTGAGACTTGCAGGTGCTTTGGAGAAAAACCAAACCAAAAGCCTAAAAATAATCTCCTTAACAATGTTGTTCTACAATGTGGATGAGGAAAGAGTCAAGAAGGAAAAGAGGAGGCCCGAAAATCAGTGTGTGAGTACTGAGACTCTCCTTGGCTGGCAACAGCTTCAGTTAAACCACTTTTAGTTCTCCCTTTGAGAAGTAATGACCATGTGAAACGCTGGTATCACACCTGGACAAGGAAAACAAACTGCCTGAAGAACAGCAGGCCATGAACAAAACCTATCTGTCCCCTGCTCCTCCTGCTCAGGGGAGTATTGCTGCCTCCTAAATCCTGGAATTGCTTCCCTGGCACTTATCAGGGTGTTATCAGCCAGAAGGAAACCCAAGCCCGGGAGAGCCAGTGACTCTTCCTGCCTCCAAAGCTCTCACAGAGGTTCATTTTGTAGAACTAAATCCCCTCTTAACTCCTGTTGTAGGAATCAGTCTTCCCAAAATACAGACAGGTGAACTTCAGTAGTGACAGGCACGTCCTGACCTTGCAGCAAGTCTGTCAAGGGAGGATCAAAATGACCAGTATTATCCTCTTTGATCCCAGGACCAAAATTGAGCAGTGCCATGGCTGGCACTGTGGGGAATGCCCAGACTCCCAGCCCACCTCTGCATCCTTGTGCAGCAGTCCAGGGTCTCCAACTGCTGGAAGAAACCTGGGACAGCTTGAAATTATGCCACACTTACTCATGACCATGAGCACTATTTTGTTGCCCACACTATCCAAAAAACTTAGGAGTTTTTAATGCAATTATTTTGAAGGGTACATAAACTTCTCCATCTACTCTAGCAGGCTGTATTCCTGCTGGAACCCTGTTCCTAATAACAGGCACTGGGAAGGGAATTACATGTACGATCCTAATCCTCACTTCCATGTCACTTACAAAGCAGTTTGATTTTCTGCTGGACTCAAGGATTTGGTTTCCCCAGGAGTTTGTGGCTGCAGACAGGACCCTTAGCTCCTACTCCAAGGTATAAACCTGGAATCCATATCTTCTCGGGTATCTGTCCCTTAGGCTGGCACTTTTTGGGAGTCTTCCCTATGTCATGCCATGTTAGCCTTCGCCTCAGTGCACAGGAATCTCCTTCAGCGGGGCAAGTTGTGTCCTTTTCTCTGCTCTTCAGCTAAAAGATCCACTGGAGCAATATCCCACCCAGGAGAATTCCTACAGCCCTTCCCATCCAAACACCAGCTCCCCTGAAGCTGCCAGAGGCAGCCAGATGTTTTGCCAAGACCTGGCTGAGCTTTCCCATCAGAAAGCCACACGACGTTTCCCTACCTGAACTTTCCTCCTCTTCTATTTCCTTTTCCTAACAAGTAAAGTGGCCCTTGAGCCTCTTACTTCCTCTTCCAGTTTTCTGTTGCTTTTGTTTTGTTTGATTTTAAAGGTCACACTATCCAATCTTTAATTCCCCTCTATTAGAAAGTTCAATCTTGGCCAAAGATTTCTGGCTCTTTGTCAGGGAACAGAAAACTTTCCCATCCCTGGGCTCCCTCAGGTTGGCGCTCGCTCCCTCGATACGCTGGAGCCTCTTCTGTTTCCCTCTGTGTATCTTTTTTAGCTGCTCAGCCTGCTCCTCCAGCACATTTTTCAGCCCCACTTGGCTGGAGTGGATCCCCCCACGCCCCAGCCCTCGGGGCGGCTGGATCCACGCCTGCCTCGCTCCAGCTGCTCCGCTCTTTGCTTGGACGCTTTCCCCGACACCTTTTCATTCAAACTTCCAGCTCCAAGTGTCTTGGCCAACTTTTGCTGTCTCTTTTGCCACCTTCCAGCAGCTCTTGGAAAACCTGGAATTTTGACATCCCCGTAAACCAAGTAATTCTTCTCCACTTGAGAAACCGCCACCGAACTCTTCCTGGGGGGTAGGATGGGACTTGGCAACATTATGGACTGGTGTAGGTTGGAAGGGACCTTAAAGATCATCCAGTTCCAACTCCAACACCTTCCACCAGAGCAGGTTGCTCAGAGCCCCATCCATCCTAGCCTTGAACACTTTCATGTTATCTCACTGGCAATTCTCCTTGCTGATAATCCTGGATAATGAAGAATTTGCCTCATCTAGTGCTGTTATTTCCTTGCACAGTGAATTCTACAGCTCTGCAGCTCCCCAACAATTTATCTCCATCCCATCTAAGGCTCAGACCAACATTCACCTATTTGAACATCTGTATAAAAGGAAAGAACTGGGCAAGTCTCAGGGATAAGAGAGTCTCAAGTGCAACATATTTCAGTTGAAGCATATTAAAATTTGGGTAGATAAAAGTGTAAATGCTCCAACAGAAACGTCAGCTGTGGGATCTGGACTGATCTCATCTCTGAGTTGATCTGTGCAGAGAACAGAGGGGCTCGTTCTGGGTGAATGCAGTTGTTTGAAATCACTGGTTTGTTTTTTTCCCAGTGTTGAAATGCTGGTTTCTTTTAAGCAACAAACTGAAAAACAAAGATGCTATTCAGTAGGGCTGACAAAGTGAAAAATATTGATGTTCCCCATCAAATCAACATTTTAAGGATTTATATTAATAACTTGGAAGTAAAATGCTTTTAGTTAGATTTTAACATCAACCCTCATTTCTCTTTTTGTCAGAAAACCACTTCACACAAGGAAATGCAGATGTCAACATGAACAGATTTTTCCAGGGGAACAATCCTTAACTCTAAGTGTCTGCCTTTCCCACCCTGAAATATCTGGAGTGAAAATATTTTACAAGGAACTTCCTCTTCCAGCAGCTGCCTAAAACCCTCACGGGTTTACCATCTGGGTGCTTGCATCTCCTTTGCTTTCAGGGCTAAGAAACAGCAGAAATAACAAACAAAATGCGTTAAAATTACATCGGTCTCGTTGTAGGTGATGACGGTGCTGGTGGGGAGCTCGGCCTCCACGGCGTTTTCAGTGAGGCCACCCTGGGGATCTACTTCCTCGTTGTAGTTGATGTCTTCATAGGGCATGGGTGTGAAGTACTCCTCGTTGATGGTTTCATAGTTGTACTCATCAACAAGGGGATCATCCACTGTCCCATCCTCCTTCGGGGGCTTCCCGGGGTTCCCTCTCTCCGGTGGTGCTGTGGGAGCAGGATAATCCTGTGGCAGAAATAAAACACTGGAATCAGAGAAACAAACAAAAAAAAAAGAAGATTCTGCATCATCCTCCACCTCCCCTTCTATAAAGATGCTGTTTATCAACCTCATTGTTGCCAGGACCCCTCCTTGGTACCTCCTTGGTTTCAGGTCTCTCTCCAGCAGCCACTTCAGGAGGGCCAGGTTTGGTGGTGGGGGCTTCTGGTTTTACAGAGTCATCAACATCTTCATAGTAGGGGTACTCGTAGTAGTAGGTGTCACCTTCTCCCTCCCCGTCCGTGTACTGCAGGGAGGAGATGAGAAGCAGAAAATGAGCACCCCAGCATGTTCCTGACAGCTCCTTTAGACATCATGGCATCGAACTGACAGGGTTTGGTGAGATATTAGGGAGAAATTCTTCCCTGGGAGGGTGGTGAGGCCCTGGCACAGGTTGCCCAGAGAAGCTGTGCCTGCTGCATCCCTGACAGTGTTCAAGACCACGTTTTACGAGGCTTGGAGCAACCTGGTCCAGTTGAAGGTGTCCCTGCCCGTGGCAGGGGGTTGGAATTAGATGGGCTTTAAGGTCCTTCCAACACAAACCAGCGATTCTATGATTTTTTTTTTTTTTTTTAAACCACAGATTGCTGAGACCTCCCAGGTCACCCATCTGACATCCTGAGGGAGGGGAAGGAAGCACCTGAAGCCGCGCAGCCGCTCCGGGAAGCGGCGACGCTGTTTCCACTCATCCGACTGCACTAAACAAGCGTCCGTGTCACTTCCCACCCACCCACAGCCCGCAGGCAGAAGGGCTTTGGAAACCAGATATTTTTCAGTGTGTTCCACAAGGCGTCAGTCATTCTTCAAAATGAAATCCAAACACACCAGCTGGTTACAGCCGGGCATGGCGAATCTCTTCGCCAGCCCAATGCTCTCGCTGGCAGCCGGCGGTGGCGCGTGGAAGAGTTATTCTTACATGGAGCAACACGGCCCCAAGACAAGCCAGCTCTTGTTGAACTGCTGGCTCCAAGAGAAGAGTTTTATTTTCCTACTACCACGTATATTTCGACCGTACCAAAGTCTGTTTTATTTTTCTTATTTACTGTTTCTCCAGAAGCGCTGGTGGAGCGGTTGCAGCACTTCGCTGGAGCTCGCCACGAGCACTGCACTGCTCCCCAAAGCCCTGCCTAGGTGGAGGATTATTAATTCAATCTCAAAGATAAACTGGGAGAGCTGAGGGCATTACAGCTTTGTGGGGATTCAGCAGGAACCCGCAGGTCTGAGATCAGCTGAAAGCAAATCAGACCAAGAGAGTTGTTGAGGAGTGGCTGAGGACGCCAGGCACCAGCTGCTGGGAGCTGAGCCTGAGACCTCCCAAACAAAGTCAAAATTCAGGTGATGCTCTTCTGGAAATCAGCCACACCCAGACGTTTTTAATTGGGCAGCAAAAATTTAAGTGTATCCTGCATCAGCCTTTTTTAATTTGTTTTCTTTTTTTAAGAAAAGACATGAGGCTAATTCTTCATAGAAAAACTACTGAGCACAGCAGCTTACAGGGGTGAATCAGGAGCGTTTCCGCCAAAATGAAATTCAAATGGCACATCCGTGGGCAAAAGTATTTCCCTCTCCTTCTAACACCTGTTGTTTCAAGGAGTGTTGAAAAAGAACTGTTTAATCCATTTACAAGTTCAACAGTAAAATTTGAAATTTTACAAACAGGTGCCTGTTCTGGACAGGACTCGACCTGCCAGGGAAGGTCAGTGTTTTACACTCAAGTTGTCTCTCCTGCAAGTTTTTGAGCTCCAAGTGAATGTTCATTACAGTCTCTGGAAATGGGAGGAGTGCATAAGGAAGGGAAAACTCCCAAAGGCAAGAGCCAAGAGCAGAACCTACAAATCCTAAAAACAAGCTCTGTCCTGAATGTTAAGAGAGGAGTCGCGAGGAAGCTGAGCTTGAGGAAGAAGCTGAGTGTCTTTGGGACCACAGCATGGAACCAGATGCTGCTGCCCAAAAAAACATCCCCAGACCCGTGAGACACTTACATATTCATCCTGGTTGGGGTCCTGGGACTGGGGGGAGTCGGGGATGGCGGTGTCACAGTCGGGGCTGTAGTGTTCACAGTAATCCAGGGCCGCTCGGGGGTCCGCCACGATCAGGAGCTGCTGGATGTCACCCTGCAGGGAAGGGAGGGCAGAGGGTCAGGGAATGGATGGTGCACATGGAGCCACCAGCACGATGCTACAGTCACAGGCATGAGCAACACCAAGAAATCAAAAGCAAAACACTTGGCAGAGTCACCTCCCTGACACGGGCACGTCCCCTGAGGTGAGCCAGGCGAAAACCCTCCGTGTTCAGGGCTGGGTTAAGAAGCCACTTATCTCTGGTTTAAGAAGCCACTTATCTCTGGCTGCTCCATGAGGTGTGAAGCTGCTGTGCTTCATCCCCGGTCCCAAATGCACCTCCCCAAAAGATAAGCACATCTGCAGAGGGGTCACCCTCATGCCTCCAGCACGACAGCACCCAATGCCAGGTAAGGTGGGTGAGGGGGAAAAAGAAGAGAAAAGGGCTCTACACACCCCAAATCAGCTGGGGGCAATAAAAAACAACTCCTTTCCACCTGGTCCTGTGCAGGTGGAGTCTTGCAGGACTCCAGATTTGCCCTGTCCTGTCCAAAAATATGTTTATTGGCCTCAAAGCTTCTCTGCTTGTCCCACACCATCAGTTGGTCTCACAAAAGACATCACCCCTCCACTTCTACATCTTGCCTCACCTCAATTTTCCACCTGCAACAGTGTGGCAGACGCAGATAAAGATAAGAAATGCACCTGAGAATCCAAGAAAAGAGCCAAGGGGGGGGGAATTGCAGTGCTTATTAAAGACCAGGTGCAGAGGCAGCTCATTAGGCACCGAGGCTGGTTAATGGAGCGCTCGCTGCAGACAGAACGAAGCTCCAGCCACAGCCTGAAGGTCAGAGCAGAAATTGCTCTGTATTTTCCTGAAGAACCACCACACTGCTTAACCATAACACCAAAACCCAGTTTATTCAGACAGTTACATCAGACTTTACTACTTGGATGGTTAGAGTTGATATTTAATCAGGGGGAGAAAAATTTCTTGTTTAATAATAGAAAAACAGGGCTAAAGCATCGGGGAAAAAGCAGGAGCATTACGGCAAAACTGGGAGGGTGATCTGGGGATGTAATAGGAACCAGAAGCTCCACGTGGAGCCTGGCCAGATTGGCAAAAGTCCCCATGGAAAACCAAAGGCTATTTTTGAAATGATGGACCAAGTCTGCCTTGGCCTGCATTGCCCAGCCATGGGTGTCTCTGGGTCCTGGGGAGCTCAGCCTGCCATGAATGTGGACCACTGATTTCACTAAAGAAGATGCTGTTCACATTTTTTGGCAGAGATCCACCAGGAAAGAAGGTTGCAAGGACCATGTGGACCTGGCCACAACCTGCCTGACTCTGAGGGAAAGGAGTAGCTTCCAGCTGTATGGAGCTTCCCTCACCAAATTCCAGGCTATCACTCCCCTCTCTGCAGAAATTCTCGGTAACATCTGGGCACCTTTCAGATGCTACACAAGTAACCCTAAAACTGAGCATGGGTTTAAGCTTATTAGTCATTGTTTCCAGTGAATAACCTTTAGAAAATTAGCAGAAATGTCTGCAAAGTGGTTTTCAATTTTCCATTTTAAGAAAGAGAAACAATCTTTCCTTCCCTTCCCCCCTTTCACTTTTTTTTTTTATTTTTAAAATTCATACAGCAGTTCTGTCATTAACACTCTGGCTTTTTCCTTTTCAGTGTAACCACCAAAAAATAGAAATGAAGTATTAGAAAAACAGAAAATGCCAGGTTTTTGTCCTGTAGAACACTTCCCATTTCCAACCAGCTCTGGCCACCACCTGCCAATGGGACCCACACGGGGAACTTGCCCATGGTGTCACCTGCAGGACATCACCCAGCCCTGAGCAGGGACTGGAAGGAGCTGGGGGTGTCATGGGGGATCCTCACACCAAGTATCACCATCCCTGGTCTTCAAAGGCAGTTCAGAGCAACAAAACAGGCTGTTCCTCTGGAGCTCCCTCCAGCAGGGAATGCCCAACCTGGCCAAGGATTTTTGTTTCAAGTGGATGATGTGAAGACCCTTCCAGCTGCTATTTCTGCACGTGGAACCCCAGTCACCCCTCACTGACACCCAAGTTAAGCCATTTCTGCCCTTCTCTCACTCAGGTGGTTAAAGCTCCCCATTTTCCACGGGATGATGGGAAGTGTCTGGCACTGCTGGGATAAGCTGAAATGAAGCAGCCACAAAGCAGACCTGGTACTTGTCTGCAAGAGGCAAGGAAGGCTGAAAAAGCTTTTCCTCCCTGATAAGGTTGGATTTACACCTCAAGGAGAGCTGATAGTCTCCATCATATAACTGACCAGGCCTATAACTGTGTTTCCTCAAGGAGCAGATAAAGCAAGGAAAGGCATGTTGGCTAAACACAGTGCAAAAGGTTAAGCAGAAGAGAATCTGTTAAAGCTGAATTTGCTTTTAGTCTCAGCTGATGGCAGTTCTTGGGGACAAATACTGGCTTGAATCCCTGCAGGAGCTGAGCATCCTCTGGCTCTGATGGCCCAAGGCATTGGCAGTGCCTTTGAGTACATGGAAAAAAACCACCTGCAAATCCCAGTAGCCACAGGCTCCAGTCTGGGGGCCAGGGCAGAAACCCTAAACTCACTCAACACACCAAAGGACAGTGTTGGTCCAGCAGTTGCTGATGAGTGAGCAGGGGAGGATGAACAGGGGAAGCTTCCTGCTCGTTTTGGGTCAAGAACCTGAGAGAATCAGTGCGTAACTGAATAAATTTGGAATGCAAAGAGTGCCAGGAAAAAGCATGAGCCGCATCAGACAGCTCCTTCAGAGCTCACCACGCTTCATGAGCACCATTCCACATGGCCACTACTTTCCCATTTCCTTTTCAAACCCAATCAATCACCCTGCCCAAAGTTCATCCTTCTCTCGTTGTTCCAGCGGCAGCTTGAAAATCAAGGAAAAACTGAGGGACCCGATTTTGGGGCAATGAGAGCCCCAGGGAGCATCCAGGCTCCAGCACAGTGACATGGGCTGAGCAGCTCAGTGGTGGGGGAAGGAGGAGAGCTCAGTGGGTCGCCAGACCATTCATCTTTGTTTCATTAACAGCAAGTGCACAGCACTGGTGGATACCCCGTGTTAACACTTGTAAAAAGCAGACAGGAGTAAAAACCTTGTTAGCAAGATTCCCAGTCAATTGACCTCATCCCTCGGCGCAAAACAATAAAATGGGCTAATTTAGCCCAGCAATAAAAAGCCCCACTATCTGAACTTCACAAAAGATGCACAAAGCTGCGCTGTCAAGAGCCCCATTTCTTTGATTTAAAAAGCCGCCCCGCACTGGAGCGAGCCGTGCTGGGAGGGCCGCGAGCCCTTTGTGTCCTCTCGAGTGTGTTGCCGCTAATAAATTGCACCGGGAGCTCCCTGCCCCGGCCCAGGCTGACAAAGGGGCAGCCAGCCCCTCTCCCCTTCCTCGCTCAAGTGTCTGTTTGTTTCCCTTGTTACGGTTACACAAACCACCCCAGGCCTGTCTCCTTCCCATGTCAGCATCAGCGTTTTGCAGCGGCGATAACGAAGGTGCCGTTAATTCACACACACACAGAGCGCAGGGCGGGTTTTCCAGGGAGCCTTTGTAAGAGAGAGGACTTACGACTGCATCAATAAAGCAATTCAAAGAACTTCACCAGCCAAATCATTTTAAGACTTATTTTCTACTAAAGAGGGATCTAAGTCAGGGAGCAGGTCACTAAAGCTCTGGTGTTGCTTTAAAGGAGAAGCCCAGTGTCCTTCACCCTCAGCCACATACACAAGATAGAGGGTAAAGTTCTCTCTTGGCACATGAATGAGTTGGCACAAGTTCTCTCTTGGGCATATCTGGGCACTCAGGGCTCAAGAAAGTCCTCCAGTAACTGGGATAGTTTGTAGAATGCAAAGCACAGTTGTGGCTCCTGCCCCTCCTCTGTCAGCACAGTGAGACCCCAAAAGTCAGAGGTAGGATAAGTGCTCAGAGCACCTCTGAGCATCATCCCAGCGTGCCTTGTTTGATCTCAGCTGCTCCAGGAAAGAAGCCAAGCTGCAGCAAAGGGGTCAGACAAGGCCTCATCATCCCCACTAGTCCCTGTACCTGTGTACAAACCACAGCTGTGCTTTGCTGGTTCGACAAAAAATTTCAAGTGGAGAATAAAAAAGTCGATTGTTTTTGTTTTGTTTTTACCTGAAAATAACCACTATTTCATCCATCAGAAGAGCTAGCTTTTAAAAAAGGGGGATAAATCACATTTCGACCTTTATTCGTAGAGCTTCTTGAGAAGAGGAAAAGGCAGGACAGCACATTTATGAAAATGATTGTGAACTGTGAGGCTTTTATTTGCTCCACCAAACAGATGTAAGTGCAGACTGTCAGGACCAGTAAGAATCTATCTGACATTTATGGTAAAGCCATTTGTGCCTGATGACTCATTTGCTTTATGGATTAAGTTCCATCAAGCCAGTTTAATTCAACTCCCCAGCCAGCTCCCAGACAAGACTGGAAAAGCTCTTTCTGGAGCATTTTTTAACACTTATTCTATATGCCTGCAAAAAATGTCACATCACTTCCAATGACATCAATTTCAGTAACTTGGAGAAATCGTTGTGGTTCAACAAAAAAAAAAAAACCTCAAAAAACAGCTGGCCTGGATAATCAGAGTGACTTCATCTGGCATTGGCAGCAGCTCCATAAATACTGGGATTCTTCCGGGCTCCCACTGCAATGCACTGATAATTAACTGGACTGTTGGTTTAATGCATTACCCCAAAGTCTGAGAGACAGCATCCCTAAGAATAAAGGCAGCTTGGTGTGCTTTTCTAAACCCCTGCATTTAAATTGGACAAACACAGGCCTGGGATGTACAATTGTATCAAAAAAATCTGCACGATTGTTGGAAGTAACTGAGATATTGCTGAGTTTTATTATAACAAACTCGCCGGTTCCATAAACCCAAACCCAGGCTGAAGAGTGGCAGAGGTTCAACGCAGCTCTGTGATGAAGTGAAAGCTCAGGGAGCTTCCAAAAAACCTAATCTGTCTCAGAGACAGCCTGCCAGCCCTCAGATGTTCCACTTGATAGAACCAGTCATCAGCACTTGCCCAGAGATGCTCATTGCTATGGACACAGCAGTTGCCCTGCTCCAGGGCTCCAAGCAGGTTGGAGTAAAAGCGGTGTTGGAGACGTCAGGGAAGAAGGGAAACAACAGGGGACCCAGAACTCACTGTGCTCCCAGTTCTGTCGTAGTGAGACCCCAAAAATCAGAGGTACTTTACGTGCTCAGAGCATCTCTGCATCCTTTGCTGGCATCATCCCAGAATCCCTCATTAAGACACAGCTGCTCCAGAAAAAGAAGCCCAACTGCAGCACTGGGGTCAAATGAAGCCTCATCGTGTCTGCCAGTCCCTCTACCTGCACCCTGAGCCCCTCTGGCCATTCAGCCACAAACAGGAGTGATAGTTTTGCACTACAAAATGAGAAGGCAATTGTTCAAAGTCTGGCTAAACCACAAAAAAAAAAGGTTTGACTTAGCTGCAGTCATGAGTCAGCTACGAATACTGGGTGGTTTGGGTGAGTCCAGCTGGATGTTTTTGTCCCTGTCCTGCACACAGGGACTGCGGGATCAGCCAGGGCAGCTTTGCTGTGAGGCCTCTGCTATTTCCCCTCCTGGGCTCCAGTTACCACAAGCACAGCTCCTGCTGGCTTTTGGCACTCAGAGAGGAGCCTCTTCTGAGCCTTCTTTAGCAAAAACAGGTTTAATTAAGCAGAACAGCGATAGAAGTTTCACTAGAACTAAAAATGGCTTCAAAGTAAAACCCTCTCAAGTGAGGGCTGACAAAAGTTTCTCTTTCCCATGGATCTCCACCTGGGCACCCCAAGAAACTCCCTCTCACAACATGTCAGCCCAGTCCTGCATCCCCATCCCCAGATCAGCCATGAGCATTTCTGATATTAGACTTGCAGAACACACAGTAGTTGTTTGGACAACACACAAGCCTCTTTCCCTGACCACAGCAACAAGAAGCAAATAAGTCCTTTGGCTCAGTGGTAATTAACCTCCCCAGTAATTTTTCAACCTTTTTATTTTACAATCCCAGGGAGGAACCCAATTGCCTATCAAATGAGAATCCACTAAATCACTGCTAGTCCCAGCTGCTGGATTTGAAGGAGTGAGACAGGGAAGTGCTGTCCCTTCCTCTTCCATGAACCCTGGGAATCTCCAAGCTGTCACCAGCACCCAGCCCTGCTCCAACAGATGAAAACAAAGTTGGCCAACACCACATCGTGCTTCCTCCATCCATAGCTGCTGGATCCCTGGGTCAGCACCCTCATGGCTGTTTCTAAAAATTAAGAGGCTTTTTGGAGCAAAAGGATGCATTTCCTCCGTGCTTGCAGAGACCACAGCACGCTGTAGGTCTGTCTGTGTGACATCACAACACAACTGTGGAGCAGTTTAGCAAGGACTCCTTATTGGAAGGGAAGGACAGGCAATTCCCTGAGAGGAGAACAAAAGCCAGATGGCTTTGCTAATTCTGGAAAGCTCTCCTGAAGAAGCTGTCGCTCTGCCAATACCCAAATACCAGTCAAGGACTCGAGTCATTAGCAGAGCAGAAGACACCAGTACAGGGTTTATTTCCAGGTGTCTGCTTCCCACCCAGCCCCAATAACCACACTGTAAATAACTCCCTGACCTACTTCAAACATTCCCCAGCAGCAGCCACGGCCACCGGCACGACACGGAGCACCCTCTGCGCTCACCGGAGCAAAAGTGAAGGCAGAGCTTATACCCAAGTCCTTCTTTGTTTGTGAACACAGAGCTAATCCCCAGAGACAACACACACAGCATTCCCCAGCAGTATGGATTATTTACATGGCAGGGCTTTACAGGATCCAGCCACTGTTCCAGCTCCCCAGCCCCAACGGGTGAAAGGTTTCCTTGCCTTTCCGAGTGGCTGAGTTTGTCAAACCCATTAATCATGGCTGACTTCTTCCTGCCACTTTCCCTGGAAGGCTCACCAAATCCTGACAGCCCAGAGCCCCTTTGCTCTCTCTGCAGTCCCCTGTAACAGCTCTAAAAAAATACCCCTTCCTCAGCCCTCAACTATCCTGCTTCACTTCGTGTCATCCTGCACTGAGAGCTTCTCGTGCAGGGACCAGCGATGCCACAAAGAGAACAGAAAAGGGACGGGATGCAAAAGCCTGACCAAGCTCAAATGGACATTTAATGATGGGGCAAGAGCCCAAGCCAAGCTCCAGATTCCCCACACATTCTCCCTGCCCCAGCTCCCCATCCCTTCACTGCCAACACTGATTCATCCCCAGGCACTTCGCCTAATTGAATCCTCCATCCTTTCAGAAGACATATCTAATCACCAGTTTAAAGATCCCCAAAAGCTCTGGGGCTGCTTTATGCTTTCAGATAATTGTATTTCACCTTACTCAACCTTGGCCCTGCCTGACTGAGGGGCTGCAGTGCTCGGATGAAGCATCACACGCACATCACAGAGGCTTAGCCTGTGTCTCCCACTGTGATCCATAAATGAGCATTGCTTCCAGTGGGCAATCCATCTTTCCTAGCTAAATGCCAGTGCCTAGACCTTGGAGGACAGTTTTTGTTCAAGAACTTACCAAATGAGTGGAAAAACCCAGCTAAGGCAAATTAGCAACCTGCCATTTAATTAAGATCCAGCAACTTCGGGGACGCAGGGCAGAGAGACAAACAATCCTTCAGACAGAGGCAGCTCAGAAAGCAGGTGGTGTTGGCAGAAGCACAGAAAGCATCAAACCTACAAACTATTTACTGCAACTCCACCCTGGCAATGCATTTCTCCAGGGGTTTTGCTTCCAAGCTGGAAAAGGCACCATGGGAAGAGCAGCTCTGCCCCACGCAGTCCCTTACAACAAGGAACATCCCAGGTCAGGCAGTGTTCCTCACACCCACATACCCTGGGATATGTCGAGCTTCCCCTTGACTCATGTCTGGAGCTGCAAAGCCCCAGACACGGGCTGTGTGCTCCACTGCAGAGCAAATACTTCCAGTATCTGCTGCAGCTCATTACACCAGGGAGCAGGACCCACCCAGAGGAGAAATGACTCCTCAGCTTCTGTTTGTCCTCACGTTTCCGTGCAGGCAGCCTGACATCAGCCACTCTGAGCATGGTGGCATCATCATCATCACCATCACACACTGGAGTCCTTTGGAACAAAATATTTGCAAACTCTGATTTTCCCTTCCAATTCAAGCTCCCTGCTCACCCAGGTCCCTCTCAGAACCACTGCTGTCTGTGGATTTGTCTGCATTCCTCCTCTTGTGAGCGAGCACAAACACCACAGTCTCTTCTATGGGACAGAAAGGTATGTCCAGGGCAAAGCAGCCAAAAATTTGGGACTGGAGGAAAGGGAAAAGGCAGCCAAGGTGCCTTATAAAAACAAAGCAAATAGAAAGACCTGCTGAAAACACCCAGAGGCAGATATCCTTAAATCAACAACCATCGTGCTCAGACACTCTGCTGGCTATTTTTATACATTTATGTCTGTTAAACAAATCACAATCTATCTACGAGGATTTTTGGGTGCAAAACAATCAGTTATGGACATGAAAAGCAGGATGGGGCTGAATGGCTTCCCCTGCTCCGTGGCCCCAGCCTGGAAGGACAGACGGACTGGGAGAGGGGCTGCACAGACTGGTGTGACAAAAGGCTGCTTTATATTCACTCCTCCTCTATAGCCTGGCCAAGCACTGTGGTAACACAGGCAAAAATAATATGAGAGGTTTCTGCAGCTATTTTGCAAAGAGGGGAAAAATAATAGCACAGTTCAGGTTTTTAAAGGGAAAAAAATAAAAGAAAGAAAGAAAAGAAGAACACCCTGACAGTCCCACCTCTCTCCACCCCAATAAAGAGAGAACATTACTCTCAAATTTCACTTGCCTATTGTAAGTCGAGTCTTTATATTTGCAAAATGAGTATTTTTAAACTTTTGCTTTTAATTGTGTGTTCTGAGCAGATGGTCTGACCCCCCAGCAGATTAGAAACATATGTGAAGAATAAGGAATCTGAACCACAGGTTTTTATTAAACTGCATGACTTTTAGTTCAGATTTCATCACACTGAAGTAAATATTTTTCTCTCTAAAGCAGCAGCTGCATGGTAGGTTACCCATAAGAGGTGGTTTATATATGTACACATAAACACATGTAGCTGCCTCTACCTGCATGTCCCCTGCTTGCTGATAAACACCATAGATGTTCATCATGTGAGGATGAAGAATTGTTGGCCAGGGCTTGGAGCAACCTGGTCTAGAGGAAGGTGTCTCTGTCCATGGCAGGGCGTTGGAACCAGATGATCCTCCAGGTCCCTTCCAACCCAAACCATTGTGATTCTGTGAAGAACTGCATCACCTACAGCAGGGACCACCCTCAGCTGACACTCTTCTCTTAAGAGACCCTTTACAGATCTCCTGCAGTGACACCTTCCCCAGGAACAGAAAATGGGACAGGAGCTGCTTGGGACTGAACCACCAGAGGTTCTCACAGCCACGGGATGGAAGCTTTGCAATGGATCTCTAGAACATGCTGCTTTAACCAGCTTCACTGGGAGGAATAACTCCTCTGATGGCTTATCTTAGAGTTGCTGGCTGGCCAAAGGTGTCCCTTCTATTTCAGGAGAAAATTATTAAAAAAAAAAAAAAAAGGTAAAAAACCTGACTGCAGAGAACCCTTCCAAGGTGATTCACTTCTTTTTGGCTGCTCCTAAACTCCCATGAACATGGTAAATAGTCTGACTTTCTTTTCCCCTCTCTAGTTTTGACTGAAAAGTAGGAAACTCAATTCTGAGAAGAGCTGGAATGAGAGAAAAGCAGGTTGAGACTCTGCAGGCAGGGCCAGCTTGGCAGGAGGACTTGGCACGCTCACACCAGCTCCCAGGGAATGTGTGAGATGTTCAGGTCACACCTGGTGTAGGTCCTTAGCAGACCTGCTCTGTGGATGCTCCTGTGTGGGATCTTAACTGTTACCTCCGGTCAGAACCAGTTCTTGCATTTTTTTTTTGCCAGCACAAGGAACTGGATTATCTGTCCCTGCAGGGAGAGGAAATATTTGGAGAAGAGCTGTTGTAGGCATGTGCCAGAGGGAAACACCATCACCAGAGGAACAACACAACTCTGTGACTACAACTGCTAGTACTTAAATACTCATCCCATGCATACCAGCAACCACACTGAGAGTTATTTAATTTGAAGGTTTAAGCTAACACATGAGGTAGCATTCTCCTCTAACCAATTCATTAGGACAGCAATGCACTTTTTTGGCTGGTTTCCCCCCAAAAGCAAGCCCTGTGTGATCCCTTCGTGCAGCGGCGGGTGTGCCCGTCTATCCCAATAACTCTTCAATCTGAGACCTGATTTCAATCACTTTTGACAGAGGAAAAAGGCTCAAGATAATTAAAGTGCTATAAATGTCATGGAAACAGACAGCTCAGTGAAATCCATCATCCAAGTGCGTTGTCTGGGGAGGCTCAGCAGTGAGTTCACATCCCAGCAGACACAGGCATGCACAGAACTCATCTCTTTAATGTTCCTACCATAAGCTGAAGCAACCACGAGACACAAATTAGAAGGAATCTAGACCTGACTAATCTCAAAGCATCTCTGAGATTCCCAATTCCCGCAGTGACTGCAAAAAGATGAAGCTGAAATGCCACAAAATAAGCAGGTTTCCTTGCATCCCTGCCCAGGCACGGAAAACACCCTCCTCTCCTCAGTTTTCCTGACACGAGAAGAATGGAGAAGGAAAGTGAGCAGCTCCAGGTCTCAGCTAAGCCAGCTCCCCTGGGGGCTCCCAGAGGAATTTCATGGGACACAGCAGAGCCCAAGGGTTGGTTGACACCTGCCACCAGATGCTGGCCATGCCCAGAGTGGCACTGCCACCCAGGCAACCTCAGACAAGCCTTTACCCCAGGACAGCGGCCGATCCATCTGCACAACACACTTGTAATTGCTACTGGCTCTTCAAACACACCAGGATCAAACCCTTAGTGCTATTTTTTTTTTTCCTCTATGATCACACAGCAGCCCATCCCTCTGTGATTTCTGCCTTCAAACTCCTCATTTGGTAGCTTAAAATCAGCATTTATGTCATGCTCCACACAAATTACAGCCTTGAGCCCTCCTAAGAATAGAGGCTCCACAATCACCATGTGCTGTGTTGTCACTGCTTTTACATCTAGACCTTCATGGAGTGGTCATCAAACATCTGGGGGTTTTTTTCCTCCCCCTCCCGATTATAAATGCTTAGTGGAAATCTATAGGATAACTTTGAAAGGAATGCTTCAAAATCTGCCCAGAACTTGTACCACACAGTTCACAGGTACTTCTTTTTAATTGAGGCACCCACCATCTGTTTACAATATTAATACCACCCACTGAGAGTGACTTCAGAGCACCAGATTACTCAAAACCCCAAAATCTATCCCTCAGATATCTCTCCAGAATTCAAACATGGTTTTCTTTTCGCCCTTTCTTTGAGTAATTCTCTATTCCAGAGCATTCACAAAACCACCAGTGTGAATACCCCCCCCCCCCAGCAGCAGTTTTTCCAGCAGTTCTTCCCAGTTGTTTTCCAATAGGAGCTGATTTGGCTCAGGTACGTTCACACGGTGTGGTTTTGTTCCCTAATTGAAGCATCAAGTCAGATTATGCTTCTGAAACCTCACAAGCGGCAAATTAGACTATTCACAAAAAAATTCTCTTTATTCTCTCTCAGAAAGTTGGCTTCCCTGGACATGCTTAAGCAGGGTGGCTCAGGAGACACCTGGAAATGGGATTTTGCAATTTAGATAGTCACGAAATTTTCCATGCAAGGACAAGGCAGTGGGACAACGTGACACGGTGGTGCTGTCCCTGAGAACCATCCCCAGTGTCCTGTGTGCCAGCAAGGCTCAGACCCATGGACAGCATCCCACAGAACTCATTCAGACCCTCTGGAAAGCTGCATTAACTCATGGCATGCACACTGTGGGAGGCATTTACATAAAGGGGGGACAGGGTCAGCCTGACCTTCAGTGTCCAGCATGGAAATTAAAAAGGGAAAGAAAAAAATCCCACAAAAGCCCAGCCCAGGCCTCTGAGAAATGAATGGAACAAAATGAATGGATGTCATTGTCTGTCCTGCTCTGCCAGCCCTTTAACTAGCAGTTAATAATGCTGAGAGAGTGAGAAGATGAACCCATAAGCAATTTTGAAATAATCCCCTCATTTTGCATCCCGTGTATTCCAAATAACGCTGCCTTTCTGCAGCACACACTCAATACCCTGCGCTCCATAGGACAAGCTCAAAAACCATATTTTCTGCCTTTTCCTCGCTGCATTCATTAGGAATCCCTGGAAGAAACCCAAGGCCCCATTTCCCCTTGTCCTCCACTGCTCTCTGAGCACCAGGTAGCCCAGCACAGCCTGGCTGTGTCCCAACCACTGCCACCACTCTCGGGGTCCCAGTTGTCACCTCCTGAAGGTCATCCCCCACTGCAGCAGGGCCTGAGCAGCCCCACAGCCTGGCTGGTGTCCCCATCCACAGTCCAGGGACCAGCTCCGGGCAGAGCCCTGTTATCCAGGCTACCTTTTCCAGGGGAAACAAGGAAATTGCAGTTTTCCTTGGAGAGGCGATGCAGAGCGGAGGGGAATATTCAGTCTCCAAAAACTCCAGGTAATCCCAAATTAGAGGTTGCAAGGCTGCCAAAGGCCGCCCAGCCTTCCCTTTTCTCCTTGTGGTCATGCAGACCTGACCACATACTCAAATTCCCTATTTTCTTTGCCATTCCATTTAGTGCTGCGTTTCTCCCCATCCAACCTCACCTCCTGATGTCACCAAGGGCCCGTCACGCCGTTCCAAGTTCCCCCTCTCCCTCCAAATCAAATAATCCTCTAATAACCGAGCGAAAGGGCTGGCTTTTTTTCCCCTCCAGGAGTTATTTTTCAATGACATATGTGTGAACCGTGAAGGGATAAGTTTAAAACCCGATTCTCCCTCCTCACGAGCCGTGGCCCAGCACATCACACCGCCGCTCCTTCGCGCCGAACGACGCCGTTTCCCAGCTCCATATTGATTTATTCCCCTTTGCTACGTGGAAAATCAGGAACCAGATCAGCTCCTGCTGGCTGTGCCGCCCACGTGAAGACGGATACGCCAGTGGATTGTAAGGGGGACTCTCTCACAGTGGAAAATATGTTGTAAAGCAGAGCTCTTGGCTTGAGCTGCTGCTGGAGCTGCGCTGAGCCCGAGTGGAGGCAGCTGCTCGGTTTTTAACCAGCCCTGTGTAACAGGGTCACGGTGTCTGCCTGGGAGGTGTTGGTCCCACTGACCCAGAGAGCTCTGGCCTTCATTCCCATCCTTGGCTACAAGGGAGACGGGGGATGGAAAGCAAAAGAGATGGTCTGGGGAAGGTGGTAAATAGGAGACTCGAGGGGCAGCTGGTCTTTGTACAGAAAAGGAGGTGACAGGAAAGAAATCCTGCTAAAGATCATAGAATGGCTTGGGTTGGAAAGGACCTTAAAGCTCATCCTGTTCCACCCCTCTGCCACAGGCAGGGATACCTTCCACTAGCCCAGGTTGCTCTAAGCCCTGTCCAACCTGG
>JAYRBT010000038.1:3173580-3204063 GCA_036023395.1 Myiotriccus ornatus
CCTGGCCTTGGACACTTCCAGGGATGGGGCAGCCACAGCTTCTCTGGGCAACCTGTGCCAGGGCCTCTCCACCCTCAAAGGGAAGAATTTCTTCCTAATATCTAATCTAAACTCATTCTCTCTCAGTTTGAAGCCTTTCCCTCTTGTCCTGTCACTCCAGGCCCTTGTCACAAGTCTCTCTCCACCTTTCTTGTTGGCTCCCTTGAGGTACTGGGAGGACCCAGTTAGGCCACCTCAAAACCTTCTCTTCTCAAGGAAGAGCAACCCCAATTCTCTCAGCCTTTCCTCACAGGAGAGGTTCTCCATCCCTCTAATTATCTTTGGGGCTTCCTCTGGAATCATTCCAACAGGCTGATGCAATTCCTGTGCTGGGGACCTCAGATCTCCATCAAACTTCTTGCCACAACCATTTGTGGTGGTCAAACAGCAGCATTTTACAGCTCCATCAGACAACTCACACCACTGCTAAAGGGCAGGAAGAGCAACCAGGGGCAGCCTCACACTGCTACTCTGTGGATTTCCCATCCCTTCCCCTTCCCAAACCCCAGGACAAAACCCCAGGTGAGCCCTTGGACAGCTCCAAAGCCCACAGCTCCTGTTGGAACTCATCATCATCCCCCGGTCTGGGCTCACTTTCATTGCCAAAGGGTGGCTCTTTGCTTCCAGCAGCACATCAGGGCTTCCTGCCCCTATCCCACAGCAGCTGGAGCCCTTCTGAGCACTGAGGAACCTAAAAACTTGCTTTTACTCCATTTTTCTTTCCATAGCCAAACTATTTTGGAAGCGGAGCTGCCGCTTTCTCAGCCCCACAGACAGGATTTCCACCCCCCCGACTGCCACAACCCCAAGATCCACCCTGAGGTTTCCTCCTCAGCCCTCCACACCGAGGTGGCTCAGGATCAAGGGGTTTGGATGCACAGAGGCTTTTCATCACGGCTCGGAATGTTTTCTGCCCCAGGAGGTGAACACAGGATCCGGGTTTCATGGATTAAAGGGAACGGGGGGAAAATAGACCTGGCTGCCAAAGTTATCTCAGGATATAAGTGGGATTACATGCTTAGGTGTGGGGATATCTGCTGACACGCTCAGAATTTAACTTAACACCAAATTTTGGTTGGAAAAGTATTTTCCTGCATTTGGCTGGCGACAATCATCAAGCCATGGAACACCGAGCAGGACACATCTGGTGGGACCACCCGAGAAGGAGCTTTTGTGCAGGTTCCTATTGCTAATTCCCACCACTTCTGGAAATTTGGCTGCTCAGGAAAGAGCTGAAAATGGAAAGCTGAGCTGGTGTGCAACACCTCTCATCCATACATCTTTCTCCCTCTTCCTCCAGGAAACTACAATGTGTCCTTTGATGATGTTTTCATACTCCAGTTTTTTTCAATTATGTTTCAATAGTGCTAATTGTCCATGAAAAATTAATTGGGCTTTATTTATTCCTGCAAGAGAATCTCCGTGCAGCATCTGCCATCTCAGATGCAGCATTCAAAACAAATCTTGCCTTGGAGTTGGACTTTGATGATCCTTTGATGGATCCCCTTCCAACTCAGGATATTCTGTGACTTTTTTAAGCACAAAATCTGTGTAGTTCCATCACAAAGCTAATTTGGCACTACCCAAACTTTTCACCCCAAGAAAGGGAGCTGGGTTTGAACACCCTACAGCCTGAAGAGCAGATGTGAAGTTCAGCCCTGAAATATGGTTTTCCATTAAGGAACAGGAATGGATGCAGCCAGAGGTAGGCTGAGCATCACAGCTCAGCTTTCACTACTCTGAGCAGCAGGGCCGGAAGAGGGTAAACACAATTTGCAGATAAATTTGCTTATGCAAGGCATCAAAGCCTCAGGAAAACCTTGCTATGTTTGCAGACATTCCAGAGAAGAGAACAGTGCACAAAAGTAATATTCAACACCAATTCTCTCGTCTCCCAACACATTTCACTTCAGTGGCCAAAGCACTGTTTGTTCAAGCAGGTCTGACCTCCTGAACCCCTGCCAGAGTGTGGATACGTGTGCAGAACAATGAGCCCACGGTTAGGAGACTTTTTTCCGTGTTCTTGCGGGGAATAGAAAACACACATCCACACAAACACACCAGCCCCATCCAATCTTCTGCACAACTCATTAGGAATACCCTCTTCCAGCTCCCGTCCCCAGGGTGATGTATTTATCGTGAGCATACACATTCGATCCCGCTCGGCTCTGTCGGAGCGAGGAGTACACCTGCACACTGGGGATGTCTGGAGCAGGTTAGGATTTTCCTTTGGGTTTTGGCAGCCAGCCTAGACTGCCTCAAAAAAGAAAAGAAAATGAAGGGGAAAAAAAAAAAAAAAGAAATAGAAAGACCTCACCATGTGTGAGGAACGTGTGTTTCATTTGTTCGTACCTAAGTGACGAGGGAATGGGTTGAGCACAAAGTCAACTAAGAGGTTTCTAGGTTTGGATGGTCTTTCCTCTGCTGGGTTTAACCTGCCCTTACTGCAGGGAGAGGCTGTGTTAACAAAAACTTTGCTCAGAGAAGTGCAGACTGCAAACTGTGCAAACAATAGCAACAGAGACCTAAATTTCAGAGAAACATCAAGCTTGAGCACCACCAGGTCAACATGGACACAAAACCACCTCCCTGCATGACCAGCTTTACATAGCTTGGTGCTCACCATCGTCTTCCTCACACTCCCATGAGTTTGGCTCAGATGAGCCTTTAATTCCTATCACTGCAACAATGCCAATCAATCAAGCTGTTTGTGTATAGAAGGGGATTTTTTCCCTATTCACAGGCTTCTGTTCCAGAAATTCACTTTTATGCAAATAAGACTAATTGGTGAGTCACCTCCCACATAGAACAAGGTTCCCAAATTAGCAGGGAAGGGGAAACATGCCCTGATTTGGGCTGGGGACACGCTATCGTGCTCTGCTCTCAGTAAGCTCTTTTCCATGTTACACAGCCACACTGCCAATAAAGTTCAGCTGGAAACTTCTCCCCAAGAGCACGAGGATTTGGCTTTTCCTCCATGCTCAAGCTGAGGAGAGTCATCTTTCCCAAACGCTTCCCTTTGCCCTCCCTTCAGTGCCTTTCCAAGACACACCAAGTCCCTTTGCGGTGCCTTTTGTGCTCCTGAAGCCTCGTCCTTCTCCCTGCAGACACCCCTGTCCACAGCAGCACTGCAAACCTTGGCATGATGTCACCAGAGAGGAGCAGGTTTCCAGCATTACATCACCCTGTCTGGGCTCAGCAATCAGCCTCCTGCTCCTCAGAGTTTCCATGGAAGAAACGGAGCCCCCTCCTCCTTCCTCCCCCTGTCCGAGGGGTGGGGGGGAAGCGAAGTACAAACGAAGCCATCAGCTGGAAGAGTAATGACCCTACACCTGAGAGCATCCATCACCTCTAACGAGCCTGCCTGGGCCTCTGCCTGCCAGCACTTAAACACTGAGCTCTGCTCAGGAACAGCCAGACACAGCCCTGCTCCCCAAACCCCACGGTCCCTGTGGTGGGTGGAAATGGCTTTGAAGGATGAGCTTTGCCTTTCAGAGCTCACTCAGTTTTCCCCATTAGGACGTTCAGCTGATTACACCACTCTGCAGGAGGTACCCCAGGCCAGGGAAAGTTGGGGAAAAAAACCTGCCTGACCCCTTCATGCCATGGCCCAAGACAGCAGGGCTCAAGCATCCCTCCCCATATGGCAGTTCCCCCCAGTTTTCCCCCAGCGTCCTTGCCCAAGCTCTCCAAAATGGAAAACACGCCTCCAAACCAACTTGCCTGCAGGAGGTCCCTGGTAAGGCAACCAGCAGGCTCCAAACTGTCTATTTGAACCATAACAATAAAAAAAATTGTTGATTTTCCCCTTTGGTGGCTGCTGGAGTCGTGGCACGTCACAGCTGCTGTGACCACGGCCCAGGAGCAGGCAGGGAAGTCAGTGGTCCCTCAGACAGGGATGAGCTCCCACATCCTCCACCAGCCACTCACAGAGAGCATTAAGTCTGGGTTTTCATGACTGTTAAGTTCCCAATATCCTCAGCATTCACCATGTTTTGCTCACAAAACTGTGAAGAGAGACATCTCTACCAGAAATTGCTCTTGGTTGGATGTTTTCTCCCATGCAGAGCGAAGCATCAATTAAAAAGCCCTTACAATGACATCAAAAGAACTAAATTCCCTTTCTAGACAGACAATCCACGCCATTACCGAGGTCAGGGTGGGCAGCCAAGCACACACAGCTATTCCACGTTGCCAGGCTTCCTGGGATTCTGCTGTCTCCCCATCTCCTTCCATGCAGAATCCTTTTATCTACCTCTGCTGGACACAGGGAATATGAAGTGCTTTGGGTAACCACAGCTTTCACTGTCACCACCTCAGGTGAGGTCAGGAGGAAATAAGGACCATAAGGGGATAAGAGACACCCACTGCCTCAAAGGTAACTCTCAACAGCAGCATCCTGAGGCAAAACCTGAGTGGGATCGTGGAATCCCAGACTGGTTTGGGCTGGAAGGGACCTTAAAGCTCATCTCATTCCACCCCCATGCCACGGGTAGAGCCACCTTCCACCAGAGCAGGGTCCTCCTGGAAGGACTGGGCTTTGGTTCTGGACAAACTCTAAGAAGCTGTAAGACCCTGCAGCTTCCTCAGCTGAGATTTAACTTGGCAATATTAAAAGATAAACGATGGACTGAATGACTGCTAAACATCGATAAAAGCACTTTTATGATCTGTTTGAACAATAAAGTGCTTTGTAAGCTATCAGAGGCCTGGAGGCATTTGATACCAGCAAACTGCACTAATTATCCACACTGGCCAAGGCAGTTAGTTTCTTTTACAGTTTATGGAATTTACCACTAACAAAAAAAAAAACCAAACCAATCAAACCAACCAAACATTAAAAAAAAAGAAAAGTTAGAAACATTAAATATGTGTATTTTGTAATCATGACTAATAAGGCTCCATCATTAGAGGCAACCTTGACCCAGTCACCAAGCTTGACTGCAGGCCAGATGGCTAAACCCCAATTACCCAGCAAATCTAAATGAAAAACAAGAGTTTCACCACAGTGTATGCAAACAATTCAGCTGATGTTTCCACCCCAGCTCTCACTTTTCCTTGCTGGCACCTGACAGCTACAGGTCAGATAAAACGGTGCCAGTTCAGGGTTGAAATGAAACCACCTGAAGCACAGCAGAACTTTTACAAGCTGTTTTGCAATTCCTATTCTGGAGCAGGTCCTGCCCCTCCCTCGATACAGACACGCTGATAAAACCAGATGACGTCCCTGGGCACCCGTGTAAGACGATGCTGTGTCTGAGACGTCGCCAGCTGGGGCCAAACATCACGTTTGGGTTTTGATTAGACTGACTGCACGGCCTGGACTCTGGCACAAACCCCTCACCATTAATTGCAATCCCATCCAGAGGAATAATCTTCAATAATTGCGGACATTTTCTAGGCAGATTTGCTCTCCTGGAAGAGGAGAGTGCTGTGATTTAATCCATATGTCTCAAGTGCACCATTTTTTGCTTAAAGAGGATCCTTTAAAAAAAAACCCAAAAACCACCAAAAAACAACAAAAGCAGAAGGAATGACGAGAAAACCAGCAAGCAAATGGAGAATTATTAGGAGACTGGGGAAAGCTACAGACATCTTCAATAAAGAACCCTAAATGCTGGCTCAGGACGTTTTATTTTCCATCACCTCACACCACGGTATATGTTGGTGGTGTAAAACATCGACTCTTTGCACTCCCTGAAAGACTCCACAGCAGAAGAGGTGAAATCAGATTTGGCAGGGCCAGGAAAGCAGGCAGCCAGCACTGTAAATTAGCTTCTTTCAGCAGTCTGCCAAGGTAGGGAAAACAAACGGGAACGTGTATCCCTGCTGCATCCCGACAGAGAAATCCAGGTTAGCAAAAAACTCCGAGTTTTTAAAAATGCTTTCTGAAGGTTAAAAACTTAATAAACCTGAGCTTTGCCCAGTTCCTCCCTGACCCTCTGGGCTAAGCCCAGATCTTGCAGAGCACGATGGGTCCAGTGCTGAGCTCATGAAAAGCCTCACTGAGCTCAGTGGAGCTGCTCCGATGCCTCTGGTTTAAAGATCATGGAATCTTTTAGGTTGGAAAGACCTCCAAGATCATCAAGTCCAACCTTTGACCGACTCCCACCTTGTGAACTAGACCAGAGCCCTGAGTGTCACATCCACTTGTTTCTCAAACGCTTCCTGGGATAGTGACTCCACCACCTGCCTGGGCAGCCCCTTCCAGTGCCTGACCATCCTTTCCTTAAAGAAATTCTTCCTGAATTGGGACCCTTCTTGCTTCTCCTGTGAATAGATAAATGACTGTTCCCCCATGCCTTCCCACTGCTGTTTATGTTTGCACAAGACCCTCCTGCCAACGGGACAGCAAAGGGAGACGTGCCCAGGCAGGATCAGGTCTAGGTGTGAGTCAGGTACGGATTCAGACCTGAGGCTCCCACGTTTGCCCCCTGTGAGCTGAGAAAGTCTGTAACTTAAGTTACCACCAGTTTGGCTTTCTCCAAGTTCATTGCACCAGCAGCACATCGCCCCTCCTAGCAGGGAGAGAGTAGATGGAGTAGGTATCTTCCTATAGTAGACAGAGGCTGTTTGACATGTTAACAGCAGATCTGCCTCTAGGAGGAGACTCCTAAACTTCTCCATCTTTACCAAAAAATACCATAAAATGCACCTGTGCGTATAGGAACCTACTTTCATTTCTGCACCTTTCACTACAACAGAAGCTGTTGATCCAATCTCAGAGGTGTCTGAGAAAAATAACCTACAGAAAGTTTAAAAATAAGAGCACTTTGCAGAGATGAAAACGCTACAGCCAAGAGCATGGGAAGGGAAGGAGAAAGCCCTGACGACAGTGAAATGAAATCTGGGATTATCAACCACGGTGATAATTGTTTTTTAAGTGTAAACAAGGCAGAAGATGAAAAGAGAGTTGGCATTTCAACCCAAGAGCAACAGAGCACCTGAACGGCCCCAATGTCTCTGCTGAGAGTGCATTGATGCTTCTATTCTGCTTTGTCTTGTTGTGCCTTGAAACACTCAACAGCCCTAAGAGCTCCTCTGGCTCCCTGCCCGGCTTTTCTGGCTCTCCCCGGCACAAATTGCTTTTCCCTCCATTTCTGGTGTCTTGATTTCACTCGTGGTCGTCAAAAAAAAAAAAACCCAAACCAACAAACAAACAACAAAAAAGCACAAAGGAGGAAGGAAAATAAAAAGCAGGATCCTTTCAGCATCATCCAACCTGTCCTCCACCCAGTGTGCCACAGCTTATCTCAGGACAGGCTCGGGCACAAGGGACAGCAAATACTTTGCCAGCCCCTCGTGGTTTTGCAGCCTTGGCAGAACAGTGTCTGCAGGTGTCCCAGACCCTCTCCCTTTGCACCTTCTTCAGCAGGATCAGAGGAAAGCACTTGGTTTTACTGCACCAACCAGACCAGTGAGACACGGTTATGGTGCTCAGCTGGACAAAATAAGCTCCTCTTGTCTCTCTAGAGGAGCCAAGAGAGAAGGACATAAACCTTAGAAAGCAATATACTCATGCACTGAGCTCTTCCACTTATGGGGAAACTCATTTCATCTACTCCAGGCACTACTGCAAACCAAAGCTATTTCCAGAGTTACCAGTTACCTTGTGGGACAATCCTACAAAATTTTAAACGGGTGAACCAAGGATAATTTGCATCAAATGTACTCACTTGTTACTGAGGTGTCATCAGCACGTTTGCCAAAACCTACTCATGTTTTTACCAATGCCCCCAGCACAGTTTAGTGATGCCAGCTGTAGCTCTGGAGCCAGGGGCTGTGCAGTACTGTTGTCAGCACACAATAGCCTTCTCCTGGCAGATCAGAAGACAAAATGGGATATCCAGCAGAAATATGACATAGCAAGTTCTGAACAAGCTTCATTTTGATCACCAGTCCATCACCGAAATGCTGGTCTGGAGTAACACTGAGCAGTAAAACAAGGCTGGGCCACTCACTGCTGCAGAAACCAAACTTCTTACATGAGATGCTTCCAAACACCATCACAAAGAGGTTAAATTCACCTAATCCAGGCCAGAAATGGTAAAATTTACCTGCCACAGCTACTGTGCAGCAACTCCTATGCTTAAATATCCTCCATCTGTGGGTTATGGGATTTCTCTGGTCCTTGCTTTGATACAAGGACTGAATCACAGCCCCAGCAACTCTCCTAAGCCAGGATCTGAACTTGCTTTCAACCCACACCTGCTGAACCACAGCAACCTTAGCCCAGAGCCAGCTGAACTGCTTCTCCAGCAGAGCCTCTTGGCCAAGGAAGGGATCAACACTTCCAGTTTGTTATCCACACAAGAACTGCTGGGATCCTGCATGGAAAAGTGACTCCTGCAATAGAGCCCAGGCACTGAACAGGCAGGTCCTGAGGAGAGGCAGAAATGGGGCCGTCACATCACTAGGATGTTTTGGAAACTCTCCCTGGGTTTCAGGCAGAAGATGCTCTGCTTTCTGGGAAAGGGACTTTCCCCAAGCTTCATCCTCCCTCTATTCCCACACTAAACCACCAGGACTGTGCTAGGACTTGGTTTGTAATTTATGTCATTCAAAAAAGCACATCAAAAGAAGCAGTTCATCCCTCTAAAGCTGAGCTACATTCACGTGTCTTCTGACTCCCTCCCAGTGCTGCTGTAGCCACGGGAACACCTCTCACTGCAGCCTGCAAGCAGGGGCGAAGTGTTTATCCTACAGCACGGGCTATTTCTTTTCTCCTTCCCTCTCCCACTGCAAAAAGCCCTTTGCTGTCTCACAAGAGCATCCCCTCACTCCCAGCTTGAGGCCGGACACCACTTCCCAACCCCGGAGCGAGAGCCTGTCCTGACATCTGTAAACTCCCGTTTTGAACGACGACTCAGCACAAAACTTAACTTGTACAACCTGGGCTCCGGGCTTGGCCCCTTTTCAAACCTCCCCGACGCTCCCCCAGGCCGGACAGAGATCCACACAGCCTCCCAGCTAATTGAATTTTAATGAGAGGAAGTCATTTTTCCACTGGAAGAATGCTGTGCTGGAGAAATATTTTGAAACTCCTTCTAACCTTTCCTGCCAGGCTTTTTCTGCAGCGGAGTACGAGCGAGGAAGTTCCCAGCCCGCCATTCGATTGTGCCACTCCCCTCCCGACCCCAGGCGGACCTGGAGCTTAAACAATCGCAACTTTCAAAACAAAAAGCGTTTGGGGGTTGATTTGATTTCAGTTCTGACAAGAATAATATGAATTCCCACTAGTTAAAGCTCTTGTGTTGAGACACAGACAATCCCAGGCCTCCACAGTTTTGTCTTCCACCCCACTCCCACCTAACTGGGTTATTTTAATTCCCAGCAAAAGCAAAAAACATAAGAGCCATGGATGCAGAAAACACTGGGGAACATCTTGTTAGCTGAGGTTTGCAGAGCAGTTGCCTACAGGACAGCAGCAGCTTCATCTCATTGTTCTGCACAAGTTCCAGAAGTTATCAGCTTTCCAGGAATACATAAATTTACCTGTTTACACCCATTTTTCCTTGTTGTGAGCCACAGTTTTCCCCTGTACAGTTTCTGCTTAGTCTTGCAGAAAGAAGAAAGGAGGAGCCAAAGGAAATGGAGTTGCTGAGATATGAAGGAAATTAGGTTATAGTCCACTGCCTTCAGAAAACCCATTACACTGGGTTTAAAGCTGCTGGTATCTTGAGTAGGGTGTGAGGAGGGTGACAAAAAAAAGAGGATAAATACCAGGACTAGAGGGGGGTTTATGTACAAGTTGCATAATATCAGTGCATATAAGACAGAGGAGAAAAATATTTTCTGACTATGGAGTTCTCAATAAATGTCTTCAAGATCTTGTAGCTGCATCTCATACCCAGACCAGGGAACAGCTCCAGTGGAGGAAACACTCCATTCTATCCCACCTCCCAAGGCTGAGGATGTTTCACAGCCCCTCTGAGCTTATACCCCGAAATAAGACCTTTTCATCAAGGGAGCCATGGCCAACCCCATGGAAAGGTCTAAGAGAGGAGCTGGGAGAGCACTGCCACCTATAAACACACATTCCCATCTTGGCAGAGGAATCAGCTTGTCCTAAATCCAGGTGAGCCCTAAAAGCCCCCTGGGAGCACCTCGAGCTTCAGAGGCATTTATGGAAAAGGTTCTACTTTACAACACGAAGGGAGTCTGAAGTGCAGGTTTCTTATCCGCTCTGGATGCGATTCCAAGTTCTTTAAGAGGATCTAGTAGATCCCTGGATCTATCAGCTCTCCCCACAGGAGCTCAGCACTTTATGTAAGAGCTCCCCTCAGAGCACAGCATCCAGTGCAGCTGCTGAAATATCTGACAGAACGTCCAATGCTTGCGAAAGACGCCCCAGTGCCCATTAAACCCAGCTTTTACTTTCCATTTTAATTGTTAAACTTCCCAGGGAACGTCCCTTAATTTAATACCATTTAGAGATTCAGATCTAACTCTGTAACTGGGATTCTGGCAGCGCTGCTCAGTCCATGCATTCTTGCTCTGTTTACAGCAGCCCAGCTCCCAGATGTTGGTAATATTAAAACAGGCTGGAAATTTCCTTCCAAGTGACAGCAAAATGCAGACAAGAGCTGGCTTTGCTATGGCTCTAATTATCCATGGATAGGAGATACTCCTCCCATCCCTTTGCTGGGCTGGGGGGAGGCCCAGGAGATTCAGCTCTTCCCCCACATAAATTCAATAAAAGTAAGGAGATAGAGATCAGTGGGCCTTGGTTTACACTCCACTGCACTGGAGTTGATTTCAGGGAACAGTTTTAGCTTGCGAGAAAGATCAGGAACAAGAATCTCATCCACGTGGAGGTCTCAGAAGTGCAGCAGAGCGCAGAAGTTGAGATTGCCAGAGAAATGCATGCATTAAACTAGTTGCTGAACTATGGGAAAAACTTCTACCATATGTACCTTGTCTATAAATAATCCTCTATCTCTTTGCTTAAATCAGAGGAGCTCATGGGAACTTTCCACCCTTCAGGATTTTGAAAGCAGTCGCTGTGTGGGAGGTGACAGGGCTGCCAAACAAGCTGTCAAGGAGAGTCCCCTTTTGTCATGGTGCAAGAAACCAAGAATCCATGGCCAATGCATGGAAAAGAAGAGCAAATTCCTACAGCCTCAGAGTGAACTGTGACTTGCAGGGGAGCTGCTTTCCTCGGCCTTCGTTCACTGCCCCTGCAGCTCTATCTGAATCTTAACAGGGATGAATGAAAACCTGGTGAGCCCTTCCATGTCATTTGTGCCAAGAGCTACAGACCCACAAAATCCCAGGGCAGAGATGATCTAGAATTCCAGCAAAGGCATGAAACCAACAGGTCATCTGGCTCACAATTGAATCGTTACTACGAGAAGCATTTACTCAGTCAAAATAAAAGCTTAAAATAAAAATTATATACAACACACTGTTCTGCTGTGTGAAAACCCAGTGTAAGTTGCAAAACTGAGCTGTAAATACCTCAACATCCAGAACCCAGCTCATCACCTCTGTGGAACAACCCCAGAGCTGCTCCTTGCCACGACTCACCTCAAAGACTTCCTCATCCAATATCCTTGTTCCAAACACGATGATGCCGTTGACGTCAATGATGGGGTGGTCACTTCTGTCCAGGAACTTGGTTATCTTCTTTTTACAGTCCAAAATCAAGGTGACATTTTTCTTCTGCACACTGAGAGCTACTCTGTGCCACCTACAAGAACACAGCCCACAGATGTGTTAAACAGAACCTTGGGCTTTCTAGAACAAACTAATGATTGTGTAACAATGAAGTTTCATAAAGTGATGTCCTGCAAACATTCCTGGAAATTCTCCTTGGGCAGCTAAAGATTTCGTTTGAAATACAAAGGCTGATTGAGGAGAGGCTATTCACTTTTCATCCCTCCAAGACAGGTAAGAGAATGCCAGTTCTGGCTTCAACAAGAGGCAGAGATAAAAACCACACAGTGACTCCCTGGTTATCCCCCTTTTCCACCCTCCTTATGTCCTGAAAAAGGTCTCAGTGGGGATTTTGCAAGACCAACTGATTTCTTACGGTCCTTTGCAGCAAAAGTCCATGTTCCTGTCCCCATCAGTGTCAGATTATGGCACTGACTAGTCATTCACACTTCTTATATATGTAATATTTATTCACCAAGGGCCAAAATTACACACTGGGACACTTGGCAGCAGTCAGAGGTGTGTATATACATTTATATAGGCATGACTCCTATTTTACACAACGTTCAACATGCTGGTATTGATATAAACAATGAACTGTTTTTCCTTTGTGCACAAAATTTCACTTACTTGCCATCTGCAAGGTTAATGCCTCTAAAGAGAGGATAGTCTTCTGGGCCTGGCTTTCCTGTATGGTCTTCATACAGGAATACAGGAGATCTACCCAACTCCACACCAATTTGCTGGATCCCTTGCTCATTGTAAATTGAGATCAAGAAGGACTGACCTCCTTTCTTCGCTTTTACAGTGGTTAGAATGGAGAAGTCCTCTGGGAATGGGGAAGCTGGAGTGGAAAAGCAAAGAGGTTAGTCAGGTTTCCTTGAAAATGAATCCCTACAGAAACAGTCCTGCTGTCTAATAACCCACGGGAAGACCTTTGGTTTCTCTCTCCACGTGTGTGCACACCAGCAACCTTAAAAACTCACATGGGGCCAGGTGAAATCTGGCTTTCACCCAAAACTTGAGATACAGGGTTGGGAGGGGCTGAATCTCAAAGTGGATTGGACCAGCAAAGCCAGTGTAGAGCAGTGTCCCCAGGGAACACCCAGCTCCTCTCCTCAGTGTGCTCCTAACCCTTCCTTAATGTGCTCTAGAGCTTTTTAGGAGACAAGGCAAAGCTTTGTTTCATGTATCTTAGGGTCCCCAAATGAACTTCAGATGTCAGAGGGACAGAGGAAATTAAGCATCCTGTGCCAGGTAGGCACATACAATATTGAAGGAAGGATTAAATAGATATCCTGGATATCTCCTTGAGAAATCTTAAACCACAGCAGGGCAGAGTAAAATGGGGCAGCCCAACCAGTGGGACCAGCCATGGGTGGCAGCTGGTGGCACACAGGGAAAGGAACACAACAGATCACTTTTAAACTGCACATGTGTAGCCATATAAACCACAGAAAACATCAAGCTCAGTGCCTATAATCTTCAAACATCTTTTCTTCTCTCCTTTAGGCTTTTCTTAGATGTTATCCCAGGGCTGCAAAAGGGATTTTGAACCAGGGAGGGGATGAGGAACATAGCAGTGGGGAATTCTTCCAACCACAGCAAAGTTAGAGAGTTCAAATGAGCTCAACCTCTCCGGTTCTGCCTGGGAGTTGCTTCAACTTTTATGAACAACCAGTGTCCTAAATGCATTTATCTGCCTAGCACAGGGCAGTGGAGGAGGCAGGAGAAGGCTGGGCTGCATCAAAAGCAGCCCTGAGAGGACACCGAGGGGGAGAACTGAGGATACTTAGAAACACAGCTAATATCCCTCACCTTGGTTAAATAATATTTGGAAAGCAGCAGAAAGCAGCGCTCTGCAGAGAGGACTCTCAGTCAGTAATTAAATGCCAGGATTATAGCCTGATTTCCCCCCAGGACAAAGACCCAGATATTTGGCAAATGCAGCATCCGATTTTTGTGCCTCCCATAGGATGCACTGAGCTTTATCTCCCTCCTGCTCTACACAAATCCTCCTGTAGCTCTGAATCAAGACCATACGCCTTCCTGGTTCCAATTACAGGCTACAGATTTGGGCCTTTTATGTAAAATAGTTCATGTCCAAAATTTCATTATGAATTCACAATACAGTACCTTTCAACTTGGCCAAGCTGCCAACTCATTAAAAAGCTGCTTTTAATTTTTTTTTCATTATTATTAGAATGTCTCCATGGTGATGCGAGTTTCTCAACCCAAATAATCATAATGGATGAATTATAGCTGACATTACTCTGTTACTGCTCTGCTGTCCTGGCAAAATAACAATGCCTTCACTGTCATAGCTAGAAATGACCCAGGCTAGTGAATGATGTATGAGAACACATCCACACAGACAGCAATACTAATAAATACAACGTAATAAATATAGGAAGCACACAGAAATTGACCCAAATCCCCTTAAAAACAATGGGGACACCCCTCCAACAAAGGGTTTGGGATTGAGTCCTCATATTTGATTCACTCTTCAAACGAGCTCACGCTGAGATGTTGCACATCCATCACTTAAAGGCACCGCACCAGTGACGAGTTTGGCTTGGCATCCTCCTTCCACCCCCTGGCCAAATCCTCTCCAAATCACTACATGTAACCTCCTGCAAAGCAGCAGCAGGGGGTGAAGAGCACAATTCTGCAGGTGGAGCCACGGACAAAGCTGCCCAATGCCATCAGCTTCACTGGAGCAAGTGCGTCTGGGGAATGCTCCGACAGATGAACCAGCAGGGTCAGGCTGAGTCTCTTCTCCTCTCTTGAGCACCATGACCAGGGATGAAAGGCTTGTGTGCAACCTCATGGCCTTCAAAACAGGGACAGCCGGGGCCTTCTTCCCAATCCAGGTGTATCCAGACACAGCCTAAAATAAAGAGCCCTGCTCCTGATCTGAGAAGGGCAGGAAAGCTTTAGCTGCTTAATAGCAAAAAAAAAATGAAAATCAGCAAAATCAAGGAGCTGATCCTGTTCCTGACACAAACACAAGGTGAGGTGGTGTCATTTCCAGAGCCTCTCCGGTTTTCAAAGGAAAACAGCTCTCCAATGGTTTTACCAACTTCTGGTCTTTTCCTTCATCCAAGAAGACTCAATGGAGAAATTACTTTTTTTCCTCAGAGGTGACTGTTCAGGCTATAACAGAGATTTTCAAGAATGCAAATGACAATTGAAAATTTGATTGAAGAACACAAGTGACATTTTGCTGGCTGCCCCTGAAAACTTTGCCTTTCTTATTTCTGCTGGGGGAAGAGCTGGGAAGCAGAACTTACTTAGAGAGAACAGACAAAAAGCATCTCAGCAGATTTTTCTCACTCTTCAGAGCTTGCAAAAACAAGCAAGTTTATATATATATATATATCTTGCTTTGCTGGCTGTGGCAGCAGAATGCAAAGCCCATCAAATTACCATCTTAGAAAAGCACTGAGTTCTAATTAGCACAAAATATTCTGTGCAGAGCACGTTTGCCAAGGGTGCTCCATAGCAGGGAGGGAAGGTCACGCTCCAACCCACCCGCCTGGTAACGGGAAATCACTAAAACCACATTTCCCCTGGTACATTGCACCGCAATTACTTTGTTATCTTCATCCCCTCTCTCTCATTTGGTGGTGTGAGATGAAGTCACATCTAGTTATGGAGATGTAAAGAGAAATCATCTGTTGATCTGATGGGAAACAACAGGAGTTCTTCACTTTTCTCTTCCCTGTTTCCTCACTGAGCAGCAGAGAACATTCCAGGACTTCGGAAGTCTCCAGAGAGGGACTGAGCTGCTTCAATAACCCCATGGCTGTCCAGATGATGAAATGATTGGAAACTGCTTGATAGCACCAAGGAAACACCATCCAGGTCTTCTAACCCAAGGAAGACAGTTGATGCAAACCAAGAACTGATTGATGACATCATGAGTTGTGAGGTGGAACAAGAGCAAGAAAGTCTCCTCCAATGCCAAGTTCTCTCCTGTGGCCATGATTTGGTCCCTGCCTGTTGTCTTGTTGTGTTAACCTGTGTCAGAACTGGTGTGATCCAGTCTCCTTGCTACGTTTAATCAGGCAGAATATTCCATGCTTTGTTTTACATCCTTGGGTCACCACTGTTGGCTGGTTTCTCTTACATAAACATGATCAGGCAAAATTTCACAGTGGCTACAGAAGCTACTGGTAAGCTCTCAGATCCACTCCACTTGTATATTCCAAACTGGAAACATTCCTGCAAACCCTTTTTGAGCTTGTAGACACCAGCTGGACCAAAACTTTGATACATGTCATGGAGGGACATGATGGAACATCAAGGCCCAGCCTGGCAGAGGGGATGCAGTTGGGCACACAATGGTATTATCTGTAGTCATGAAGGACTGTCCTGCCCTGGGCATCAAAAAAGACAAATATAGGGTCTGTTTTGCCTTTCTGCAGACATTTAAACAGGGCTTTAGGCAGCTCCTTTGCTAAGGGCTGACCATGTGATGATGGGCTGCCAGCCTGTCCAACACTGCTCTCATCTATCTTCATGTCAGGCTCAGTTTGTGTGCAAGTCACAGGCTGTGCTCCTGTTCACCGTGGCTTAAATATAATTCACCTGCTTGTTGTCACAGCAGGACAATAATGAAGCCTGAAAATAACCTCACTGATAACACATGCAATGAAACAACAAAGGAAACACAGGAGCAGAGGGTGGAAGAATATCAGCAGACCAGCCTCAAAGTCTTCACTCAGGCCACTGACAGGCTGGGCCTGATAGATACAGCTTGTTAATTAAAAAGCATTGATAGTGGCACGGAACATTAGCTCTGATTTGGGCAATACGTTCGTTGTGTCACAAACGCTGAGGGAGAACGTGTGTGTCTGCTCTGCTTAAATCACCCCCTGCCTCACAGATGAGTTTGAGGCAGTGCCTTTGCCTGGCTGCTAAACCTTCCTCAGCAAAGACACTTTTCCCACCAAACTTAGCAAGTCCTGCCATGCCTGTTCCCAGCACCCCCACGTGAAACAGGGACATCCCAGCGCTCCTGTATGGCTTGGGAAGAGGATTTCTGATGGTGGCTACACGCTCAAGACTGAGGCTCCCACTCAGGCACTGAGGAATTCAGGTCCATAATGTGTCCAGTCTTTTTACAAACACATTTCAGTCTGTGGCAGTTTCCCTGAAAAATTAGACTCCGGTGCATCCTCAATCAGAAATAAAATGGTCAGTAGCCCACGTGCTCTCCAAGGGCTTTGTGAACTCCTACATCTTTGGGGCTTCCTCTAATGAACCTCCCAGCCCTTCAAACAACTTTTCATGGGACATCTGTTCTTGTGGGACGGTCTATTATTTTTATATGGTGATTATTTGTGTTGTGAGAGACACCACAGCCACAGAATAAGACCCCACTGTGCTTGGCACTCCACAAACACGGAACAAAACACAGCCTGTGTTCCTTTGCATCCTCCAAGCCTCTCTCCCCAGCTGGGTGTCACCGTGTGATAATGAGAGAGCAGAAACTTTCCAACCTAGGAGGGAACAGATGCAGGCATTGGCCACACCTTCTGCAGTGAAACCCACCACCACTTGCAAATGCAGGGAAAAAAGAACAACTGCTGCAGTTTTATTTGGTGGCTGGAAGTTTGCAGCCCCCCCCCAAACAGCAGAATCACTCCCTGCCAAGGGGGAGCGTGCAAACACACTTGGAAAATTAAGGGGTCACACAGTGTGCCTGGTGTGTGACTGCAGGATTTGAGGAAAGGGTCAGGTGCTTCCATATGATAAATAAAAAGCTGTGGACTCACCAGGATACAGCTGCTTTGTAGGTGCACTCAGCTGAGCATCTTTTGTTACTCTATAAGCAACATCTGCTTCTTTTGAAGATCTTCTGCTTGTGCAAAACCCTGTTGTTTTTGTTATACCATCAGGTAAATTATGGAAATCTAATACCTTCAAGAGGTCTGCAGGGTCAGCTGTAAAGAGAAAAGAAGAACACAAGAATTAGCAGGCAACAGGACGGGCACTTGCTCAGATCCAACTCAGTCTTAGCCTGCAACACACAAATCCATCATCACAACCTTAAAAACAGATGAAATAGACTTTCAATACATCTGCAAATACAGTGTTAATACAGCTTCAAAGCCAGCACGTTGTGCTGCTGGTCAAAGACACTAATTCAATGCAGAGAGGAGCAGCTGATCAGCTGTCTGCACCAGGACAGGAGGGAGAATGTGCTGTCTTATTAGTTACAGTAGTTGTATTTTCCTGGATGTCTTCACCCAGTCTCCATCATTCAAGTGCATCCAGAAGATTAAGCATTAGACAGGAAATCCATGATGTGAGAGGAAGGCTTTAAATCAACAAGTCACCATCAAGCTGATGCAGGTCTAAGCCTGCCCAGGGTGAAGCAAGGTGACACAGGGCAGGGATGCAGCACAGCTCCACCTCAGACAGCCAAGTGTCCAATTCCCACCAAATTATTCCCCAGATATTCTCCCCCATGGCACTGGGATTTCTGCACAACCACCAGTGCATATGAGAGTGCAGCTGGATGGTCAAACCCCCACATTTGCTTCACAGAAGTGGAAAAGATCTGCATTTTGACTAATGACATGAAGCAAAAGGCTCCTTTCCTCAACCACATCCCATCAGGCTCATGCCCTGAGGCTCTAGTTAATGAAGAGACCTTGTTTGACACCTTGAGCTCCCCACACCAGCACAGTCAGGGCTGGTTCACCTCCAGATGTTCAGGTCTCCAGGACATCAATTAAGTAATGCAAGTGATACGTCTCATTAACTTCCTAATCTGGTCTTGCTCACGTCAGGAGAGATGGAGTCTCCAGAAGTGGAATAACCAGATCTGACTTTAAACCCTTGAAAGAAATCATTTTGAATTTTGACCTTACAGTTGGAGCAAAATGCTGTCAGAAATACGACCCACCCAACTCAAACCCCAGCAGTGCCCAAAGCAAATTGGCCTGTGCTGCTTTTGGCTGGGGTAGAGTTAAATGTCTTCGTAGCAGCTCATTTGGGATTTGGGCTGAAAACAGTGTTGATAACACAGGGATGTTTCCCTTACTGCTGAGCAGGGCTTAGATGGGGTTAAAGGCTTTTCTGCTCCTCACCCACCCCACCAGTGAATAGGCTGGGGGTGCACAAGGACTTGGAGGGGACACACAGCCAGGACAGCAGCCCCAGGGATATTCCACCCCATATGGCATCATGTCCAGCATATAAAACTGGGGGGAGAAGGAGAAAGGGGGAACATTTGGAGTGATGGTGTTGGTCTTCCCAAAACACCATCATGTGGGATGGAGCCCTGCTCCCCATGGCTGAACCCCTGCCTGCCCGTGAGAAGTGGGCTTTGCTCTCCTTGTTTTACCTACTGAACTGTTTTTTATCTCAACCCACCATTATTTTTTTTCCCCCCACTTTTCCTGATTCTCTACCCCATCCCAGCTGGCTGCATCCACGGGGAAGGGCTGCACCACATCCATCAGCACCGAACGCAGACGCTCCAGCAACGGAAAGGAACAGCATGAACACATCTTTTACAGTATCAAAAGTTTTGGTTACCAAGAAGATCAGCCTAATATTTGCATGGAAAACTCATGCACATTGTTAGGCAGTTTTTAAAAGTTTCCATAATCCTGAGAAATTGGGCCCTCGGTGAGAGATTACAAACATATGGCAAATCCAAGTGAGCGCTGCAGATAATAAAGGAGCTGAGGGAGCCTGGCCTGAGCAGCACACAGCTGTAATATTTCCTCATCTCTCATTCTTGTTAGACAGTGTATGGATGACACATTTGTCTAAGCTGTCCTTGCCACTTGGATCTTCCCACTGCCTTTCCACCATGTTTTGTTTCACACAGAAGTATCTGCACACACACACACACACACACACAGCCCAAGTTCTGCTTGAGCGACTAAGAATACAGTAAAACTCCACCTCTGCTTCCAGTCACATCCCTGTGCTCCAAGAGGTTCAGAACAGCCAGCTCCTAAGCTGCCTCCAACATTTATTTAGGGAGCAGAGGGGGGAAAAGCAAAAGGGGAGGGGATGGGAATTCCAGAGTCCTGACATCAGCTGGGTCCCCACGCTGGGTGCAGGGGGTTTGAGCCTCTCTCAATGCTGCACATCAGCTATCCAGAGGTGTTTGCAGGAAGAGAAACATCTGCAGATGAATCCATAGCCTGGAGGCTCAGCTGCTGTTGTGACAAAAGCTGTGTGAACATCCTCTCCTTTGGCAAGGCAGTGCTCCTGCAGTGGTTACTCCTCCAGGAGCCTCCAGCCATGAGCAGGCAGCAGGTTTGGAGCTCCAGCCCCTGCCTGGAGTCTTCTGAGCAACCCCAACCCTTCACCAGTGCCCTGGTGCAGCTCTTCTCCTTTGTAAAGGATGATTCAAGCACCTGCTGCCTCCCTGCACTGCTGGGAGCCTCCAAACACAACCTGCAATCCATCTTCACTGCCAAGGAAGCTCCTCTCTACCTCCATAACTGTGATGAATTAGGTCAAAGCGAGATATTAAGGTAGAAAAACAATCTGAATACTGCCCAAACAAACTGCAAACCTCACAGGTAACCAGCAGGAGAGGAAAACCCTCTGCTCACAGAGGTGTCTGAGTGTCTCACCTCTGCTTGCTCCTGGAAGTCAAAGAGGGGTGGAGGAGCCAGCGAAAGCCCCACAGAACACTCATGCTGCACTTCATCACTAAGAGCATCATTTGAGTAGGACTCCAGCAGCATGAAAATCCCCTGCTCTTCCTAGAAGGATGAGCTGCACCCAGGAGCAGCTCTCATTCCTGAGAGCTAATCAGTTAATTTATTTCCCCTCGATTTTTCAGCCACATCTGAACTCAGCGATCTCCTGTAGGAGCTGTGACAGCCTCAATGCACAGGACAGAGACCTGACTGATCAAATTCAGGCTCTGAAGGGTATTTCTTACAAGTTTGCACTGGGCTTGGCCTTCATCTGAGAACTGAATTAGCTGTTGCTTTATGAAAGCTTTTCTTTTTCCACTTGCTGTTTTATGAATAAGATCACCATGCAGAATCACACACAGGAACGTTCTTTACTCGAGGTGCACAGGCCCCCCAAAGAAACGAGCAGCTCTGTCCCTGCTGTGTCAATATATCCAATACACAGAGAGGCAAACCCCAAATAACTAAAATAGACCAAAAATCAGAGCAGAGGCTGCCCCAAAAGCCTGCACCCAGCAGTCTGTAAAGCCCTTGAATAAGACCAAAAGGGAGCATTACTTCCCGTTTTAACAGGGCAGAGATATCAGGACCTAAATATGCTCCATAAAAGCCCAGAGAAGAAATAGCAGAGTATTGGAGGAAGGAATGGAAAGATAAGAATTAGTGTCAAAAGGTTGGCTTTTGTTCAGTTCCAAGGAAATGGGGAGCTGGGAGTGTTCAAGGCCAGGTTGGACAAGGCTTGGAGCAACCTGGTCTAGTGGAAGGTGGCCCTGCCCATGGCAGGGGGTGGAATGAGGTGATCCCTAAGGTTCCCTTCCAACCCAAACCATTCTGTGATTCTGTGAATGATTTGCTGATGAACCAAGAGTGGCAAAAGGAGGAATTAAATCCCCAATTCCTCCGTTACAACAATTAAACCCAAGACCAATCTTTCTGTGATCATCCGATTCCTGATTATTTAAATAGCTGTTAAAACCTGGAACAGAGGCAGCAGGCATTAAGTCTATAACTCTGCCTTGACCCAGCAATGGCCAGACATGTTTTTTTTTTCCTCACACATCAATATTAGAGCAGATCAAGCAGGATTCATTGAAACAAACTCCCTGGCTTTGGGCTGGGCACAGGCTCCAGTCAGCACAGAGCAGGTGTGACCATACCCTGCCACCCCCTCTACAGCCAAACCACCCTCTTGGACTCAGCCGTGGGATGCAGGAGCAGAAATACCTCCACAGAACTCAAAAGGAGACCAGAGCATCATTAACACCTGACATGGAATATCAGAGCACACCACACACCCCTGCCTGGGGGCAAACCCCATTCCCAACACACTGGGTTGTTCATCCCCACTTTTCCTTCCCCTGACTGATGCTTAAGACAAATTTTAAGAGGAAAAGAAGTCTTAAGCCCTGCTGATCCTCCAGGATACGTGCAATAATAAACAAGGATTTTGTTTAAATGCCATTTCCCTTGCCAGTCACAGAGCAGGAGAGGGGACAACCAGCCTTGGTTTGGCTGCAGTGAAGGTCAATTAAAGACTTTCTCCACACACCATCTACCACATGACCGCTGGAAAAAGGTTGAACAGTTTGATTCCTCCATCCTAATTTGTGTTTTCCCCTCCTGCTTTTATCTTCCTTGGCCAAGGCACTCCCCCGGGGAAAGCTGTCCTGTCCTCCCTGCACTCCTGTAAGGGCTCAAGGGGGTCAGCCCAAAGAGGGCCCACACCTCCAGTTCCCTGCTCCACAGCCTGATGGTCTTAAAGGCAAGATGGATCATCAGGAAAATAAGACATTATTCCATTCTCAAAAAAAAAAAAAACTCAAAGACCCCAGAACAACCCAAAAACCTGATGGAAATTCTGCTGTTGAAATTCCAGGCAAGATGGAACTGCAGCTTCTGTAGACCACACTGAAAAAATCTCAGCATACACAGCACTAGCCAGAAGTCATTAATCTAAGCCATATTTATGCCTGTAATAATAACTTTTAACACCTGAAGCAAAGCTCATGAATGGGCCCCCAAAGCACTTCAGGATCCGTAAGTCACTTATACGTTACTTGTGAGTATCCCTGTTTCCAGTGTCTGAAAAATTACCAAAAATTACAAGTAACAAACCTCAAAACAAATCTTGTTTTTCAAGCTCTTTAATTAAATCCTTGTCCCTGAGGAAATCCGCAATATTTAAACTTGCCACTGAGCTGAAAGCTGGAGCTACTTAAGCCCCACAGTGCCGGGGAGAGACATTCCCCCTGTCCTCCCCGCCCTTCCCAGTCAGCCCACACAGCCCATCAGGGTGAACTGGTCAAAAGGTAAAGCCAAACCTACAAAGATTTTGGTCTGGATTCCAGTAAATTATAAAGTTGAGCTCTGAGCAACTTGGTCCAGTTGGAAGGGAACTGGAACGAGATGAGCTTTAAGGTCCCTTCCAACCCAAACCATTCTGTGATGATCACTGAACACATTCCTAGAGCTTAGACTCAAGGGAATCCCCCTTTCATCAACTCTTTGCCTTGCACTACCCTTCAAAGTGGGAAAAAAATCCCTTCTTGGCAGCCTGAGACACGAATTTACTGCACCCAGCCGAGCTGGTGCTGCATTAATGCAATGACCAAGACATTTGGGTGCCTGGAGAAGGGGTCACCACCCTGTAAAGGGAGAACCATTCTTCCATATTCGGTGTCAGAACAGCTGAAGGACATCCAAAGACCTTCAGGACTTAATGATGCAGCCCTTAGTCATGCTATGGTTTATGTGCAATTATTGCCAGAGATTTGAGGTCCTAAGGTGAGGAATGAATAAGCATTTATATTCCCAGCTCATTCCAGGTGCCCTCTGCAACTTTCTCATCATTTAGTACACATCCCAGCAGTCTGGGTGTTGGTATCCAAGAATCACATCAGCAGCTTTGCTGGGAAGTGAAGCCTTTCTCTATGAACAAGCAACATAAAACCACCCTGTCATCTTACCTCACAGCAAGCAATGACAGTAAATAAAGCAAACAAGGATTATTTCAAGAGTGGTGTCTCCTTGAAAGGTATTTCAAGTCCCATAGAAAGATGACAAGAGTAGTTTTCAAGGAAAAAGCAAAGCAATTAATCTGCCCACACTCAACCAACTGACTCAAATTGCCCTGTTTCTCCTGCACACAGATCCCTGGTGGCAGCCAGGCTGCCTGGAGAGGCTCTGTTGTGCCCATCCCACTATCCTGACTCCTCATAGCCAAAGTGATCCATGTATCCCAGCCCTACACCCCAGCCCCACAGCTGGGCATGGAAAACCTGTGCCCAGAAACTTGCCAGAGCTTTCCTGGATCAACTTGACTCCTTAACTACCAATCTCACTCAAGACCTTAAGCAGAAGGAGAGTTTCATGTATTTCAGAGGCAAAGGGGAAACACTGAAGTGATGCCAAACGGTGAATAGATGAAAATTCTCTGACGTAAAGATAATAAATAAAAAAAAAATAAAATATTAAATAAAATAAATTTTTTTAAAAGTTGGATCCTGAGCTCCACTTACACCACCAGAGAACCTGTGCCGGGGCCTCACCACCCTCGGAGAGGCTGTGGTGTGTTTTTAAGGGAAAAGGTGTTTTCCAACAGAGCAGGTGCAGTCACACAGCAGCACCACAGTGACTGGGGGCAGGAGGAGCCACCTGTGACCCCACAGCAGCACAAAGCTTTAATCTCAACCTGGGAAACCCACCCGAGGTCGGGGTCCCTCCAGGAGGGAGCTGAGAATCCACACGACAGAGCTACTGAAAGGGTCAGGGGTTGGTTGCTCCAGCAAGGAAAAAGAGCACACTGCTCAAAGACACCCTTTCCCTCCCATCTTTACCAGTTTTGCCTTCTTTCAGTACTTTTCCGAGACAGTTTATTCTTAGCCCTAAATAAACACTCAATTATTGCCTTTGGAGGAGCCGGCTCCAGGCAGGGCAGAGTGTGCAGGGGGAAGGATGCCCTTTCCCTGGGCTCTGGGTTTCTCACTCCCCAGGCAGCTGCCCAGAGGTTGACATGAACATCTGGACTTACATTAGGAATTAAATACCACGGGGTGGATTTTCCTGTGTTGAGATGCATGAGAGACAAAGGCATATGAGAACTGGAAGCTGCTTCACTTAGTGATGCATTTTTGTGGAGTCTCCATATCGTGCTTGTGGGATTTCAACCATTTCTACTCCTTATCCAAACAGTTTTGACCACAGCTGACCTGGCTGCAGCTCTTGGATAACTGACTAAAACAAGATGGCAGAGGCTAAAATAAAATATGGACAAAAATAAGAATATAAAGCTCCAGATGCCATTGCTCCAGCATCATTTGGATGGACTTAACACAGCCTCTTAAATTCTTCAGCATCCCAGCAGCCCAATAAAACAGAATAATTCATTTGGACAAAGAGAAAAGGCATTTTAAGGAGGAGAATCGAGGAATATGAACTGCAGGGTTGAAAATATGAAAAGTTTGTGCCCTAGGAAAGGGTATAATACAGGAAAAAACAGGCCAGCTATGGAAGGGGGCAGAACTCATCCGCTCATTCCAATAGCTGCCACAGAGCTGTGTCAGTTCACACTGCTCCAGAGAGCTGAATATTTCACCAGTGACTCATGTCATCCCCTTATGGTTTTCTTTTTTTTTTATAAAGCCCAAATAGTCCTGACTGAGAACAAAGGAAACCATTATGCAGAGTGAGATTTGAAAGATCGTCCGTGTAATCCCAAAAGGGAAAGAAAAAAAAAAACCACAGAACTGATACTGGAGCAGCTCTGTGAGACTCTATCAAAATCAAAAAAAAAAAATCAGATAATCTTTGTTCCTTTGAGCATAAATCCTTTTTTATTTTTTTTCTAAAATAATCAATCATTTGGCTTTCTAACAAAGCCGTGGTGTGAGCAGAGAACAGCGAGCAAAGAGCAAGTCGCTCCTCCATGGAATACAATTAAACCACGCAGTAACAATCTGCTGCAAATGCCGTGCAGAACTTAAAGAAACAATGCCCAGAAAACAGGCAAATGTTTAGGATCTGGGAGGAAATCCCAGCCCTGCTCAAGAACATTTTAAAGAACTGAGGATTTTGAACTCTCCTCCGAGAGGCGAAGGACGAATCCGTGGCTGTGAGCAGGGGATGGCTCACAGGGGGTGCCAAAGGGTTGGGAAGAGGATGGGCTTTCTCCTCAAGTCAGAGCAGATCCAGCCAAAGGAATCCCTGCCCCAGCCAGTGTGGGAGCCAGGGAACATCCCTCCATGGCCAGAGAGCAGCCCAGTGACACATCTGTCACCGGGCAGTTGGGGACAGCCTGCTGCTCCATGACACACAGAGGAGAGCACCCTCAGGGGGGTTCTGCCCCTTTCAAGGAGCTGCTGACCCCCATCGCCACAAATCCTGGGAAAAAGGGATGAACAAAACCCAGGGCAAAGGGAAAAGGGGTGGTGGGGCTCCTGAAAGGGCAGGTCTGAGGGTGCAAAGCCAACACACAACATCCCTTTCCCTGCTCGAGGGCAACTCCCACATCCCAGCTGGGATCAGTGGGGTTCCCACTGGGTTTCACCAGTTGTCCCCAACACAGGGACTGTGACACAAGTCCTTCCTTCCACCCACTCCTCACTGAAGGAAACACCCCACCCACTGAGCAAAAAGCACAAAGGTTTTTAGGACGGAGCCCGAGACAAGCCCTGTGGATCCCCCACTCCTGTCAGCGCTCCGTGCCACTGTTCAGTGTCCAAGGAGGTTTTATGGACCCATCCTGACAGCAGGATCAGAGGAGTGAGGTGAATCACCAGCACCACAGTCCCTGTCCTTGCCTCTGCTCACACAGATGCCTCACATACCACCCTGCCCACAGCCCTGCACTGCTCCCACCCCACCCCAGCCACCCCCGTGCCGGGATCCAGGGGAACTTTCCAATCCCCACACACACGCCTCCCAGTTGGAGCAAGTATTTCTGGGTCACTGTGACATTTTGGGAAGCATTCCAGCAGAAGTTTCGTTACTGGCAGGAGCCTTGCCCTTTAAACAGCCAAGGGTGAATGGAGGCTAAAACTTTCAGAGCTATTAAAGCTCCAAACTCACACACTCAGCAGATCCACAAAAGGAAACAGTGACGGAGCATGACTCCATCTTCGGAATGACTAACTGAGAGGTCTTAAAGAGAGCTCAGTTTTAGGAGCAGTTTCTGAAAACCATCCATAAAGGGATGCAAGTTACGTGCAAAGGAACAGACACTCTCCTCTCCCCTCCCTCACGTCCCCAGGCTCTGGTTCCTTTACTCAAAAAACTCACTTTAAAATCTTTGCAAGGCCCCTGAATTGCCTCAGCCCCGAGGGAGCACGTGGAGATGTAGCAGCACGAGATGGAAATCACATCCAGAGAGTCTGTCTTCCCAAGCAGAACCTTGGCACACCCTTTTGGAAAGCAGCTCTGCAGGTGTAGCTCTGAGGTTTTCCAGGAGAGGGACTTTTGACAAGGGCATGTAGGGGAATGGCTTTAAACCAAAAGAGTAGGTTTAGATGGGATATCAGGAAGAAATTCTTCCCTATGAGCTTGGGAAGGCCTTTCCCAGTTTCCCCTCACTCCCATGAGACTCACACCTAAGTCAGCAGTACGTGGACTCCTGCACCTCTCACCCAGGAGCATTTAAGATGGAAAAGCAAAGTTCAATCCTTTGCCTTTGCTGCAAAAGAGTGCCACGTGTTTCCAGATCATCTGGCACCTGGACAGCAGCTACATTTTCAAAGTAATTTGTAATAATCAACCACTCAAAGCTCTACAAGAATTAATTAGGGTCCGAGCTTGCAGCACATTAAAGTCAACAGAAGGTTTGCAACCAGTTTTAATGGGGTGCAGAAGAGTTATTCCTGCGAGGAAACATCAAACTGGCATGAACATCCCCCAGAGAAGGGGAAACAATACACAGAGACCTGACCTAACAGCCTCCTCGGCAGAGCAAGTGTGAGCATCCTCCTCTGCCAGGGCTGCCATCTGCTCCAACCTGCTGCTACAGCACATCAGAGGGCACCTTCCTTCCTCCTTTTGGTGCCTAAAGCTCCCTGGCACTGAAGCAAGAACAAGGACATCACCTTTGGATGAAACCAGGGATTCATGGATCGACGCAGCGGCCTCATCCACGTGGCATCACCCAAAACCTCCCTAACAGAAACCTCCCAGCAAGAAACTAAATTCCAGCAGCTGAGCGGTGATTTTCTTGCAAAAGCAATACTCTGGGTTGTTTTATGTGGGTGACCTTCCCCTTGAATCCCAAAGATGTCACTGAGCTCTCACAGACATGGGATGGGAATTGCATCAGGCAAGGCTGGAGCCATCCTATGCAGCCATGCCCTCCATCCAGGAAATCCCAGCCCTGCTATCTGGGATGCTGACAAGCATCCAGCAGCCCTTGTGCAGGTCAGGGCAATTTAGGAGCACAGTGAGCCATGGGCAGGACTTTTCCTTCTCCTCCTCTGCAGTGGAAGCACAGCAGGACACACGTGAGCAGCCCACATCCACACAGGATGGCCAGCACCACATCTCTTCTTGACACTTCAGGGTTATTAAACAAGCTCATAATGCCAATTTTTTTAAGTGGAAGCTTGTGCCAAGGAGAATGGGACCACCCTCTCCCTTGCAGGGCAAAGGATTATATTCCCTCCTGGCATCTTCCAGCAGCACTCAGGCAAAGTGGGAGATGCTGAAGAGGTACCTTTGGAGCAGAGTGTCCAAACCCCTGCCTGGAGCTGCTGTTGTGTGAGGACACAGAGGACAAGCAGCATCTTTTACCAGCTATACTAATAAATCTGGGAAAAAAACAGCCAAAATATACAACTTTTGGGGAACAGGATTCATCCTGGAATAGCACCCTCTGTCCAGCCTCCCCTAGAGCCATAACCAGCCCTTTAATTCCTGGCGTGGTGCTGCAAGTGCATTGCCCAACCATGGGTTTAATTAAACGCATCAGCCCGAGCATCTGCACAATTACAATCATTTCCAGCACGGTAAACCAGCTCCAGTCAGGCTGAGGAGCAGCTTCCCACGGCTGGCACATCCCATCTCCACTTCAAAGGGAACAAATCCACCCAGGGCTTCCCTGCAGGGCACTACCCCGCACCCAGGTAGCCCAGCTGGGATGCTCCCAGAACACAGAGGAATTCGGAAGCTAAAGACTCATTTTCATGCACCGTGGGGTTTTTAGTTCTCTATAAAGTTAATGGAACCCAGCGTAAGTAATTTTTATTTTTAAATATTTTAGTGGGTGATTTTAAAAAGCCCAGCACAATTACTTCCAGCACCACTGTGTGCACTTCAATATTTTGACACAGGGAAAGAAGCACAAGACCCATTCTTTCTCTCAGATGATGTTCAAAGCCACCAACTCTTAGCATTTATTTCATGTCTGATTTTCCTCAAAAACATAGCCAGGAGGCAAATTTCAAATTAATATCTGCTTGACTTCAGGAAAAGTGTTTCCAAAGTGTGTTTCCCAAGTTTTCTCAGGAGCATTAATCCCCGAGTTTATATAACCCACGGTTTCATGACACAGCTGCTGCTCTCAAGGTAATAAGAGCAGGAGGAAGACAGAGCCCTGAACTCACACCCCTGCCATGAATTCCATCCGTTCTCAGCAAACACCTCAACCCAACAAGGAGCTGCGACGCCCTCAGTGGACATCTGCGAGCAGGGAGAAATTCACCCCTTGAATTATCAACTGATTTTCTCAGTTCCAATCCACACTCATTCAGCAGACCTTGTTCCCAGTTAGGTGTTTAAATGGATTTCTCTGTTAACATCACCAGGGAACGGGTGTTATTTTACTTTAGGCCAACTGAGTTTTTTTTACGGACCAGCTAGAATAATATATAATCTGTTGATGTTCAAACATGCAGAAGAGGCTCATCCAAACACAACACTCCAGCTCCCATTCCTTTCCGATTTCCAGTCCCATCATAAATAAAACACGAGTACAGGGTGTATTTCCCTTCTGCCCAAATTAAGAAACAGAGCATTTCGGTGGTTTGATGGTTCTTTAAAAGCACGGGATCCCTTCCCCACCCATCCTCTGGTTCAGGCGGCACCAAACGGTGGCAGGGGTTTGTTACCATTAACTGAGCACATCAAGAGGCATTAGGGGAAAGCCAAGAAACTCACGTTCAGCCTTGACAGACCTTTGTGATCTCTGATCCTCGGTCATTAGGGGAGAAAGCCAACCTATTAACCCCCTCAGAGCAGCATCTCCATTACAAACAGCTATCTGGAGCCAAATCAGAGCTAATTACTCATCACCAGCCCCTCCTACCTGTGATGGGATACAAACCCTCTTAGAGGCAGCAAAGCCACTGCCAGAATCCATCTCTCACCACAGTTCCGGGAGCTGGTGGATTTTTGCTCATCACGTACCAATACTCCTATAAAATCCTGGCTTCATCTCCTTGAAAGCCAGATCTGTCACGATGGTGTTTCACGAGTCACACAGGGACAAGGACTGATTTTAGATAATCTGGGTCACAGCTGCATAATCGTTTTTTCCCCCCTTTCAGATATTTCCTATCAAACTGGTTGCAAGGTGACTTGTACATCGACTGTTCCTGGAAATAACTGCTGCACTTGAGAGCCCAGATGTCATTTCAGGTCTTCCATTATACACGAAGGAGAATTCAAACCCAAAGATAGCATCTAAATTGAAATATGCTACTATAAAAGCTAACAAGAAATATCCAAGATACTCATCCAAAAAGCTTTCCCAGGACTCAAACCAACACTGGCCCAGACAAATATTTACATAATTATTCACATGGGTTTGTTTTAAATAAAGAGCCTTTTATTATCATTACTTTGGCATCAAGCATCTAATTAGAGGCCAATGACAGTTATAAAAATCACTGAGTTCTCCTTGTCGGTGCTGCTGGGAGGGAGAAGTGGTGCTTGAGTGATGGGAAGCACTGGGGCTGTCCCAGCCCTCCTACTCCCCTGGGAAAACTGGGAGGGGACTGTCAGACTGGGATGAGGTGATGGAGGAGAGCTGGCTCCTGCTTCTGGCTGACCATGTGCTGGGAAATGGAAAATGGATGAGGAAAGGCTACAAGGTCTCCTGGCAGAAGTGCCCACTCGTGGCTGGTTC
>JAYRBT010000038.1:3204163-3216174 GCA_036023395.1 Myiotriccus ornatus
CAAGATAAATGCAGGACGAGGTCCCTGGGGTGGTTCTTTACCGAGAATGAAAATGTGCACAACCCAGTTTCAAGGTGAGGTTTCAAGCCCACTGGTGAAGTGGAAGATCAGGAAACCCACTCCTGGCTGGGAGCAAGAAACAACCCAGAGGTTTCCTCAGAGCCACCTCTGTGCAGCTTCCAGTCACACTGATGGAGATCCCTGGGGCTCCCTGCACATGGAGGCTCCTCTCATCAATCCAGTTTATTAAAATTGCCTCTTTCTCCTGCTGGAAAGGGACCAAACTGGTGACACCACCTCCAGCTTCTCACCGGGGATCACACTTCAACAGGGAGCTCAGCAGAGGCAGTGACAGCAGAGGACAAGCTGCAAGAGCCAGGGATCTGCTGCTCTGCAGTGTCCTGCCAGGACACTGTTCCTTCTGGGCATTTTTCCCACTGTGCTAGTGCAGAAGCTGTAAATGTCCCCCCCAGACAGATCCTTCAGGGTCCCTTTCCCTGTGACCTGGCTCAGACACTTGGCTCTCAGATTCACCAACCTGAGCAAACAGTTCAACACCTAAATCCCTTCATGCTCCTGACCCTCTGGAGAGGACCTTCTCCTGCTGACCTGTTTCACAGAGTCCCTGCAAGTCCAGCCACCAAGCCCCCATCACTGCTTCAGCTGCTGGTTCCTAAATCCCTTCCAATTTTGCCAAATCTGTCAAGAAAGAGAGATACAACACGACATTCCCGTCCCTGCCTTGCTCAGGGTGCAGGGAGTGACCAGTGACTGTATTTGCTCCTCATTTTGCAGATGTAGCTCCAAGGATTGTCCATCTCACTCCCCCCACGAGCTGGTATCCAGCAATGGGTGACTGAAATACATAATCACTTCCTTAATATCTTTTTCCTTCTCTTTTCTCAGGGTTTTATTGTGCTCCTGAGGCCTTTTGAACGGGATTCAAGTTACTGGAAGCAGCACAGTCCATCAGAGCATGTCAGGGTAATAGAACTGAACTAGGTCAGTAAGAGAAATTCCTCACCCCTCCTGTTGATCTTTCCACCCCCAGGACAGATCTGGAGAGAGGAAGCCAACAGCAAATGCTGTGTTGGAAGCTGCTGCCTTCCCAGTCAGGAGGCAGTGCCAAGACCTGGTACATCATCGCTGCTTCCGTGGCCCAACAAGTCCCTGTGCAAGATGTTCCTGGGATGCTGATGGAAGGTGACCCTCTATCTGCATTCCCAGGGAAAACCTGATCACTACAAACCCCATTTAACCCAATTAGTGCTCTCTCCTAGTAAAGAAGCAGATAATAAATATCAGGTAACCTTTTCATGAACCGGTCCCGAAGCTCCAATAAAAAAAAAAAAAAAGTAAATATATTTTGTGCTGCTCATTCCTTTCCAGCTAATGCATGGAATTAACTGCAGATTTCCTCCTGCAGTATTCAGCTCAGGTGGTGATCACTGTCCCACTTCTTTCTGCAGGTAAGAAAAGGAATTTGTATTTCAGCAGTTCTACCTCCAGGACACCTTTTCTCAGGCTGTAAACAAAAAAACCCTTGCATTTGGGAAACATTTGCTCCTGCACTGAGCTCTGCAGCCTCCCAAGAGCCTTTTGCCTTCAAAGGATCAATCCCACTTCGTTGGGCTAAGCAGAGATTGGTATTGATGTGTATTCTACCCATGTCTCAGCTCCAGCACAGGCAGAGTCCACACCATTCTCACCCCTCCAAAGGGTGCAAAAATGCAACAGGTAAAAACCAGATGAGTAAAAAGCAGCAGAGAAATCAATACCCTGACGTATTAACCACTTCTTTAACTGTTCTCTTCGTGGCACAAGGCATTTCCCTTGATATTATCCCTCATTTTGTTCTAAAGGCTCGCAGCATTTCTTGTTAATTTTACTTTCATTACCAGAAGGATAATAATACCTTGAGCAAGGGCACAGGAGTCAGAGAGAGATGAAGAGACAATTCATCTACAGCTCTGAACATCAGGCCATTCTGACTTGCCCAGCCAATAGACTTCCCCTTAATCACCTGTGTTAGACATTAAGTGTTAATTAAGCATGTGCTTTATAAACCTTAAACTGGAAGTTTTTCAGCCACTGCTGTTCAGTCCCAAAGGCACCATAACCTTCCCTCCGAGCACACAGAACCCTCCTCAGCTTCCAGAGCCTTCAGCAGAGCCCTGTAAAGACGTGTCAGTCGTCCCTGAGGATGAGCACTGACTCACCCTATTGCCCTTTAATAGTTTTTATCAGGACCCCAAGCTGTTCCTGGGCAGGGTTCTGCTCACACACTGTCCCCACAAAGCAGCTGTTGGCCACTCCCATCCGTGCACAGCCTGTGGGAAACTCTTCAGGTTTGCTCCTGGAGAGGCCCTCCAGCATCTCCAAGTGTTTTTTAACTTAACACGGTGGTTAAACAGGACACAAGACTGCTCTCTGCCAAGCACAACCTTCCACTCAAACCAACAAAGCATCACCCAGGCAAATCCAGAATGAAAAAAAACCTTCCCAAGGCGAAGGGGTGTACAGGGGTGCTCTGGAAGGGCAGAGTGCTCTGGGACATGGTTTAGTGGTGGGCTTGGCAGGGTTGACCTGGATGATCCTAGGGGTGTTTTCCAACCTAAAACGATCCTATGACAGCTGACTCCAAGATGCGTTTGGAAAAGCAGCCAGTCCACCTCACACCCACTGTGTGTGGCAGGAGCCATCAACAGGCATCAACCCAAGGCAGCAGCACAGGCAGCTGAGGAGGGGAAGGCAGAGGGAGGAGGAGGCATTAATTTTGGCAGGGGATGAAGCTGGATCTGCAGAGATGTTCCAAAGAAGTTGGATGACAGGAGGAGCATTGTGTGGCTGTGCATCCTAAATTAGTCAGGTGGCTGAGGATGCTGCTCCAGCCTGCACTCCAGGGTGGTCACTGAAAACAGAGCTGGAAATGCTTTCCCAACTAAATCTATGCCTTGGCTTTGATCAGCAGCAGGAAAAGGATTTTGGAGTAATAAGATATTGATGAGATGGGAAGCCAGCTCAGCTGTGCACAGCCAGGTAGCACAGAGCACATCCTCACGTGGTGTAAATCGTCAACACTCCCTTGAAATCCCAGCAGAAGGGGCAATTCATTGCAGGGAAAGATCCTTCACACAGAGAAAAGTCTCAGCACGTGACAGTCGGAGCATGAGGAGCTGTCAGGTCCTTTGTTTGGCTGTGATCCTTGAAAAGCAGCCAGCCAGGATGAATGAAGATGCCACTGAGTACAAATATTTCACATTCAATGATGATGGAAGTATTAAAATATCCACAGAGGCAAGAATTTGAGGGAGTCACTCAAATAGCTGCCAGCTTTAGGCAAAAGCAGATGGAAAGATAATCTGAACTACAAGTGTGCAATTCCATCCCAGGGGAGCCTCACAGCACACAAATAGGAAATATTTGGGAAAGTTTTGGAGTCCTACAATTAAAGTTCCTTCCAACTTAATCCAAAGAGGGAAGACTTGTGTGAGCCAGAACAGATGAGTATGCACAGGTAGAAAGGGAGCTGAAAGTCCTCCCAAAAAACTTACTCCCTGCAGCAAAAAAGAAGGGTCAAAGGGAAAAAAAAATACAAGCAGGATCAAGTCTAATTAAAGGAGCAAGAATAAGTGACAGCTACAAAAAGGCAGGGGCTATTTTCATACAGAGCAAAGGGTCGCTGGCACGTATTTGCAGAGCCCCAAACACCCAGAAGGGAGGGAGAAAAGAGGTCCTTTGTGAGAGGGATGGGGAAGCATGGGAACCAGGGAGCCCTGGGGTAGCTCAGAGGCATTACTGTACTTAGCACAAAAGAGACGAACAATAGAGGGCAAAAGGAGATGGGGCTGTTTATTTTTCTGGCCACGGAAGGCTCAGATAGTCTTGGGAGAGACACTGGAAAAAAAAATGGCCACTGAGGAAGAGAAAGTATCAGCCCAGAGAACATTCTGAGGGACGTTGGGAATGTGGGGTTAAAAATGGGGAATCCTGAATTAGGCACAGTTAGAGATTCTCTGATAACTATTTCCCTAAAGTAAATGGCAAACTCTGCTTAAAAAGTTGCGGCAAGGTGTCTTTGGAAAAGAGGAATAAGGATGTCAGAAATGCAAAGGATTATTACAAAAAATTATCTCGAAAAAGCCCTTACAAGAACATGCTTGTTTTGTATGAAGCAAAACGCAGGGTGAAAAATAAACACGTTAAAATACAGGCAGAGTTATTGTTCCTGGGAAGCCTCTCAGCTCTGTCTCTGACCCAGGGGCTGCACGAAATTCCAAGCAACTCCCTGGAGCTCTGCAGAGTTCCCAGAACCAGGACAGCCACGATGCAAACAGAGTGAAACAGCAGCAACCAAGAGTTTTTCTGTTCCTGCTTCCATTGCAACAGGACTGTCCTGAGACTCCTCCACCCCAAATTCCAAGTGTGCAGAGAACTCAGAGCTTTCATTCAGAGCTGTTTAGGCCAGCATTCAGTCCTTCCCTGCCTCAGCTTGGGCACCCAAATCCGATCTTTATCCCCTGGAGCTTTGCCAGGATCTGACCAGAGCAACCTCCCTTCGGCTGCCCAATTTCTACAATTATCAGCACAGAATTATAGAACATGGGGTTGAAAGGCACCATCCAGGATCATCTGGTCCAAACTTTTTGGGAGGATTTCTGTCACCAAAGAGCCTGAGAACTTACCAAGACATTTGTACAAATTAAAAAATAAAAATACCACATCACTTTCTTACAAATAAAGAAGGGCAAGAGATTAAGGGTAGATACAGAGCTCACTGGAGTGCCATGAGGTGTCAGGATACCAAAGCTGCAGGAATAAGCAGGACAACAGCGAGGCACTTCCCAGGGAAGCTGCTGCATTCCTGCCACACAGAGCAGAGAAGAAATTCAAGACAAAATTCATTTTTCACCCACCATGACATTCCTCCCTACCCAGCCCAAACCCATTTCCCCCCCCCATAAAATCCAATTAAAAAAAAAAAAAAGTCATCCTGCTGCAAATCCAGGTCTTTCCACTGCTCGGGGGGTCACAGTTTAGTGGCTGCATTTCAACTCCTGGAGCCTCCTGCTCTGGGATTGTGCAGCTTCACTGGTGAAACTGAGACAAGAATCACTCCGTCACTTCGAGTCTGGCAGCAATTAATTTCATTGAGTTTGACATTTGAAATAAATGAAGGAAGGAACACGCTTCCACCATCTGGAAAAGCGCATGCTGACACTTCCAATCATTTGTGCAGCCACTCGTGAACGTGTGTAAGTAATGTCTGGTGTTTTTACACGTGGAGAGGGAAGGTAAATGACACGTCGAGGCCTCAAGCGCTGCAGACGAGCACGGCCCGGCACCGCTCAGCACAGAGGAGCAGAAGGCACGTTGAGGAATGAAAGGAGCCAAATGAGGTAAGGAAATATTTGGGAAGCTGGAGACAAGGCAAACGCTGAGTTATCAGTATATTTTAGGAAGGGTGATTTATACGTGGAGCACGCTCGACACTCTCGCCATCACTAAAATAAGCATTATATGAAGAACTTCATGCTAGAGGATACCAAGAGCTTAAAAGCAATCTGTGTGCATTTTATATTCCCTCATTTCTAAGTCAACGGGAAGACAGACTTTTCAGAGCTAGAGGAAGACAAATTTTGTCCTTCAAGTGCAAAGAGGTCACTTACAGCATGTTCCTCTTCCCTTCATCAGCATGCTGAGCTATCTACCCCAGAGCAAGGAGATGGGATGAAACATTCCCTTTGACATTAAGACAGACATCCTAGAAAATATACCACCAGCTGCATGCAAGACTCAAACCCCTGAGTTTAGAAAGAGCTCTGCCCTTTTCCAGCACCATCCTGACTCTTTCTGCCCGTTCCTGTCAAAACCATCAGGATATGTGCAGAGAAGATCCAGCTGCAAGCCCATCACTACCATGCACAGATAACAGAATAATTCAATATAAACCCCAGGGTATTGTAGGTCAAATTCACCGCTGTGTCCATTGAAAGAAGCTCCTGCCCTGCATCCCTCTCTCCCTCCACTGGCTCTGGGAGGTTTTACAGGTGACAGGACACCTCTGAGCACAGGAACAGAGCTGCTCCCTGCACTGCAGGATGCTCTCAGACCAGCCCCACCTCTGCCACTGCCTTCCAACTGCTGATCCCGCACTTGGATGGATCCATGGCTTCCAGGGGCACAGATGAGGACTGGGGCTTGTCTAGAGCAGGTTATTTCTCCTCCTGAGCTCCCCAGTGGTTATTTCTCACTAGGCTTTACTTAGAATTTTCCACATGCCTTGTTTAATCCCGTGTTGACTGACATTGCACAGGCACAACCCACCTGGCCTGCACTAATCCTGCACTGCCATTCCTGGCTCCCTAAAATGGGATGCAAAGTGTTTTGAAGCAGAACTGTTGCTCCAAATCCATCTCCTGGAGCTGCTCCTGTACCTTCTGATACTCAGCCGCCCATTTCAGTTTCATAGAAGCTCCCTCTCATCTCCCACATCTATTTTTAGCCTTTTCACTGGACTAAAATTTCCTGTGAGTTTGGGCGTTTTGCCACCCTCAGAAAAGTAACAAACCTCACCCCACAGGTCCCAACAGGGGCAGGTAAACGGGATCCCAAATCCCACCAGGGATCTTGAGCTAAACTGAAGTCGCAGCACATTTCCCTCCCCCGAAAGCAGATGTTTCAGCTTCAAGCATAAAAAGCTGAGTCCCGGGCCACAAATGGGGCAGCTCTGCTCCAGCAGCAGAGACTCAGCTATTTCCAGGCTGCAGGAATTGTGCTCCTTTTAGCAGCAGGGCTGTTCATTATTTGGGATGAGTGTCCCCAGGGCAAGGAGGGCCCCGGCTTGTCTGGCCAAGGCTCTGGAGAAGGAGCTGCAGGGAGGGAAACACGCTGGGCTGCTCAGCAGCTCTGAATGTGCACAACATCTTTAACTCGTGTTCTGACTCCATTTCAGAGCATCTCCAAGTTTATTGGTGTGGATTTTTAAAGAGCCTTCAAATGAAGAACCCAAAGTGCTTTATGGGTATTTCCACACACCCCTCAAAAAAAAAAAAAAAAAAAGGTTCCAGTTTTGGTTCTGGTTCATATTTCATAGGAAAAATCTGAATCAGCTTGGTGTAATCCATGCCTATTCCCCACAGCCACAAGAAATCCCACTGCATTTTCCTGTGCTGAATCCCAGGCAGGGCTGTAAAATGCTGCATAAACTGCCAAAAAAAAATGCAGGCCTGTGGGCAATGAAGGCAGCAAGTCAACAGCAGTGGTAGAAAGAGATGAAGGGGGGTTTTGTGATTCAGGCCTGATGATGCTGTGCTACTTCACTGCCTAAATTCCCAAAGTCAACAGGAGCCTGGTCCCAGCCCTGTATACACCCACAGCTCCACGTAGACGGGCTCCTGCAACAGGGCAGTGCTGCAAGAGCCTGATTCATATCCAAGAAGGCAAAAAATCCCATCCCTGCCCAGCCACAGGGCCCTGGGCCAAGACCAAACTCAGCATAGGCATGGAAGGGTCAGCCCAAAATCCCTGGCCCAGGCACAGGGATGACTTTCACAGAATCACAGCATCATTAAGGTTGGAAAAGACCTTAAGGATCATCAAGTCCAACCCCTTGGGGCAGAAGAATTCCCTGCACAGGGACGAAGTGTCACCTCCAGCATCCTTGGGCATGGCTGCCAAAGCTCCAAAGTGTCTCAGCTTTGCTCCTCCCAATTTAGGATTGACAGGCTGATCCAATCCAGCACTTCTCTCTGCTCTCAGGGAGCATCTCACAGTCAGACCCTGCTGTGGGAATGTCTGTGGTTGGAAAAGAAAGAGCTGGTGAGACACAGCAGAGGACTTAACCCTCGGTGTGGGCTGTGGCAGCTGCCAACAGCCTCCAGTGCAGAAAGACTCCACTGCTTCCTGATATAGCTCCTTAATTACAGAGCACTGGGAAAAATTGATGTTTCCAGAGCAGATATGGCCCTTATTGTTTTTCTGCTCTGCATCCTGCAGGGAAATCAGGACTGAAGTTTAAAAACAAGGGAAAAAAAAAAAAAAAAGCCCAGAGCCAGTTGGGGTCTGTTTGCTCCTCCTCCCATCCCAGCTCCTGAGGTCAGCAGGGAAAGCATCCAAGAGCTGCAGAAAGACAGACTGTTTTAATTTAAACATATGAGAGAGGCAGAGTGAGGGACTTTCTCCCGAAGTGCTCGAGACGTGATAATGTGCCTCTCCCGGTCCCTGCAAACCCCTGCGAGAGAACATTCCGAGCAGTTTTCCGATAGGACCCAGCCAGCGAGTGCCAAAGGCAGCGGCCGGGATGAAAGCAGTTTCCTCCTCCCGCCCTCGCGCCGTTTTTTGGAGCGCAGACACGACGAGGGGATTCTCAGGGATCTGCCCTCCCTGTAACACAAAGCAGGAAACCCAACGGGCTGGAGCAAAACAACAGCAAAGGCAAGAGTTTGCAGCCCAGGGCTCCGGGCAAACAGAGCTTATCCTTCAAGGAATCGACAGCTTTCCGAGGGGATGCACACCCAGGGGATGGACAGCCTCGTATCTTCCAAGGAAAACCCTCCAAGGGCCATTTCCAGAGAGGCTCCTGCCCCACAGCAGGATTCTCCCGTGGAGTCACACACCGGCAACACAGAGCAGCTCTGCTGGTCCCACACCGTCACCCACCCCATCCACCTGCAGAAATCTTTCCAGGGAATACCAACACTAAGATTAAACATCCCAAAAACAGGCACAATCCATCCCCCCCCACACAAACATGAGCTACAAAGCCATCAGCTCCTGCCTCACCCCAGCCCTGTGAACATCACACTACCACACTTCAAGGACCTTTCCAACCCAAACCATTCCATGGTTCTATTGCATCATCAGCAACCGAGTCCCAGCTCCCAGCCATTTGATATCAGCTGGAATTCGTGTTGAATTTTTGGATGCCTCGGATCAGAGCTGTGCTGGCAAATTCATTTGCAAGTCGTTTATGGAAAAGGTCTTGGATTAGGTAGGCAAGAGAAATAGTTGCCTTAGTTTTCTACTGGAGGTGTATTTTGATGGAGGAAGATAAATCGAGATTCTAAAGCTTTAGCTATTTTTCAGAGGAATATCTGTTTTACACCAGAAGAGTGACTTCACAACAGAAAAATCCAGTGGCTAGAAATCAAAAGCTTAAATATTCCTATGTGCTTTCTCTCAGGATTCAAATTCTGCCAAAATACCAAAGCAGTGCTGGACAATGTGCAGGGCTGTCTGTCAGAGCACACCTTGATCTCAAATGCACTGGGGCTGTTTCCCTTCCAGGACAGTGGAAAGCAATTAGCCAAAATGCTAAGCCCAGAGGAGGGGGTTTGAGCCACGTGAAAAAGGAAACCCACAGGTACAGGAGCCCAAGACTCAAAGGAACTCCACCCCATTAAAAAAGCATTAACAACTCCTGAACTGGCTTCTGTGTTCCACCCACTGCTGCTGTTTTACTGGAATTACAGTGTCAATTAAAGGCAAAAGCTCTGGCCAGGTCCCGTCCCATCCCACCCACTTGGCACACACCCACCCCCAGCTCACCACCCCCTTCCACACGTGCAGCCCACGAGCCACGTTTCTATTTCCATTTCCAGCGTGGTTAACCAGCTGCCTGGGGCTTGTTGAATCAAGCTTTTGGGCAGGAAATTAAAAAAGCTTAATTTACAAATGGGCATTTACCAGAGCCAGGGCAGGGGACGGGCCCAGGCTCAGCTCCAGGTGCCCTGCAGACCCAGAGGTGTCACCACCCTGCTCCTTCCCCTGGGATGGTGCAGGGGCAGAGTAGGACCCTGCTGACACCCTGGTGTACCCAGTTTTCTCACCAGAGTTTCAAGAGAATCATAAATGATTTGCAGTAGAAGGAACCTGAAAGATTATGGAGTTCCACCCCGTGCCACGGGCAGGGACACCTTCCACTAGCCCAGGTTGCTCCAACCTGGCCTTGGACACCTCCAGGGATGGGACATCCACAACCTCTCTGAGCAACCTGTGCCAGGGCCTCCCCACCCTCACAGGGAAGGATTTCTTCCTAATATTCAATCTAACCCTGTCCTCTGTCAGTGTGAAGCCATTCCCCCTTGTCCTGTCCCTATACCCTTTGTCCTAAGTCCCTCTCCAGTGTCACTGTCCCACGACAGCACCTTCACTGCATTACTAACACTTGCTCTGAGTCTGCAGGAAGGTGCTCTGGCTGAGTATGAGGAGTTTCCACATGGATTTGGAGGAAGGCTTTTCTTCTGGGTGCCACTGGGTATGTAATGGAGCTGAGAACAGGAGCTACCAACACAACACGCTCCAGCTGCTTGTTTTCCAAGGCAGCAGGAAGGAGCCCAAAGCTTACAGAGCATCACCCTGATTTTCCAAACAGAGCCCACTGCAGCTACAGCTGCCAGAGCCCAGCTCTAGCCCCTTGCTGGCTTTGTAGGTGCTAGAACACTCCAGCAGATCTCAGCCCAGATTTCCTCTTGTAACTCCCTGAAAGTCCAGTGAAACAGAGCAGTTTGGCTCCAGCCGAGACACCTCGCTTGGAAGCTCCTTTTTTTCCATTTCTCCTGAGCAGAATGACAGTTGTATTCACAGTGACTCATCTCCTTGACCTTTCTATTCACTTTTAATGGTGCAAGCTGGAAATAAGGGCATGCAGACAATGCGTTCATTATTCAGCTGGTGAACTGCACCCCCTGGACCAAATCTTTACCCTGCAGCAGACAAGAGCACACACAGAGTAGGTATCTCATTCCAGCACATCTAGGACGAACCCCCTCAAAGAAAAGAAAAAGAGGAAAAAAAAAAAAAATCGCACAAACTTATTGCTTAATTCATATTGGAGGGAATGAGACACACCAAAAATCACTGAGTAAAATGCTGCAGGGAGTACAAGAGACCCTGGGAAACTGGCAGTGTCATCTCCAGGAATTCAGCTGCAGTGAATTCTTACTTAAGTATTGTCTTGGAAACAAAAAAGGGGGTGGAGGGAGGAAAGGCAGAGGAGGAGAGGCCAGCCAGGCTGTGTAAGACAGGAGCTCAGGCAGAGCTGAGCACAGCTCTTTCCTGTATATCCTCACTCAAAAAGGAGAAGCTCCAGCTGATGTGAAATGAAACCCTAAATCTGGTCACTAAACCTGACAGTCCCCCCGAGTAGGGGCTCCACAGACCCCTTAGTGACCTCTCCTCTCCCTGGGAGCTTCTTCCATCAGCTCCTCACAGCACTTCCCTCAGAGCTGCAAACTCCCCTGTCCGAGTCAGAGCAGTGGAGAGCAGAGAGGCAAGGAAAGGAAAGGGCTTTAAGCAGGTTTGCTTAAAAGCTGAGCCAGGGAAACACTTATCACTTTATTTACTCAGAAGGAATCAGCCTCTCCCTGGCTGCAGATGCTCAGCTTGATCCAGGCAGGGATGGCACGTGGGGTCATCCCAAGCTGACAGTGAGATTTAGCAGTATTTAGGATAGTTCAGGTCTTCATCAAGCTGAAGGAGAACTAGAGCTCCCCCAAACACACATCACATCCCTCATTAGGAAAACAGGGTGTCTTGCTCCCTTGGGTGACATCCAGATCAATAGAAAGCTGCCTCTGAGCACAGCAAGGCCTTCAAACCTCTTTCCAGTGACTCCAGAGCTGCAGGGCTGGAGCATCAGGCATGGGAGGTTTCCCAGGAAATCCAGCCTAACCCAGAGGGGTGGATGCACTGAGCCCCTGGCAGAGCCCTCAGCCAAACACACTGGAATGACCTTCTCACATCAGCAAAGCAGCTGAATGTCACCACCCCAGAGCAGGTAAGTGACACCCTGACAGAAGCTTATCTGGCCTCCTGCTCCTGCCCACAGCACATCCAAAACCCCAGTTCCTCAGGATCCAGCACCCCACGTCCATTTGCATCCCTCCACCTTCCAAGCAGTTGTTTCTCCCCCCGCTCCCCCCCAGTAAACTGAATGTGTGGCTGCCCAAGTCCTCTTCTTCATATTTCTTTAATAGATCTAATTCTCCAAAGCATCCTGAGAGCAGGAA
>JAYRBT010000038.1:3224234-3299389 GCA_036023395.1 Myiotriccus ornatus
ACCCAATTGTCAATCTCGGAGCCGAGCAGCAAATCAGGGGCCCCCGGGCGGAGCAGCCCCCCCCCCCCAAAAGGGTCAGCCCGGCCCCCCCAGCCCGCCCCCCGCCCGCCCCGGCCCCGCGGCGACTTCGAACGCGCCCGGCCGGGGGATGTCCCGGCCCCCCAAAAAGCCTTTGCCTCCCTCTTTCCCCCCGCTGGGGTAACACCAGATGGAGTTTTCCTTCTCTTTCCACCTCCCCCCACCTCCTCCTTTCCCAGCTCTTCCCGATCCTAAAGGAAGAGGAGATAGGGAAGCGGAGGGGTAGCAGCGATCTCCTCGCTGTGACCAGAGATAAGACCCCCGGGGGAATGGCTGGAGCGGTGTCAGGGGAGGTTTGGGTTGGATATCAGCAAACGTTTCTCCATCCAGACGGTGGTCTGGCATTGGCACAGCTCCCCAGGGCAGGGGTCACAGCCCCAAACCCACCCCAAACCTCCCCCTCAAGGAGCCCTTGGACAACACACTCAGAGACAGGGGAGGGATTGTTGGAGAGTCCTGTGCAGGGCCAGGAGCTGGATTCAATGACCCTTGCGGGTCCCTTGCAACTCAGAATTGAACAGTTCTGAGATGAGGCCTAGAGCCTTGTGGAGGCATGGAAAAGACAAGGATTTCTGCAAGCAGGAAGGAGTAGAAGGAGAAGGTGCATCCCTTGGGTGCCAGGTGGCAAAACCCACCTCTGGCAGGCGAGAAACAGGGATGGGAAGGAATGGAGAGCTGGGCCCCCTCTGCACACCTGGCTGGTCCTGAGTCCAGCCCCAGCACTGCTCTGGGCCAGTCCCTGTATCACTCAGCCCCAGTTCCCCTGTGACAACTGGTGCATCACACTGGTGAACCCCAACTTCAAATGGCTGCAACTTGTTCTGGCCTTATATGGCAGCAATATTACAATGGTACTGAAGGTTGGAGCCAGGTGGTCTTTAAGGTCCCTTCCAACCCTAGCCTTTCCATTATTCTATAGGGAAAAAGCAAAAGCTGATACGACTCCCCTACACCAGTCCCTTCCCTCAGGTCCCAGGAGAGGAGGACAGATGTCACACTGGCAGCCCCCAGTGCTGCAGACCCCGCAAAAACAAAATCAAGTTATCAGGAGACCAGAGAAGGAAGCACAGCAAAATCCAGCCCCCCTCCCTTAACTAAAATGCTTGAAAGACACTTGCTGGTATCAACACTTGCTTTGTCAGTGCCATTGAAGTCCTGACCATCACTGCTGGCACAAATCCAGGTGGCAATCCCAGCTCCTTGGGTTGTTGAGCTGTACTGGTTTTTCATGGAGCAGTGATTTCACCTCTAGATCCACACCCTGAGCCACACCAAAGCATCCCATCACTCTCCACTGCCTACCCAGCATCATCCTTAAGGCCTTCATCATCCACAGGGGGAAAAGATGTTGTCATGACTTGAATTCCCAAACTCTGCCTACCCTGGACTCCAGTTTCCCTGTCTGTGGGTTTGGTCACTCAGCACAGCAGGAGCCTGAGCAGTCACCAGGCACCCTGTGACATACAAGGAGGGCAATAAGGAGTGAGGGCTCACTCATCCTGTCCCTGATTCAGGCTGTCTGGTGGAAGAACTCGGCATCACAGGGATTTTTGTTGAGCTTCAGCATAAACCTTTGTCCTGATGGAATCAGTTACTTGGATGGATTAAAATCTACAAGCAGAGGAGGCCAAAGCCCCCAGATCAAGTCAAGGGAAAGGGGTCCTCCCTGCCCACTCAGCTTGTAGCCTGGTAATGAAGTTTCCCAATGGTTCAATGGAGAAGAGCTGCAGGAAATCCCTCCCTCTGCCTCTGAACCTGTTGAGATACCTGTCTCCTCCTACCAGCCTCCCTGTGAAACTGGAAAGGCTGGAGCATGAGCCACACACAGGAAGGGATTCTCTGCTGAAAGAGCCTTTCACCAGGCAGAGGTGAAAGGCAGATTGGCTGCAAGCCCCCGAGCTGGGAGGAGGAGCACGGCATGTGCTGCCTGCAGCCACGTGTAGCCTGGGTACGGTGCCAGTGGCACTCCTGGGCACATCCCTCAGATGAAAACCCCTTCCAGGTCTTGCCTTTCATGAGTAACCAGATGACTGGAGGCTGGTGAGACAAATTACCTGATGTTCCATACCCAGGAGGAGCCTGGGGGCAAACTCTGCCAGTCCCACACCTGTGCAGCCCTACGACCACCTCTGCTGATCACCCACTGGGTGTAGCCCAGCAGTGACAACACCCATCACCACTGCACCTCCCTCCTGCTTTAAAATATCCCTCTGCTCACAGCTGGTCCCTCCCACAGGCCCCCAGTGCCTCTGGTGGGGAGCAGAGAAGCTGTTCCTCAGCTCCCAAACACACCCTGACAGATCCTTTCTCTCCCTTCCATGTACAGACCATGAAGTATCCCAGGCATATGGACATGGAACCAGGATAGATAAAAACACCAGCAGACCCTGTGGGTTGCAAATACCTTCTCCTCGTCCCTGCCCACAGCAGCAGGGTCAGAACTACATGATCTTTATGGCTCATTCCAACCCAAGTCATTTTATGAATTTATGATTCCCAGTAACTTCTTATTATGATACCAAAGGAATGACTTGATCCACAGTGTTTCTCTGGGTGTCTAATCACCCTGGAGAGGGAACCTTTTCAGCCCCAGGTACACAAATGCCAGGATCCTGGGCCTGCTCATCCCAGACTGGCATTTCTGGCCATACAAACAGCCCATTGTTTTGGAATGAGACCCCACTTTGTCTTCTCCAGCAGCAAGTGAAAATCTCACTGACACCTGAACACTCAAAGTGTTGACATTCCTTGCCCTTCCAGAGTCATACAGCTACAGGGAGGGGAATAGCTATAAGAAGAGGGATAACTAAAGCATCAAAAGCACTTCAGACAAGGAAATAAAAGCAGCTCAGAGCAGTTCACTCACACACCACCCATTTTCCAAGGGCTCTCAGCTCCAGAATCAAGCCAAAATGCCCAAACCTGGACCCACATCAGATGCAAAGCAACTCAGCCAAGTGAGAACCTTGGCCAGGGAGCTTTTGCTGAGCAGCAGGTCTGACTTCCCAGTTGCTTTCCAGGTGATTCCAAAGCTTGCACAGACCTGTTTGCCCCTCCTCGACAATAACAGAGAAATAAAGAAATAAGCTTGTAATGGCAAACTGGAAAATTCCAGCATCCACATGCCAAGTTTGAAGAGCCAAGCTCTGGGTTGGAGTGGGCCAGATCATCTGGTGGTGTGAGCTCCAAGGAGGTTTACAAGAGCTGGGGTGGTTCACTCCAGCTCCAAATCCCTCCATCCCACTCGGGGTAACATCTGACCAGCCAAAGGAACATACTCCAGCACTGGCAGGTGGCCAAACATCTTTAAGGAACAGCAGTTTATAGAAGTATTTTTTTCAGGGCTAAATGCATCTTGAGCCCAGCTGCCTGTTGTTTATGGGATGGAAGACACACTTGTGATCTTTCCAAAAAAAAAAAAAAAACAAAACCACCCCAACTAAAAAATATAGGTTAATTTTTTTAAAAAGTAATTTATATTCTGTGAAATCATCACCAGCATTCAGCCAAAAACCCCAAAAGGCCGTTGTTCTGTAGTTTGAATGTACTAGGAGAATCAAGAAGACCTGTTATTGATAACACTCTACAGCCAGGTGATAGGAACAGACTGAAAATGAGATATTAGAATTACCTGAGCTGTTGTATAAATAATTAGGACAGGCAACTGCTCTCAGGGATGATTTCAGATAATATTTTTGAAGGGCACACATGTAAAGCAGACCATTTCCCCCCCCACAATCTTAGTGTCTGCCTTTACTCTTTGCAAACATATAAACCCAGTTGCAGCTCTACCCTGAACTCAATTTTTATCGATTGTCCAGTGCTGAAATGAGATCCTACATCACAGACCCGATTTCGGATCTCACACCTGCCGGCCTGGAAATGATTGCTCTCAAATCCAGCTTAAAAAAAAAATGACAATTTAATGCTACTGAGACACTTTGGATCGAGAGGCTTGAAAAATAAAGCTATTCATTTATCCACAGAGGAAGTTCCACATCTGGTATCCCAGAGCTGAACACTGTCCCAAACCCAGAGCTCTGTGTGGTCTTTAATTTGAGCAAAGTGTTTACTGCACTATCCAGGACTGTTCATATCCATTCCCACTGTGGAGTGGCAGCAACTTCCCCAGTGCCCCAAAACCTTTCTGAAAACACTCTTTTGAACAAAGGCCGTCACAAATCTGCATTTGTTGCACATCAACACCTCTAATGGAATATATGAAGCTATCAGGTGATAACCACATAGAGGAGATACTTTATTCTTTATTAGAATCCAGGCTGACTGGTGATACAACAAATAGATTCAACAGGTATGTCCCAAACAGGAAAAAAACATTGTAAAACTCTTTCTAGAGTTAAAGATTTCTCACAGAAACACAAATTACAGATCACAGGAGTAAAATTCCCTCCCCTCCTGTGGATAAGCACCTGTTTTGGCTTTGCAGGCCAGTTATTTTACAAAACAGCTCCAGTCCTGGGAGCTGGGCAGCCGATTCTCCCAGATCCCAGTGGAAATTCAAACCTGATTTTTGCCATGAGGTGGCACCAAGACAAGCCCCATCAGTGGAAAGAGCAGCCAACACAAGGTGGGGCTTGTTTTTTTGTATGTTTAAATGTTTCACAGTCAGAGAGGTCTGTTTAATAGAGGAAATAGCATTATAAAGAGAACAGACTTTCCACTCCTCCTCTTTTTCCAGTGTTGTTGCCTTCTCTTCAGTTTCGTGTTAATGAGTCCAAGCCTTGTATGTGTTTGAACCATCCCAATCTATTAAATGCAGAAGGATAAATTGCTCCATGGCTCCTACGGAGAAGGATGAACTCAGCTGACCCTTTTTCCCCCTTTCATCCCATTGCTCCCCATGCCCAGTGCCAGCCTGGAGGACTGGCAGGAGCTGCCCTTCCCTCTTCACATCCCTGTGTTTTATTTCCCCCTGCCCTATGATCTGCGGTCAATGGCTCAGGCTAAACCCTGTATAATCTGTCTAGACTTGAGGAGATAATCCCTGGGGCTGCACAAAGTGTTATGTTAAACCAAGAGGCTGCTCAGTAACAGGGACCTGTGACTTACCCTATGATCTCCACAAGGGTCAGGAAATGAAGAAGCTCCTAAACTCTCCTTGACCCCAGGGAAGGTTTGGCTGAACACCACAGACTTCATTTCTCTAGCTCCAGTTTGTCCATCGTAATCACGTCTGAAGATTAAAGGTGAGCCCAGACCACAAAGTTTATGTACAGGTCCCAAATCACCCAGCAGCCTCTGGCTGCAGGGGTTCAGCTTGGGTGCTTGATCAGAGGATCTCCATCTAGACCACTGGGGTGTTCGTTTTCATGGCTAAGAGATGTTATCAGAGTTAAGCAGAAATGAGACAAGGAAGTTCAAGGCCCATCTGGTTTTAAATCTGGCCAAGGATGTCAAAGACAGCAAGAGCAGCTTCTCCAAATACATCATTAACAAAATAAAAGCTGAGGAAAACCTTCATGTCCAAGCACACCCCAAATTAACATCATTTATGGGTTATTTTACCCAGGTCTAGCATCTGATTCAAGCATCTCAGTACATTTTGCATAATCTGATGGTCCTCTCATGCTCTATTTCTCTTTTTAAGAAGGAACTAGAGTCACTTAAATCATAAAGATTCCATTTTACCAAGCAGTTTTCATCCGCATTTACCCTCCTCTAAATATTTCTGTCAATGAACCACGTAACACAATTTCCAGGCAGCTCTTTCCATTTCTGATTTTGTGGCATTAGCCATCCCAAAAAAAAAAAAAGGCACATTCTGTAGATTCCCCTTTGATTCCCCCAAGATTACAGGTTCGTTCCACCCAGGGCTTCTGGAGTGACAAACCCCTTCATTTTGTTGTCTTTTCCCCTCCTTGCTGAAGTAGTGGTTTACAAATTATGAGAATCCAGGGATTCTGTGTGCACCACCCAGCCATCAAAAAGCAATCCAGACAACGGGACACAGTCTTACTAAGTCTAAGCTACTGTCTGAATAGGCAGGGGAAATAAAATGTCAGGCAAAGCAGTCGTTTTTGTGGATGAATCACTCGAGGAATCCAATCCAGCTACCGAGTGGGCTCTAACATGACTAATTTTTACTTCTCAGTTCAGTGTTTCCAGTAAGTCACCTTCAAACACATCACCTTTCCACAAGTCCCCACAGCAGCTTACTCCCTTCTCTCCAACACAGATGAATTTTTCCAGTTTGGGGAGCTCTGGGAAGACCAAAATGAAAGGCCAAAGGTGCAGACTTTGGTCAGAACGAGGTACCAGATCAGTCACATTTTTAACTGGAGACACAAAGCTCACCCTTCTGGATTCAGCACCAAAACACCCCCCCAGGTCACCCAACTGCTTGCTAATAATCCTGGCTCAGGCTCCAGTCCCTCAGTCTCTTATTTCAGCTGGGATTTCAGGATGCAGCACTCACATATTCACCATATTTCTACAACAGACACTCAAATACTGTCTGGGGGGGTGATACCTCCCAGTGCTGGTGTCCTACAGTCTGCTGGGGTTGTTCCCAGGCTCTACAGCCATCTGAAACCACAGGTGGGTTGGTCACCTCTTGCTGAATTACTTTTTAAAAGAATAGTTTTGTTCCCAGTTCAGTTCCATACCAGATCAGCATCCTAAAGCCTCATTTTACTTTTTTTGGTTTGGTGGGGGTTTTTATAATTAATTTTTTGCGTTTCTCAAGCACCTCTTACAAGTCCAAGGAGGCTTGGCCACACATTATACCTTCAAGATCATCAGTGTAAAATATCCACCAGCACTTCACAACCCTTTGAGCATCTGATCCAGAAAAAAAAAAAAAAATAGTCCTAATTGTTCTTTCCCAAAGCACTAGAAGGTAACAATCAGAGAACAGATATAAATACCATTGGTTTGCTTTTTCTTTTTAGCTGCAGCTCCTTCCCTAGAGGATGATGAGATCTCTAGGAGCACTTCCACTCACCCTGTGTAACTCTGGGTTTTTTGGGTTGAAAGGAATTGCTGCATCACCAAACAGTATCCCAGAGCAATCACAGCCACAGCTTCATCACTCCTTGTGGCTTAATTAGCCCTGGCCTTGTTAGGGGGGTTGCAAATGTACAGAGAGAAGCCCCCAGACCTTTAATGCCTGCAAATAACTCCTAAACATTAAGAAATAGATATCTGCACAATTAGCTAGTTGGCATAGGGATTCCTGTGTCCTGATCAGGATCAGATGTGTGGGTTTTTTACTGCTGGTGACCACAGCAATAGGAATTTGGAAGGGCATTTCCCACAGGAGAGCTGGGAGAGAGGCAGGAGATTCAGCTCTTCCCCAGGACCTATTCTGATGGGAAGTTTCCTCCCCAAAGCTTTAAATGTCAAAGGAAATAACCTTCTGCTGAGTCTTGAGCAGCTCTCACCTGGTTCAGTCCCTTCCCCCTCTGAACATCACAAAACAGAGCCTCAAAATGCCGCTGTAGATTTATTCTCCCTTCAAGTCTATCCAGGTTTGTACAGACAAATCCAAAGCCAAGGGCTGCAGCAGACCCATCCCAAACCCTCTGCTAAAAGCCACCAGCTCCAGAATATCCTCAGCACCTCCCTTTCCACAGAAGCAAAGTCCCTCTGGGCCAGCAGAGCCCTTGACAGCTCATTGCACCTCCCAGCTGCATGGTTGCATATTTATGGGTGCCTTTACCCCTTTTCCTGCCTCAGTGCCTTTTATTTACCTGTCATACAGCTTGTTTTCCTCTGCCAAGACTTCCCCACGGCTTTGTATTCATAAATCAGGAGGCCAGAGGGGTTCATGTTTCACAGAGGCCACGGGGCTTCAATGAATTAAGTTTTGTTTGAACTAGAGTATCTTTTTTAGTAAACCAAACAAACTTCTTGACCTGACTTGTACTGCAGCAAAAAGAGCCCAGAAAGAGCTCCTGGCTGCAGCAGGAAGGTATTTTGCTTAAGGAGTCAAGTAAAACAGCTTCCTCGTGGCACTACTGAGAGAATGGAAGGTCTGAGGAGACACCCTCAGCTCAGACATGTTCTGCTGGGTCCAAATCTGATCTCTGTGAGGGCCTTTTATACAGTTCTGGCAGCCCTTAAGTTGCCATTGGTGCCTTCCTGCAGTTTAAGATGCTTTTCTTGGTGTCGTGTTCAGTCCCACTGAGCAGTTTTTCTCGCCTTTGGTCCCTGTTGGCTTCAGCAGCAGAATTACATGTATATTATATGTACATTTTATTGCATTTTATCCAGCTAAGATGCTCAACTGATTTAAATGTTCATGGCTCCATCAAAGGCAATGAGGCTTCACACAATTCTGCTCCTGGCACCTCTGCTCCCATCCCTGCCTTTAAATGAAAAAGTCAGCTACTTAACCACCAAACATGACTGATTTAATTTTCAGGGCAGCATTAGATCTGTTCCTAGCTGGACCCTCATTCTGCAGTCTTCCCCAAGACCCACAAAAAATTCAATCCCTCTCCAGAAATGCTTTTCCATTCAGACAGCAATTTACTCCCAGCTCATGCAGGACTCGGGCACTTACTGATCAGCTCTGTGGGCAGCTGTGTACGTGGGGCTCCCATGACTCAACCCTTGCAATGTCAAACCTAAAGTCAGAAATTCTAGGCCTGTTTGCCCCACTTCTGTGCTCAGCCATTCCCTGGAGGGATATTGCAGCATATATTCCACTTTTAAGGTTCTGTGTATTTAAAAAGACAGACGAGGCTTCAGATGAAGGATTCAATTGACAAAGGTCACCAGCAAACATGACTAATCCATTATGCTGTTAAACAACTCAACATGCAGGGGTTAATCAATGCTAGCCCAAGGTCTAATCCCTCTTTCTGCTAAATAACTCACTGAAAACAAACTCTGCCTGCTAATGTTCTGGAAAGGAAGATAAATGCACACAAGCCTTGAGAAGGTTCAGTTTTCAGGGCTCTCAGTTACTCTCAAGCCTGACTACTGTCAGTCTGGCCAGATGTTATTCCCATCCTTGTGAGGATATGGATTAGGGGAAGGTTGGCTGGCATCCTGCCAGTTTGAAAAGTCAAAAGCCTTGGATTCCTCCTCAACCTGGGTTAGTTTAGCGGGGCTGTCCTGCACAGACAAAGCAAGTCCCTATTCCCGTGGGGTTCCTGTGCATATTCCAGACCCCTATTTATAGCTGTGATTTGTGCTTTTACAAGACGGTAATTTCGTGCTGCTCATAAATCTTGCCCTGAAAACTGGTATTTGTAGGTCAGCAAGGAGAGGAAGCCAGCAACCAAAATTGCTGAACTTCTGCAGAAACTCTGCAGTTCGGCCACAGACACTGAAATGCAATTAGGAGGAATCAAAGGACCTTGTGTTGTCTCTCCTGCTGGAAGGGGACGTGTTTGTTCCATGAGGATCAGCAGCTGCTGCCTACACATTGAGGAGGTTGTTGGGGATCTGGGAAGAGGGTGACACCATTTGCTTACCCTGTGGATACAACATCAACACGCCAGCCAAGTTTGGACTGGCAAGTCACATCTCAGGCGTTTTGTCATGAAAGCATTCGTTCCTTTGGATTTTCCTTGCATTTCTTACACCTCTGGGATTGTGTTTTCCCTCAAAAGGGAGCAGAGACTCAGCAGAAGACTATTTCCTTTGACATTTAAAGACTATGGGAGGAAACCACTACAGGTTTACACTCTACAGGGTGAAAAATCTCACAGATACAAAAGCTAACCTGTCTTTAAGATCCTCCTGTATCCCACTGATTTTGGGACAGCCCTGCAAAAGGCCAGTTGCTTGGAATAAATGGCCTCACACAGAGTTACTGCAGGTGACACCAGCTTTTAACAAGCAGGTAGTGCAAGCTGACATTCTCAGGATGCAGAGTCTCAGATACCACTCTCCTTTTTCCCTGTCAATGCTTCCAAAACTAATAACCGAGGGAAAGCCTCAGGGCCGTGCCCATCCTTGGATTTGTTACACCCGTTCTGCATCACTGAAGTAAAACAGCTTTTACCCCAAATGCCTCACTGTTGCACGTAAACAGGCTCTTTGCACTTGGAAAAGATGCTCAGTTCCTGAAGAAAAAAAGATTAAAAGACCATTTTCAAAATTGCATTAGACTGCAAAGGTCCCTCAACTTCCAAATAACTTCACTTTTCATCAGGACAGTTTCTCCTGCCTCTGATGAGCAGTAAGTGACTTGCAGGAGGTTTGCTCCTTGGTTAAGCACCCAAACACTTGCTGCTTTTCCAAGCTGGTTTTTCTTACACACCGCTGGAAACTGCAGTGTCCGCAGAATAACTCCATAGGGAATCTGCAAGCTGCTTCTTTCCCTCTGAGCTCTCCAGGACCATCTAAACCTGATACACCAGGGACATATTATGAAAAAACACCATTGCAAAGCAGAGTCGGTCCAACACAAGCTCTGAAAAAATAACCTAAAAATAAAAGTCAAGTCTCCTCTTAAAGACTCCATGTCTGACCTCTACTGAGTTACACCCAAGTGTGTCCATAGAAGTCCTTTCAACCCCAGCACTCCTTTTGTCTCTGAATTTCCTTGACTTCACTGAGGTTTTGTTCTTGGAAAAAAAAGAAGCCCAGGTGCTGGGACTGGGATCTGAATAAGGACAGTCATTCATGGACAGCCAGAACTGCATTCCTGCATGCTGGCATCCCCATCCCTCCCTGCACAGTCAGCAGCAGGCAAGGCATTCCCCATTCCCAGCGCTGGAGGATCTCTGCTGGGTGGGCCCCCACGGATGAAGGGGAGCTGGGATCTCACCCAGCAGCTCTGACAGCCCCTTTGCTGGAGCAGGAGGCAGCAAATGTGGGAAGCAGATGTGTGAGTGGAGGAAATCGGGATTGCAGGAGACAAGGAGTGGAAGCCGGAGCCTGCGGGAACAGCACCTGTCCCGCTAAAGCCACTTCCATGCTCCTAATAAAAAGCCTCTGGAGCAAAGACAGGCACTCCAACCAACCAGTCCTCTCCCACATCCTCTGCTAATTTGTCTTAGCACCACAGGAAGCAGTCTAGCCTGGGAGATACCAAGAGACAGCAGCGGGGACCAGGCTGAGAACTTCCAGCAGCAAGATGTGCAGAGCTCCCGCCTGGATTGGGAGCTGGCCATAAAAGCCAAAGGAAAGAGCCTTTCGGCTGAGTCACTGGCATGGGGAAGCAACCTAAAACATTTCCCAGCTCCTCTGCTGACTCTTGATGAATCAGTCAGAAGTTAAACAGCAGTCTCTGTGCTGGTTTTGGGAAAAAACACTGGAATTTTGGCTATTTTGAGATGCAGTACTGTATACCTGATTCAGAGCACAGGCTCATACCTGGCCTCCTCCTTCCCAGCAAGGGAAGATAAATGATAAGTTTCCACAAGCTTTAGTCCCAGAGAAGCAGAGCTTGCCAACCCCGAAGGAAGCAAACATGTCAAAATCAGTCTCAAGCAGCTCTGAAAAATATCCTGTTGATCTTTCACCTGTGACTTTTCACTTGATCTACTCCGAGGCAGGATGAAGGGAAAAATTCAGAAGTGGCTTCTTTTTTTTTTTCAAGTATGAAGACCTGTGGTTTAATTCAGTGTTAAATCTGAAGTGCTGGTCATGGGTTCCTGTGCAGTGTTGTACTGAAAGCTGCACGGTCACATCATATAAAGTTTAGGGGTTTTTGGTGTATTTTGTAGTAGCTGAACTGTAGCTTAGTGCTGGGAAATCACAGATGTGCTGGTTCAATCCTTTCCCAATAAAGTTCTATGCTGACCTCTTCAGCACCTGCATTTTTGCATCCCCAAATGAATAACTAAATACCTCTGAATATCTCTAGTCCTCCAGTCTGTCGCTGAAGCACCGAATGGGCAAATTCCTCACACAGGTTGGAAACACATTTATGAAAATATCAGTCTACAGTCCACTGAAAAATCATTATCCCACACAAATCCCCTTGGTGTAAATAAAGCCAGACAAGCCTAGTTGCTGCTTTGCACTCTCATTGTTGCAGTCCAAATTCTCTCAGACAGCCACTGAAAGAGATGCCAGTCTCCCAAAGGCACCCTCTGGAATCCCAGAGCGAGCCCCCAACCCCACCAGTGACTCACTTTGCTCGTTCCTTCCTGTGATTCATTCTACCACACACATTATCCCCACGGGACATGGCAGAAACGTGCCTGGTGGCTGTTTTATCTGCTGCCAGCTGCAACTTCTGAGTGCTGCAGCATCTGATACGTGAAGTCTGATAAGCCATATCCATGCTCTCCTTATCATTTCCATTCACTGAGGTCCCAGGAACACAGAAGGAATATTATCTTGCCATACAGTGTGGCCTTCAGAGTCACTGAGCATCTCAGATCACTGCAGATGTTCAGCATGAGCATTTAACTTGTGGATTGAGATCAACATTTGCTGTTAAAAATGTCAGTTCGGTGCAACTGAAGTCAGCCAACCTGCAGACCCTCCCATGTATAAAAAACTCTGCCAAGAACTATGCAGAATCAGCATTTTCTACAACAGCAGCAGCATCAAGGATCAGGATGCATCAAGAATCAAGCACAAGGATCAAGAGCAAGTTTGGGCCATTTGCACAAAGCCCCAAGGGCAGATTATTTGCAGGATTTGTTACAGCAGCCCTGAGAAAGTGATGTGCAATGAGAGCACTGGCACTAAGAGGGAGTGCTGAAGAGGGCAGCTCACTGAGGGGTGAACTCAGCACCCTGCAAACATTTCTTCCAGGAATACTACATGGACTTGGAAGCCCTCCATGTGTGGAGCACATCAGCAGCCCAGAGAAGCCTCTGCTTTTCACTCACTGATTTACCACCTCACAGATAAGCCAGTTAGAAGCAGGGTGTGCAAACAGGAGTTCCTAAGCCCTCCTGGCCATCACAACCCTGTCCTGGAGCTCTCCTCTTCCCTTCCCAGGCTCCAGCTGTCCCCACACCGCCCCAGGACCCACCATCAGGATCATTTCTCCTGCACAGGAGAGGTCATACACTATAGGCAGCATGTTTTCATCATCGAGCTGAAGCCAAATGGCAATTAACTGCGCAGGGTTATTCATCCCCTCACAGGCTCTGCTACGACATGGAGTTAATATTATTAGATTAAACAGGAGCTCTGTTGTTCCCCCGAATGCTGTGTTGGCATCAATAGCCCTGGGGATGAGGAAAAGAGCTGCTCTCTCTGTAGCATCACTCCCACTCCTTTTAAAGCTCCGTAATATGAAGAGGAGATAATCTGTGGCCTTTGTTAGAAAAAGGAGGGGCTGCAAACTCCAGCTTGCTGCGGCTTTTGATAATTCTGGGAGCATCCCTGCCAAAACACCGCTCAGAGGCTGTCAAATGGCCCTTTCTAGACACACTGTCCCTTCTGGGGCACTCACCATTTGTCTCTTCCCAAAAAACAAGAGGCACTGCTCCAGTGTCCCCCCTGCTTTCCCAAGTCCAGCTGTCACAGTGACTCCAACAGCTCCTGGGGGCCTTAGAGGGAATTATTCCCAGCATGTGCTCTGGAGGAGCCACCAGTTCATAAGCACATCTGTGCCAGTGGTACAAACATGCCAGCTACTGCTGCCACAGAGCTTGAAATAAATGAAGCTTGTCACCATGTTATGGTTTTGCCTCGTGGCTCTGCTGCCATTGCCTCTTCCCAGCTCAGTGCATTCACCTGCTAAACTTGGAATCAGTGTGGAAAAATCTTCATACTCAGTGAGAGACACGACTTCTGCTACACTTCAGGGAAAGGGGGAAAGATGAGGAAAGAGCCATAGAAAATGTGGTGTGGGTTTTTTTTTTTCCTGGAGCCTGTTAAAGTCCTCCATAAAAATTTGGATATTCAAGTTACATTATTGCTTCTAGTGAACAAGCAGCATGAATGTGCATTTGTGGGACAGCAGCATAAATATTTCTTCTTTGCATCCATGGAAGGGTCAAACATGAGCATATTCTAGAATATTTAGTAATGTTTAATTCAACCTCTTGCAAGAAAAAAATAGCACAGTATATCAGCCTCCCCCCAAAGCTGAATTACTTCTGGCTTTATCACCTTCATCATTTATCCTCTCCAGAGGTTAGACAACAGAGCAGCTACAGCTGACAATAACACACACAGTGTGAAGAACCAGGGCCAGGGCTCAATCCCACTCTGTGGGATCCAGGCCATCATCTTCCCTGACTCCCAAAATTACCCAACTCTTTGCATTTCTCACACATACCAGAGGCTGCTTTTGACGCAAGAGAAAGAGGGATTTCTTCTTGCCAAACACATCCTGCAGCTCCAAGACACCATAATGAGTCTACCAGCCCCTCAAGTCATCCTATGGAAAAAGCTCCAGCCCTCAAGGCTGTTGGACAAACCTTGCTTTTTCCCCTTGTTAGACCCGAGATGGACACAGGGAACAGCTGGGATGTTGTTTTTAAACGAGAGCAATCAATTTAATGAAATGTGAAATTTATGAGCTGGTCAGCCTTAGGAATCATTAAGTCCAGGGACCCTCTGGGATCCAGAGGGTTTCTCAGGGATGGAAAATCAGCTGTCTTCCTCTAGGATCTATAGGCTGCAAGGAAGAAACCTGTAACCCCTTTTGGGCAGCCCAGGGACTGGTGTGCCACAAGTGGCACCAAGAGACAGAAGCGAGATTCCCAGTTGTGACCTGGAATAGCAAACTCCCAGAGTTCCTACCACACCACACAGCTGGCTTTTCCATTTCTTCTGTGCTTTTGTTTTCTTAACAGCCTCCAGCAAGCCATGAGCTTGGAGTTCTGTGAATTAAAGCTGCAACAGGAGCTCCGAGTCCAACTGCAACTTGGAGAGTGTAAACCCACGAGGAAAACTGCACCTACAGTGGGAAAAGTTGCCACGCTAGGGCTGGAGCACAGCTTGGGATGAGCAGGGGTAGTGTTCCTTCCCCGGTGGCAGAGAAAAGCTCTCCCTTAGGGCACAGCTCCAGGCACCAGCTTGCAGGATAAATAAGTAGATCCCACAGATCAGGGTTCAGTGTTACATGAGCATTTACATGCACTGAGAGCCAGAACCTCCCAGAGTTTTCCTCCAAAGCAAAATAACAGCAAAGCAAACAATAACTGTAATAAACACAGCAGCTTCCAAAAGGGACAGATGTAGGCAGTCCTGGATAACAGGATGTGCCTGGTGCTCACAGTGCTGTCCTCTTCACTTACCCACCAAAACCCGGGACAACACTGCAAAATCCATCCCTAACACAATCACAGACTCATTTGGGTTTGGAAGGGAACATAAAACCCATCTCATCCACCCCCTGCCATGGGCAGGGACACCTTCCACTATCCCAGGTTGCTGCAAGCCCCGTCCAACCTGGCCTTGACCACTTCAGGGCTGGGGCAGCCACAGCTCCTCTGGGCAACCTGTGCCAGGGCCTCCCCACCCTCACAGCGAGGAATTGTTTTCCTGTTACCCCATCTAACCCTGCCCTCTGTGAGTGTGAAGCCATTCCCTCTTGTCCTGTCACTCCAGGCCCTTGTCACAAGTTCCTCTCCAGCTTTCCTGTAGCCCCTTTAGGCACCAGAACATGTTGAAGGAGCAACCAAGCCCTACAAAATACGGTGTTCCCAGCTCCAAGGGGCAGCCTGAAAACCATCTTTCAAACCTGTAGATTGAAATGGTGACTCAAACCCAGGAGAGCGGCCCAGGAGCTCCCAGAAACATTGGCCAGTCATCAAGCCAAGCAAAGTGAGGGGATTGCTGTGGCCACACTGGCTCCAGCCCAGGGCTGGGGCTGCAATTGCCTCCTGCAAGCAACTGGGTCAAAACCATCACCTTTAGGCTGGGAATACCAGTGGCCCTTGGACAAGGAGGGATTGGGCAGCTCTGCCACAGCCTGACCCTTCTGCAAACACTTCCAGCCCTGGCTGCAGGACTCTCAGCCTCTCCAGATGCATCTTCAGTCCAAGAACAGCTCTGCCACTCTTGCCATCTCCACAGAACAGAGGTTTTTCCCTTCCCCCTCAAAAGAAAAAAAGGTCCCACACATCTTTAGGAAATAAATCACATGGTAAGTTTGCAAAAACTTAATACCTGGCATTAGTAAGGAGCTGCCAAGACACTTCTTTTGAGACAGAAAACAGTCTTCCCAGAAATCCCAGTGTAGTAAATTAATCCCAGGAGGTAACAGACTGAGCTTTTGCTACTGTAAATAGACCTTTTCATTATTCTGGAGCATTTTGAGGCCAAAAGACTGTCCCAACATATTGGAAAGTGTAAGTAAGTGTCTCACTTCTTTGCAGAAGAGGAACATTAAACAAGCAGAGCAAGACAGATGGATTAGTTCTTCCATTTAGCTGGCAGGGGCTGAAGGGTGACTCTTGTTGCTGCTTCCACTTGTATCTCTGGCTGGGCAGGGAGAACACACATCCCAAAACCCCCTCACCCATGGTGGAAACAGCTGACAGTGGGGGAAAAGAGCTCCAGGACATCGTTGTCTCTCTTGGTTGGGCACGCCAAGGTGACACTTCTGCGAGCTGGGATGGGATTTACAAGTGGTTTTTCAAACCCCTGCTTATGCCTTTTTCCTTTATTTTTTAAATGAGAAGGCTCATGTGCCTTCTGCTTTACAGCAGGGTGATGGCACAGGGTTTGCCCCAGGCAGGAAATTATTTGGGGGAGGTTTAAACCTCTCTGCACCGTTGAATTCAGCAGCACCATCCCTGTGGTGGCTCTGAAATGAATCCACCAGTCTGCTCTCCTGTGCAGCAAATGTACATTTAGGAGAGAGCTGGCTGCAGGGAGATTAAAGCCTACTTCCTAAATAATCTTTTTTCTGTGTGTATATCCCTCCCCCCACTTTCTTAAATTGTAGTAGGGAGGTGCCAAACAACTTATAGAGAGCCTTATATAACTCAGGAAAAGATTAAAGAATTATTTCAGCATGAAATCAGGGTAAGAAGCTCTGCAAGGTTGTTGGTGGTTAATGAAGATTGACTTGGGAAGCTGCTCAGTGGCAAAGTGTGAGCTCAGGAGCCACGAGGATACAGACAATTTACAAAGCACGGGGAAAAGAGAATATCACAGTGGATGAGCCTGGCTGGGTAAGGGGGTCTTTGCCTGACAAACTGCATGGTGTGACTGCAAATAGACTTCACCAGTCAAGACCTAATCCCAAAGTTTTGGGAAAAAACACAAACAAGCAAAACCAATAAAAAACAAAACAAAAACCCCACAAAAACAACAACAATAAACCAAAAAAAAAAAAAACCAAACAAAAAAACCCCCAACACAAACATTATTCCAGTGAGAAAACCAAAAAACTGTGATTCTCATTTTACAGGGGATTGGAAGAAGAGAAAGGCAGACACTCAGAGGGTCAGACTGTATCCTGAATAGGATTTGGGATCAAAAGCAGCCCTTCCTTTCACCTTCCCTCCCTCTTCCCAGGCAGGGAAAAAAAACCCACTTCTCTTCCCAGCCTGGGGATTTGACTCTCCAAAAGCCACTGTGTCCTGGGCAGTTCCTCAGCCCCATTGGATTACAAGATCAGAGGACAAGGAAACACCTTTTGCTTTAATTTTTACATCTGTGCAAAATAACATCCCAGTCTGTTGCTGGGGTGCTGTTATATAAATACATTGCTTCCACATAAGGGTACTGGAATTAAAGTCTGGTTTTCACACTAGGAATGCACATATAAATATTCCTTCCCCCCATTAACACCCCTCTCTCTACAGCCACGTGCAGGGATGTATCTATAATTTCTGAATCAGCCAGTAGCAGACTTGCTCTGATTCAACCTCTAACATTTAACCAGCTGTTTCCACAGGGTCCCTGAGGAATTTTATCCCATCATTACCCACAGTGTTCAACCTTGCCCACATCAAAAGCATACAGGCTTTTTATAGACCAATGCACAAGGAATGAAAACACTAAAAGAAAAAAAAGTACTCCTTTTGCCTTCATTTCCAGTGGAGAGCCCTCCCCAGAGCTGCTGCATCCTCTCCACGAGGAGCTGGTCCCACTGTTCCCCAAACACCACCAGACAGAGGAAAACACTTTCCAGAGGAGTTCCCTGAGAGTATTCAGCTCTTGCTGAGGACCAGGATCTCAAAGATGCATGAAAAAAACATCTGCTGTCCTTCAGCAGCACCCAGAGGAAGCTGTTACCTGGTGGGTCCATCTGTCCATCCTCCAGCTCAGCCCAGCCTGCCCAGCACCTCAGGAAGCAGAAAGGAAGAAACCCCTGATGGGCTCCTAATAAAGCCCCCTCCCACCTCCCCAATCACACAGAACTGGGCTCAGCTGGTGCCTCAGCTGAGCTCAAGTAATGTTTAACTTCATCCACCTGCTGCCTTTTTTCTTTCTTTTCCTAAGCTTGGCTATTCCAGGGTGCTCCCTGTGAATCTGTCCCTCCTGTCCTACTGCCCTTCTCGCCAGACAGAGGGAGAAGCCCCTCTGGCCGCGCTGCCAGAGCAGCCCCGTCACCTCTGCCAGCAGAACGTGCCATGGGATTTGTCCTGATTGTCCTGGAGCGGGCAAGCAGATGCTCTGCTGCAGTTCTCCTGCTTGGGAGATCAAAAGTTCTGCTCCCAGCAAGGCCCTGCTGCGCTGTGAGGGAGAGTGGAGGTGTCAGCCACCGCTTTCCCGGCCAACTTCCACATCAGGGATGAGCCTTCTGCAGACATGAATTCCCACTGCACTGTGAATGAACACGGGATTGTGTTTTACTTCCAACCAACTGATGGCAGCTTTTCTTCCCCGACATCACATGTATAATTCATCACAGAGTGACATTTCAGGGAACATCAGCTGCTGCCGTGTCACAGCTTTACAGGTTCAAGGAGTGCCTGTTCCTGTTCTCTTCCCTTCCCATCTCCGTGTTCCAGCGCTCAGCCATTTCACTGTACATCATTAAACCCCTTCCATGCTGCAGCCCAAAGATGGCTGCGCATCCCAGTGCCAAAAAAATCCCTCTGTGTAGTCAGCTCGTGGTTCTTGCAAAGCCCTGAAAGGCTGGGGGGAAAGACACCACCGTAAATCAACGTTCAGCTGGAGATTTGAGCAGAGATTACAAAACCAGGTCCCAGGTTAATGGATAAAATCGTATCTGGGCTGTAATGAACCAGCAGATTGCAGAGTGGGCAGTTTTTCTGTTTGTGTTTACGACTGTGAGATGTCCCTTGGCATCAGGGCTGGGATCACAGCAGAGATAGGTTTATATATGTCCTGCCCTCATGGACATCTGCCCACGTGTAGGGTGATAACATCTGCATGGATCTGCTGCGTTTGGGGCCGCCCCTGTTTACTGTGTGTTGTGGTGTTTAACTCACTGACACAGTGAATACAGGGATTTATTAACCCTCCCAAGCCCACCTTGCCCTAGTGCAGATGCAGCCCTTGGCACAAAGCTGCCCGTTGAGCCCGGGATTATTCATGGGAGACAGAAGTTTTTCCTTGCCTTGAATCCCAGCTGGTTTTTCCAGGTTAATATTAGGAAACCAGAGTTATAGAGTGCCATGAAAGTATGGAAAAGATGAGCCTTGGCACAGAGCCCAACTGCTCTCCCTTATTTTGTCCTCTCCCTCCCAGGTACATAATCCTGTACCTGAACCACCTCAGCGCTGGGTTTGTTCGGGGCAGGTGCTCCCCATCCCTCCATGGGAAGCAGGACCCTCCTGCAGCCCCAGCTGTGTGTGGGAGCAGGGAAAACAGGCATGGGAACCAGCTGCAGAAATCCCAGCCCTGGGCTGGCTCCAGTTTGAGCCCAGGCTCCATATGTTCAGGAATTCTCTTAGTCTCCAACCAACCCATTTGTACTCGTCAGGGGCTACCATGGGTGTCTAATCAAAGCCCAGACCTGCTGGTCAGCGGCTTCATCTAAAATTTCCTGCCTCCACCTTCGTGTTTCAGCTGCCTGCTGCTTCCTCCAGGGCTAGAAATAAGAGAGAAAATATTTTGATTTAGCAGCAAATACAATTGTTTAGGTCTAAACCTGCAGCAACCTTGCAGGAACAGTCCTTGAATTTGGTTATTGGTGACTAAAAAAAAATAGAAGTGTAGTAAGTAACTCTATGTCTCCTCTCCCAGAGAAAAGGGATGAGACCTTGGCTTCCAAACTAGGAAAATAGCTGACTCCCAGCTCTTGCTTTGCTTCTTACTGGCTTTGCCAGTCACAGAGGGAATGGACTGGTTTTACTTCTGGAAACCTGACATAGGGCAGAGCAGAGGGACAAAGCAGGTCATTGTCACTAAACTAACCTCACTGATGAGTGGTGAGGAACCCCAGAGCTTTGCTGCTCCGGGTCCATCAGGATTTAACTGTTTTCTGTGTCTGCACGGAAGAAATCCCAGTTTTAGGAGATGAAGGGAGCACCCACCAGCATCCACAGGGAGAGGGTGCCACAGACAGACCATGGAGCAGAGCTTGGCTGCCAGGCTGGATGAGCTGTGCCATGGTTTGGGCAGAAAGAAGGAGGATTCTTTCCCATAAAAACATCCATCACACCTTCCAGCTGTTCTGGCAAGGGCTAAATGGAGGATTTGATTTCTGGTACCCAAACCCTGCAGACAGATGTGCTCATAAACAAGCTGATGTTTGTGCTTGTTTTGCTCTGCCACGCCTGGAGCCGAATCCACCGTGTCTCTCCAGCACAATACTTTATTAATAATTTATTAATAAAAAATAATGGAGGGGAAATAACTCTCTGGGGAGAGGTAGAAACTTTAATTTAGCAGCTAAAGGCTTGGCTGCACCAGCTGGAAATTCCTGGAGTTATGAACATGAGGTAATTCTGACGTAGGTGAGATGTGAAGGTGGAGCATGTCCTCGGAGAAGGGTTCAGGGCCTCCCTGGCACCTCAGGCTGCACCCCTGGCTCTGCTGCAGCCACAGAAAACACTGGGATGGTCCACATCCCTGGGACCCTCCATGTCCCTCCAGCTCCCATCTGCCCCAAGAGATCCCATTGGAGAGGTGTCTGGCTCTTTTCAATTATTTGGGAATGGGACAAAGCTCAGGATCGATCATGATCTGTGCTGTAGCTGCACACAGGAGAGAGAAGCCTTGTGGTTAAAGGCTTGAGTCTGGATTTCGTCTCAGCTCTGCCACATGTTGGGGCACAAAAGATAATCACACTCCCTAAAAACATCCCCCTCTCTGAAGCCTGTGCCCAGGTCATGGCACTGCTGGAAGTGGGGGATGCAGCCAGAGCTGGTGCTCATCTGGTGCTTCCTCAGTGAAGACAAGATTTCCATTTTATACTTCAGCAAGGAAATGCCATTCCTGTTCACTTCAATTTGGGAGCAGCTAAATAAGAAGTAACTCAAGTGAGGATAATTGCTGGCTGGTAAATAGAGGAGGCAGAACTATTCCAGCAGACAATGCATTTACAAATTGAGCCCTTCATGGTTATTATATGACAATTTTATGTGAACTTTCCGTTTTCAGCTGGGTAAAACCTTGGTAAAACTTCCCCAGCAGAAGGTCCAGGCACATCTTGACTTCCAAGCAAGGCTGAGCTGAGGGCTGGGAGGTTCTGAGCACTGACACTCCTGCCACGGGCTCCAGGGACATGAGTGAGCAGCATCCTCAGGGCCTGGTCCAGAAAGCACTGGTGGCAGTGGGAGCTGGTCCTCTGGCCTTGCTGAGCTCTAGATCAGGTCCTCAGTTTGAAACAAAGCCTGGTCCCAGCTGCAGTTTTGCCAGCTGACAGAGGGAGAGGGGCGTCCGATTCTCCAGGAAATAAAACCCAAGGAAAGCTCAAAGAACAGCTTTGGGACTGGGCTTGGGTTTTGTCTCCAGGAATACCTACTGGCTTAGGGAGCAACTTGGCAGCTCTCCTTCTCCGTGTGACACACAGCTCGGGAGATGACAGCGGTGATAACGCAGCGGGATCCCTCGGCACGCATCGAGTGCCAGCTCGGAGCACCGTCCTCCCCTGTGACAGCTCTCAGGATGAGTGGGACAAATGCAAATCCCGCCCTGTTTTGTGGCTTTAACTCCGTGCTGTCTGCCAGCCAGAGCTGGCACCGTGCTTGTCGTCTCTTGAGCAGAGTGCCTCAGACAGAAGTAGATCAGGGCTCGGCATGGGAGACTCATCTTGGAAACGAGTTATGTGCTACATTATCCTGGCTTGTTCATAACCAGCTTAAGGGAAGGAGCTGCCTGAAATTAGATATGACAAAGCAGCACGAGTTTCCCCTGGTTTGGGTTGCTGTGGGAAGTGTGTTTTCCTTTTAGCCTGGAGAGATGTAAATAGAGAGGCAGCTTGAGCTGGTGAAAGTCCCATCAGAAGATTGTGGGATTGGAAAAAGTAATTCCCTGCTCAGGGTCTGCAGTGGGTCTGCATGGAAAGTAAAGTTTGGATGCAGCTGAACCTCTTCCAGGGTCACTCAGAGCAGGAATTGCTGATGGAGGATTTGGGACTGTGGGAGTCCAAAGTGGGATCATTGACTCTTTCCCTGTGCCGAGCAGTCCCAGGGAGATGCTGGCACAAGAGGAAGGATTCTGATTTCCTTTAGCAGTTTGGATTGCATTTTAACATTTTCCAAGGTGCAGTGTCCAGAGAGCACCTCTTGGCATTTTGTGCACTGAAAAATCAATTATTTAGGGCAAGTACCCAAGTTCCAGGTCCCTGGGTGCCCGTCTGCCATCCACAAGAGCTTGGTGATGTTCAGAATTGATTTAATGACAAAACAGGGCAGGAAATGGGAGAAATCCCTACCCCAGGCACAAACCCTGTGCGTGGCCAAGCTGGAATTTGCTCCCAGGTTAGTGGAGATGCAAGACTCTCCTTTAAGTGGATTCCTTGTACCTTGGATCCTGTGGGATTCCTCCTCTGCAGTGTATGGAATGTAGTGAAGAAAGGAGGCCATTCCAGCTCTCGACCCTAAAAACTTAGTGCCATCTAATTCACTTCTCTGGGAAGGCTTTTGGAGACTTGGCATATGGGAGGTGCTGTAAAAATCCATCTTCTGCTCTATAAGCCATGTCAGTGCAGGAGCTAATTGACTATCAATATGCCAGGGTTTTATAGGGCAATTCATTCTTCTGCACTCGAAGGAGACACTGTGGAAGGAGGAAATATAAGAGAGTTTCTTTGTTGTTTTCTAGCTCGTTTTAAGCCCTTCCTGAATTGGTGTTTGCTTGTTTTACCAGTGTTTTTAAAGGCCCCCTTGGTCCTTGTGGCATCTTGGTATGATATTGAGTATGGAATGAGAAACGTGGCTGTTCTGTGTCTGAGGAGCTGGTGCTAAAGGAATCAGGGACACATGAAAAAAACTACCAACTGTGTTTCTTCAGAGGAAAAAGATTTCTTTTTTATGTGCCCAAGTGCAACAGCAAAAGCAAACAGCGCTAGATTCTGATTTTGATTAATAGTTGGCCAGAGATAATCTTAAACCATTGGGGATTAGGAAACAGTCCTCCAACACTGAAATCTTGGAAGGGAAAACCTGTCTGTGAGCCAAACAGCTCGAGCACCAGCTTAGAAACAGAGTAAGAAAGCAAAATTGTTGTTGGACAAAGCTCACCTGGTGACAACAATATTGAAACCTGTGGAGTTGTGTGGCATCCATGGGCTCAGGAAGTCTGAGGGCTGATGTCCCTGGACTTGGAAGCTGGGAATATCATTGGGAGTTTCTTCCTTCTGTAATAAGAGGGGGATTTGAAATACATATACTTACATCAAAGGCTTAAAAAAATCCACAGCAGTGCCCACTGTGGCAAAGGAGAGGTCCCTGCACAGCCAGGGCAGTGGGAGCTTCCAGAGGAGATGCTTTTCCCCTTCATCCCTACAGATCTTCTCAGCATGGAGGTTTACACCTGATTTGGGAGGCAGGGCTGTTCCCTACACTCATTTCTACAGCTGGGCCAGGGCTCTCTGTCTGTTTGGGTGGAATCCCAGGGGGTTTGGGGTTGTTGCATTGAACAGAAGGAGCTGATGCAAGCAGAGCTCCAGCCCAAAATGAGCAGGCACAGCACAGAGGACCCAGCTGTGGTGTGAGACACCCATGGAGCAGCCTGGGCTGCCTCCAGGTTATTCCCAGTCCCACACAGATGCCATTAAACACACCAGGCAAAACAGCCAGTGGGCTTGGTAACCAGTGGAGTTTCCCTGATTTGGCCCTATAACAAAAGCCATTGCATGGGAAGCTGAACTGGGAAGACTGGAAGCTGAACTGGGAGCAGTTGAGTCTGTTGGTGTCCAAAGAGCTGCCAAAACCCCAGTAAGAGCTGGTCTGGAGACCCTAAAATGCAGTGGTGGGTCCCAGGGGACTTGCCTGCAGCACGCAGCTGCTCTGAGCAAAGCATCTCCACCCGACTTGATTTAAATTCTCCAAGCAGTTGTGGATGCATTATATCCCTGGGGAATCTCTTCCAAAGCTTAATTACACTCACTGTAAGGAGAGGATGGCCTATTTTCAGCTTTTATTTTCTGTATATGTGTTTTGAGCGTGGGGCAGTGAGGGGGAAGAGCTAAGAGGGACCGAGTGCTGTGAAGGTCATTAGGAAGGTGCACACAGCAAGGGCAAGTTGCTTCCCCTTGATACAAAAATAACTCCCTGAGTAATATTTAAGAGCTCTGCTCAGGTCTCTGAGAGCAGGGCTGACCTCAGCTGATTGCATTCTCAGACAAAAATCATTTGAAAACCACGTGGCTCTTCTCACCAAGAATTTGGACAATTATTTCCTCACTGGAAGAAAGGCAATGTTGGTATCTCTGTACAAATAAATCTCCCAGTGAATGTAATTCTGCAAAAACGCATCAGCAAAACTCTGCAGTGGCAGCAGCAAGGTGCTTTTCCAATTTGAGCTTTTCAAGGGAATATAATCACCAGGAATCAGGAGAAAGACTGGCTTCCAAAACTGCACAACTTCCCAAGAAATCCATCAGTTTGTCTATAAATATCCTCAAAGATGCAGAGACACCTAAACACATTTGTCTTGTGAAATCTCAAAGTGTTACAAGGGGAAATTTGTCTTTATTCCTGAAGTATGTCTGGTTTCAAGGTTACTAGTGATGGGGTTTCTTTATCTCATTAGTGTATGTTTGATGATAGTTAATAATTCTCATTATGACTACATGTTTAAAAAGAGCTCCTTATATATTGCTTTGCTTCAGACATCTGCTTCATAAACGTCTTACAATAACTGAAGGACTAATTATGTAGCATAGGTTTTATATATTTCTTAAAAGTACTAGCTAATTATTGAAAATATACCTGCTGAAACATAGCAAATCTGAAAGGGGTCTATACCTACCTCTATACCCGAGGGAATGCCTGGCTCTCCATACCCCAAGCTCTCTTCTGACCTGCCCATGGAGGCAAAGACAGGCAAAATAAACAGAGCAGGAGCCTCTGTGCAAGGTGAAGGGGAGCAGGAGCTGTGTTTGCTGCCTGCTGGTCCTGGTACATCCCATCAATCTCCTCCACATCCCTGGCTGCTCCGAGTCAGGCACGTGCTCCTCAGTCTTGGCAGCTTCCAGTCAAAATATCCTACACATACAAACTCCATTCCCAGTTTTCTCCTCCCTGATGCCAGAGGGTTTTCTTAGAGGTGGGTCTCTGGGAAAAAAAATACTCCACCTGGAGTCAAGCCTTGAGACGGAGCAGGACACCGACCAGCAGGATCTTGGTTCCTCAGGGCAGTGGCCAACTACACCCAGAGCTGCTCAGACCCACAACGCAGAGCCAGGGAATTGGCTTTTGGGAGTCACTCCCCACCCTGAGCCCAAAGGTACGGAAGAGGCTGTGCCCGAAATTCCTGCGGCACACGCCGGTTTGTGTTGGCCTGTTCAGCGTGAGCTGCAAGGGCCAAGGCAAACAAAAGGGGAGAAGTGATTCTAATCATTTGATGCATTAAAGGCGCTGACACTTCCAGGAAAAACACAAGAGGTGAGATGGGGCTTTTTCCTTTTGTGTGTTAGGGCACACGGCTTTCATTTTTTCCCAGCCCCGGCACAAAGCATCATTTGTGAGCTCTGCTCAGGGATGCAGAGGATAAAAGGCAGCAACAGCAGCAGAGCTGATGGCCACGTGGGTGCTGCCTCCAGGAGAGAGGTGAGATGTGGATTCATGCTGAACCCACTGTATTGACAGAGGGAACAGCGCTCGTGGTACTGGGGGAAATGTGTCCTTGAACAACTCTGCTACCAAAACCCATTCACTGTGCACCAGCAGAACTCAGCTAAGCTGGAAATTTCCCAAAGAGATCTTTAGCTGAGGCAGCACTTCCAGCCTTGGCTCCCAGTGGGGTTTCAGACCCTTCCTTCTGCTTTTCCTGTGAATTTTAGCTGCTGTGGCAATGCCAGGCTGCTCAGCCTGGTGAGCTCATGCCCTGCCTGTCCCCGACCCCGGCTTCTCTGGAGCAGGGATGGCTGCACCTCCCTGCTGGACTTCACACATGGCCATTCCAGGAGCACACTCGTGGGGGGAGCAGGGCTGGGCCCCCAAAAGAAGCAGGGGCAGAACTGCAGTGGCACAGTGATGCACAGGAAACACCCAGACAAACCAATGAAGGGAGACAGCCTGGGCAGAATTAAATCTATCAGGCTTTTCATGCTGTCCCTTTTCATAGAATCACAGAATGGTTTGGGTCAAAAGGGACCTTACTGATCATCTTGTTCTAACCCCTCTACCACAGCAAGGACACCTTCCACTAGCCCAGGTTGCTCCAAGCCCCATCCAATTTGGCCTTGGACGCTTCCAGGGACAGGGCAGCCACAGCTTCCCTGGGCAACCTGTTCCAGGGCCTCCCCACCCTCACAGGGAAGAATTTCTTCCCAGTATCTCACCTAAACCCTCTTTTGTTGAAGGTGTGTTTTGTTTTGTGGATGCTGAAGGATGTGGCCAGTGGGCAAAATCTCTTCTGAACCTTTCCCAGAATCCAGTACCGTGTGCCAAGAGCCTGATGCTCATTTGATAACAGGCTCATCTCGCTGATCTGATTGAGTGTCTTCTCCAAGTATCTGCTGCCTGAAGTTGAACATCTCCCTCCTGTTCTACACAAGGACTGTCCTTCCCCTGCACAGCCCCTTTGGGCTCCTTTTTCCACACTGAAAGCAGCTTTGGATGAGTTACATTCAGCCATTTCCCAGAAGGGACGGGCTGCTGCTTTCCTGGTTTGGCAGCAGAACAGCCATGCTGGGGGAAATCACACTTTGCTCCTGCCTGGGCTCGTGCAGGTAAAATGCATCCTTTTCTTGCGACTCAGACCCTGTGTGACATCTTTCCAGGTCAGTGAAGTGGCTGGAGCAGCAGCCAGGGGCCACTGGCAGGCAGGTGGCATCTGCCCAGGAGCCCCTGGCACCGTGGCAGGTGTGGGGTGGAGAAGGGAAGCTCACAATCCCCGGCAGGTACCTGCCTGTCCAGGGCTGGTGCTGCTCCTCCTCACACAGCCTGTCAGAAGGTATTAACAGCAGCTTTCAGCTCCTCCACTGCCTTCCTGCATCCTGCTTCCAGTTCATTTGCATCTCCCAAGTGGATCTCATGCTGTAGCAATTACTTAGCAAAAAAAAAAAAGATGATAATTAAAAGGCTCGTTAATGGGGTTACTGGAAGAGCCACTTAAGCAGAGATCTCCCTTTGATGCAGTGAGTGCAGAAGAAACAGGGAAGTAATGTGGGAATACTGAGGTTGTACCTGATTTTACAGATAGGGAGGAAAGGACTGCATGGTGGGGTTGGCCAGGTGAGGTTTGGGAGCCCCTGAGGATGCTGGTGATCCCAGGAACGGCACAGAGGTTGCTGTAAAATTTAATTACAGCTTAATGCTTAGTGTTGGAATTCGGTGCCTTGTTATTAATATCAGCATAAACTGCTTTAGGCTAGGGTATATTATCCTGGTTTGAGTTGGGAGTGCTGCTGGGTTGATCTCCAGCCCAAGCTGGACCTTGGCCAGCTATCCAGCACCAGCTGCTGGGAGGGGAAGGTGGGGAAAAGGGGAAAAATGTCACCAAAACATTGAACAGTTCTAGAAAGAGGAAGAAGAAGGGAAAAGTCCCACAAAATTCTCTTGAGTTGGGGAGAGAGCTGGTTGCTGAAGTGGGGAAGCTGGGGGTCGTCCAGCTGCTCCCAGGGGTGATCCCCTTGTTGCAGCCCCATGTGAGAAGAGAATCTGATCAAAGGAGACTTGTTGGACGAGGGAGGAGCAGGAGGAGGCTGTGAAGTGCTGTCAGGGATGCAGCTGGGGAGTCAGCCAGCCATGCAGGCTGACACAGCTCATTTTCCATGCAGAAGGGCCAGAATCCACTGGCCAGACAGTCCTGCACTTTGCACGGAGCTGGGAGCAGAACAGAAAATAGCCCCGAAGTTCACGAGAAGGTCAAGTTTCTGGCTCAGTCTTTGGCATGGACTGTCCAGTGGTGCCTCCTTGGGAGCCAGGAACACATATGCTGGAGCTTAAGTGGAGGAGACAAACCCTAATCCTACAACAACCTGCAAAATCGCAGGGATACAGAAGGACACTTGCAAATGAGCTTTCTGGAGCCACCACGGGCCATCCGTTTCTCGAGATTCCTCAGGCTTTGGTAGCTGGAAAGCATGGAAGATGGAAAGAATGGGAAGAAATAAAGCTTGCACGGGAAAAGGGAAAACAAGAATTTCTGACCATTCCTGAGCACGAGTCATCCCCTTAGATTTGGTTGGTGTTGCTGTTTTTATTTACATGGCTTCAAACTGCTTTCTCGTTCATGAGAAACATGTGCTCTGTCCTCGGTTCAAGGAACAGGGGAAGTGGTGGGAGAAATCCCTCTGTGGTCCCATCCCTGTTGACAGCAGGGAGAAGATGAAGCTGGATCCCAGGGGAATTGGACAAGGAGATGTAAAGATAAGGAGGAATCTTCGGATATAGGGCTTGGAGGAGAAAAAGAAGCACCGGGCAAGTTCCCCTGAGATAGGAAGATCTTCAGTAACAGACTGATGTGGAAGAGAGGCCCTTAATTACAGAGGAATCTGGGTCTCATTTGGTGTTAATTTAGCCCTGGGAGGAGGAAAAGCATGTCAGGAAAATTAAGGAGGCTTTTTGACACGTGCCCTGCAGGGAGGGCACCGGCGCTGGGTTGGCAGCAGCCAAGGCAGGAGAGCACTGTGCTCTGGAAGTCCCTGGGGCATTTCCCAGGGATTTGAAGAGCACTCTGCCTTTTGCACAATCAGGAAAGTCCTCCTGGGTGAGACACTCAAACCCCCTCTGTGAAGATCGTGGTCTTTTACCAGCCAGCCTTTGTGTGCGCTTCGCACCTGCAGTTCTGGACGTGCCAAGCCTGGGGCTCGAGGGCAAAACCAGAGAGAGAAGGTAAGAAACAGCTCACAGGGTCACCAAGCTCTCTGTAGCAGGAGGGTGAGCTGCCTGAATCCAGAGTTTCTGTGTCTGCTGCTTCTTAAACTAATGTGAGTGAGGGTGAAGTTGGGATTATACAAAACCAGTCTGGTTTGGGTCAGAAAGGACCTTAAAAACCATCTAGTTCCACTTCCCTGCCATGGGCAGGGACACCTTTCACAAGCCCAGGTTGCTCCAAGCCCCATCCAACCTGGCTTTGGACACTTCCAGGGATGGGGCAGTCACAGCTCACAGCTTCTCTGGGCAGCCTGTGCCAGGGTCTCCCAACCCTCACAGGGAAGAATTTCTTCCCAATATCTCACCTAAACCAGAGCAAATGTGTGACTCCCCTAATGGCCCAACTGCCTGGTCCAGGATAAACCTAAAGAAGGTGTGCAGGAAGGACTGGCTCAGAGGTTCCCACCTCAGTCCTAGGCAGGAATTGTTGAAGAACAGCTGCCAAGCCCTCATCTGGTGGCATTTCATGGGTGACACCGTGTCTTGAGGCCTCCTGTAGACGTTCTCTGCTCCAGGGCTGAGCAGTCTGTGCCTCGTGCAGCAACAAGTGCTGGAGTGAAGCACCACTGCAGCCCATCACCATGACTTTGAGGGACTTTGGGTCATGCCCAAAGCAAACACTGTAGGTTGCACAGAGAAAACCAGCCTTGCAGACTGGGACATGGATTTTTAAAGCCTGGATCTCTCAGGGCACTAGAAATAAAAAAAAAAAAACCCAAAGTTTGTATTTCATTGCCTTTGCTTGACTCTTTCACCTCCACACTTTATTGATTTGCCAGAACTCTCCAAATACAGCTAATAGCATTTTTAAGTGTTTATGTTTGCAGTACTTACATTTATTAAGGAAAGGCTTCTTTTTAATATTGGCCCTTCTTTCTCCTTCAGCTGGCAAGCAGCTCCCAGAAGCTTGTACTGATTCTGATCAGATGTCTAAAACTTTCCACATATGATGCCAAATTAACATCTCTGACTGTAGAAATGGCTGTGGATAAATACATGTATATCTAGGAAAAACAAATGCTAAGGAAAAGATACACAGAGCTGTGTGTGCAATAAAAAGGCCTCTCTACTTCTGCATCAGAGCCATGCCAAAATGTGAGATGGGGAACAGGAGGGGGAAAATGGGAAAGGAAGGGTCTAACTCTGCCCTCACTGCCCAGATCCAGGTGCCCACGGTGATGCCAGAGGGTTGGGAAAGGAGAAACAATTGTGTAATGCAAGGGAAGGATGAAAAAGGGGGATCGATAAACTGCATCTCCATGAAGGCTGATCCTACCCTCCTGCTTTTCGAAGGTAATAAATAAGGGAAAAGCTCCCAGAGCAGTGGTTAAACCAGAGAGAGTTGGCAAACAGCATTCTTTAACATCTGCTACCTTTAAAAACATGTCTCTGAAACATAAGCAGAGCACAGGGCTCTCTGAAGGCCTTGTCTGGTCCCAGCCCAGGGAAGGGAGTTGGGAATCGCGGTGCAGGGTGGGATGGAGCCCACCCAGCTGCTCTGCACGTGCCTTTCCAAGGACAGCAGATGCCAATGCAGAAGGTCTTCTGGAGTTTGCCATGAGCTGCACCCCGTGTCCAGGAGCAAAGGAAAATGGAGGTGAGCAAACACAGCTTGATTAAACCTGTTTGTTCCCCCTCTTCTGGTTTCTCCACCAGCCATTAGCGTCTCTATCAAGCATCCACTTGCATCTTGTTATCCCCAAATCCTGTCTCTGATCTGGGGCCTGAGGGGTTCATTAAAAGTGCTCCTCTGTGCTGAAGCAAGGCAGCCTTGTCCCCAGTTTGTCACCGTGTGCCAAGACAGACACAGCAGGGGTGAGGGTGAAAACTCAGCAATTAGGTCTGTGCCTGGGAACCCTCCTGCTCTTCCCCTCGCACTGGTTCTGCTGGTTGGCTCACCAGGAGATGATCGAACTGAGGCACAGTTGGGGAATTGTTACTCATCCAAAGCTTGGCACCTCAAACAGAATATGTCATGGGAATGTGGAAGGCATCAAGAAGGCTGATTCCTACATGCAGAGCAGCAGCATCTCAGGAAGGACACAAAAAGAATCTCTGTAAACTGTTGCTGAAGGTGCTTGCTCAGATCTCACGTTCTCCAGAAAGGAAAGAAGAAAATCTCCCTGCTTTTAGGGAGATGCTCATCCCAAGCTCCCAAAGCTTTCTCACTCTGATAACTGCATCCTAAAAGCGTGCCTTGCTCTGGTGACACCCCCATTTGCCTCATTCACCATCCCAGTAATGGCATCACAATGTCCCAGTGGAAACATCTGCAGCTCCCTGGGACACTCCCTGCTCCTTGGTGGGATGCATCTCCGGGAGCACACAGCCCCACGTCCCTGCCATGTCACCAGGGCTCAGTTCATGCGTTGGTCACATGCAGATGAGGAGCTCTGAGTGTCCATGTGGCACCATCCACTCTCGGAGCATCCCAGCCCAGGCTTCAAAGCGAGCTCCGTGTCCTCTTCCCTTCGGAGCAGCATATGGTCCAGGGCAGAGACAAATTCCAGAGCCGAGGTTGCCATCTGGGTCCTGTCCATCTGTGCTGGAGCATTTAGCTGCAGCTGATGAAACATGAGGGCTGGACTTGAATTTTCCAATATCTCATAAATGTTTAACAAAACTATCCACTCGGTGCTACGCATTTATTGAAGGTTTAGTTGTTTTTTTTTTTGGTTGCTGTGTTCTGTATTTATAATAACTCTTGTCAAAGCACAGGAGCAACCTCTGCTTTCAGTTACTCCAGATTTCTAGAGGCCATTTCCCCAGTTTTTGCTCGTGGAAGTATGAGAAGATGGTCTGTAATTTTAATTGCTGTTTGAAATACCCGTAAATGAAAGTGGGCTTGGGAAGCTGAGCTGTTGGCAGATGTTTCCAAATGCCTCATTACAAATGCAAACAAAACAGAGTTTTTGGACTCAGAAATTTGCCAGGGGATGCAGAAGAAAGCAATAAAGCCCTGTTAGGTGATTCACAGGGCATCTTCCTAGGAGAATGAAAAAAATATATATTTACCATCTGCTGCAACGAGATGCCTTCAAAAATCATCCAGACCTTTTCCTTTTTTCCTCAGAAATACCTTCATGAGCAAGGGGCAGAGGCATCCTTGGAGGCAACCAGAGAAGAGCCAAATTGAGGAGGAAATTTGGAGGCAGAAATCTCTCCTTTCGCCTCCATATTCTGCTTCTAATTTACACTAATCATGTCCATGTTATTTTTAATTTATCCTGTGGTGGGATTCACCCTCTGATGAGGAAAAGGGCTGGTCTCATGTCTGTGGGAGGGAATGAGGGCTCAGGTGTCTGAGCTGTATTTGCCATGGGATGTATTCCACTATTCCATGATGATCCAAGCCCTGTCCAACCTGGCCTTGGACACTTCCAGGGATGGAACAGCCACAGCTTCTCTGGGCAACCTGTGCCAGGGCCTCCCCACCCTCACAGGGAAGGATTTCTTACGAATATCTCATCTTAAACTGTTCTTTTTCAGTTGCAATCCATCAAAGGCTCCTTCAGATCATCTGGTGCTCGGGCACTGCCATTTCCTTTGTTGCAGGTACGGTGATAACTTATAAATGAAGGGAATATCTCTCTGGTTAAGAGCCAAAGGTGTTGTGTAAGTGGCTCTTGGGCACAGGGGGCCGTTTGGATGAGGTGAGAGCCCCAGGAGCAGTGAGGTGAGTGTGGCCCCAGCAGCAGCAGCACCTGGGTGTGAGGGAGCAGATGTTCTGCAGGGGAACGTGTCGGGGCGATCCCAGGAGGAAGAGCTGGGATGATCCTGATTCATCCAGACAGCATCTCCTCCACTGCAGGGGAAGCTTCACTGCACCCACCAGCCCTGGTGCAAATCCAAGCTGAGAGCAGGTGTGGGCAGAGCCACCTCAGAGGACACTGTCTGGGGGAAGAAACGTGTTTCTGCCAAGGTGCTTTCAAGGAGCACTTTGGCTCCTGGGCCTTAATTATCCAAAGAAAGGGAATAGTTTAGAGAGTGCTGTTCACCCTGAGGTATCCCAGGAATTACAGGGAGCTTTGGCTTCCCAATACCTGGGTGTTTGCCACACTGGATCTCCTACTCCTCAGTTATCTCCCATTTCAGACCCCAGTCAGTGTTCCAGGTACCACAGCAACAGCTGATTCTTGTGCTGAAAGCACAGAGCAGAGGACCCCACTGCAGTGGCAAGAGAAGGTGAGGAGACCTGGCCATGGCTGGTCACAAAAGCCATGTTGAGGTCCCTCAGCTCCCTTTACACAGAGCCTTCTCCTCCCTCGACCAGCCCATGCACTTTCCAGAGCACCCAGACAGCATTCCTCGGCCCTGTGAATGAATGAAATGGGCTTTTCCAGGGGCTGTCTGCAGCCCAGATGCATTCAAGGGACAACTGGGCTCTTCTTTCCAGGAGATCCTTTGATCTCTCCCTGAAAACGGACGTAGCATTATTATTTCTCTTTTCTTTTTTTTTTCTTTACAGTCTGCATTGCCATCTCTGGGAGATGCACAAGATGTAGGACACTTGGTTATCATAAAACCCTGGTTTCAATTAACTGAGCCCCCCTGCCCCCTTTTAAATCAACTGGCCTGCCTGTCAGAGACTTTGTGAGGGCATCTGGGGCACACGTTGGGACTCTCAAGCTGAAGAGGTTCTTGTGAGCCTCCTCTTCCCCCTCTGTGCTATGACTGTTCATGGAAAACATGCTGTTTTAATACAGCCCAAATTAAAATGTTGTTCAATCAAAGACCTGATGGTTGTGGATGGCAGGATTTTTTTGGGAGCAGAAGCCAGAGGAGGGTCACAGAAAATAATGTTGGCTTTCTTTTTTTTTTCTTCCTCCTTTTTCCTTGTTTTTTCCCTTTTCTACTTGTTCCATGCCATAAAGAAGCTGGAAGATTGTGCAAGGTGACTCCCAAAACAGAGAGCTGGCCATGCAAAACAGCCATGCCAGAGAGAGAGCATGGAGCAGGCATGGACCCCAGGGATGCAAAGGGATGCAGGATGCCAGAGCAGCAGGACATGCTTCATTCCAGGACCTCACATCACCACCCCAGCTGCCCATCCCAGTGCCCAGCCAGCATTTGGCTGCCTCACTCCAGTGGAGATTATTTTCTTGCAGAATCCAGATTTTTTTTTCCCTGCATTTGACTTGGCATTCGGGAATTTCCACCCCCCTGCCCAGGCCCACTGCTCCCCGCTGAGCAAACACTCCTATCAGCTATCCACAAGGGAATTTCCTCTCCAAGGGCTGCTCCCTGGAAGTGGAGGCCCAGCTGCCACGCACCAGCCTCCAGATGTTTCCCCTCTCCCTTCCCCGTTGTTCTCCTCCACTGCAGGAATAAGCTCAGGAGCTGAGCTCTTGAACCCCTGCTTGAAAAAGTGATCCTTTCACTGCTAAGAAAAGTGGAAGCAGAGAAGGAGAGGAGCACTGCAGATTCCTGGAGATGCATTTCCAGTGTTTCCCAATCCCTTGGGGAGGAAACGCGTGGCAACAGTGCTGCAGCGAAGAGTGTGGATGAGGACAGGAGGTTCCTCAGTTTCTGTTTGCTTTGCAGCACCTACATGATGCAACCACCATTCCACAGGCACATTTTTAGACTGTGAGTCAAGTTTCATGGAAGTTCTGCAATCATCCCAGAAGCACGTTTGATTTATGGTTGCTTTCCACCAGAACACATGGAAGGACACTCCAGCTCTGTTAAGAATATCTGGAAACAGAGGCATCATGCAGTGAGGGATTCTCACAACATAAATTAAACTGGGAGGCCAGTTCTCACGACTAGTGGAAACTGTGCAAAACGGGGCACACTGAGTTTCCCCTGCTCCTTAAAGTAAAAAGCTCCCAGATTCCAATTAGCATTTAGAATAAAATTGGAAGTATCTGGATCCAGCCCCTAGGTTTAACTCCAGGCTGCTCTGAATGCAAACTGCATATATTGGAATTCCTCTCTGGATGCAGGCATGTGACTCCTGCTCTAATTACACACGTTCACTCTGTATTTCTGGGGAAATGATGAAGATCTACTAAAAGAAGTGTTTTGTACTGGCAAAGGGGGAGAGCAAAGCACAGCAGAACCTGCTTATCTCGGCTGTGAAGACATCACTGAAATTTTAGAATAAAATAGAAACATGGCCCTACCTTATTGTCTGATGCTTCTGGCTCTAATTAAGCAGATCCTAATGGGCAATGAGCAGGGTTTGTGTAGCTCTTTGCTTGTTGGACTACCTAAAAAACTACTGGTGCCTCGTGATGGGTTGTTGTGGGGAGAAGGAGCCACCACGTCCCCCTGAGACACCTATGGATGCTGCAGGGCAGGAAAATAGGGGCCATAACTTCCACTTCCTTGCAACACAGCTCTTGTGGAGATGCCCTGGACACAAGCAAAGGTCCAGGTCACACATCCTCATCCAAGAAGCCCAAATCCCTCCTGTTCATGCCCTCATTTAGGGCAGCACCAACAAATCCTGAGCCTCAGGGAGGCTTCAGGTGCTACTGGAGCAGCAGAGCAAGGTCAGCACTGCAGAAAAATTAATTCTGGAGATTTTGTGCTAATTATAAAGTCTTAATTAGGGTCAGTGAAGTCACCATCTCCTTTTATGCTCATTGCCTGAGCAGGAAGATGAAGGTGCAGCACCAACACCAGCTGCTCACTCTGAGTGATTTGACCAAGACTTTAGACCAGAGATGGTCATTTCTGTGTGTGGAGGGAGAGCTCTGAAAACTTCACTAAAAATGTAAGTTAAAGGCTGTGAGAATGATTTCCTGGCCGTGAGGAAAATTGTTGGACTGGGCTGGGGAGAGAGCAGGAACTGCAGCAGTGGCAGGGTCATGGCCATGGCATTTGCCCTCCATCCGTCACCGCTTCTCTGGGAGAGAGCACAGGGCTGGAGGGTGACTCAGCTCAGAGTCCTCAGCCCCAGGGCCTTGGCTCTACCCCATTTGTGTCTTTTTGGCCCCAGCTGAGTAGATCCAACAGGAGAAAATGCAGTGGGTGGACTCTGGAGGGCAGTTAGACCTGGATCAGGCTCTCGCCCACTCTCCCAGTATGTGCTCTGGGGTGGTTCCCATTTCCACTGGCTATTCTGCCCTGTATGAGGAACCACCGCCCCACCCCTGCAGAATTTTTTCCCCCAAAATACTTATTTTTGGGGAAAATCCATTTTTTTTTAAATATGTGTTTTCCAAAAAATGTCTTTTCTCTGAAATATTTGCATTTTAGAGATGCAAACTATTTTGTGAAAAACAGTGGTTTTCAATCTGTCTCACTGCTGAATCCCTAATTTCAGCACAGTCTTCAGGATGCTCTGGGTACCCCTGGGCTGCTGGGGACAGAGGCTGATTCCAGTCCATCAGAGACAAGGAAAGCTTTTCCATACCATGTCCCACTGGATTTAAACACCGAGTTTTTCTTCTGTAGGAAATAAGCCACTGTTGTAGTTTCAGACTCAATTAAGGGTGGATTTTAATATCAGGCTGTAACAACCAAAATTTGGCTTTTTGGCAAAGTAGATATTGTGGGAAAACATTCAAATTTTGTTTGGAATAGCTCCTTCCCGACTGGAATACATCTGTCTGGGTTTAAAGAAAGCATCCAGGTTTGAGTCCAAGCTTTAAAATATTTGTTCTTTTTAAAGCAAAAATCCCAACCTGACGGATTTGATATTTTCAACAATCCTGTGTATCTGTGTGCTGGTTTATAGAAATACAGACCTATAGCTTGTTTCTACCAACTTGCTGTTTCAAAATAACTTTGTGTGCTCACCTTTTCCTAGGTGATGAAACTGGAGGCTCAATGCACACTTTTAAAGCTCTCTGGTATTTCGGAACCTGCGTTTTCTGGTTGTTTTCAGGCACTGTGAGGAAATGTCACCTATCTCGAGTAACAACTCAAACAAACAAAAAAAGTTAGGAAAAACAATCTAAATGGGTGTGTGTGCTGTGTCTAATCATCTCCACACACAGGATGTACCAGGAATGTTTTCATAGCTGGAGAAATCGAAGGCTGTTTCTAGGAAATCATCTCCTCGAGGCACAGACTGTATGAAGAGCTGCAGACCCCGAGGTTTTCTGACGTGGTCTGGACTGCCTTGAAAGTTGAGTAAGAATGAAAAATTGTGCTTTAATGGACCAGCAAACTCTTAAGTGACATCCAAGTGACAGCACGGGAGGGAAACACCATATCCTTCAGCTCGCAGCGAAAGGGGTAGAAGAGCAGCAAGAGATGACGTGTTTATAGAAACATCCCCGAGCCTGGATCCTTTCCAGCACATTACTCGGTGCGAAGGAATGTCTTAAATAGCTTTTTGAAAACCTATGTTGAAACGCAGAGCTCCATATGTCCTGTGTCATCGCCCCTGTGATATACCGGCATCCCGGGGCTGAGGGGCAGAGCTGGACTGGGAATGCACCCACAGCTCATCCTGCTTGGAGCTGAGCACCTCCAACCCCCTGCCCGCTCATCTGGGCAGGGGGCACGTGCATTTTGTCCCAAAAGTTCAAATCCAAACCCAACTGCTCTGCTTGTTAATGCCCAGATCTGCAGCGTGGCTCAGATGGAACTTGGCCTGAGCTCACATGCAGGAAAACCTGCAGTTTATCAACTTTGTCCTAATCCTGCTGCAATAGGGAACAATTAAGGCTATTTCAACAGAACAGGAGAAGAAATGCAAGTTGAACACCCAAAGCTGAGAAGCAACAAACCCTGAAGGCACCTGTGGATGCACAGGGGACAGAGGTTGGGCTCCTGGATCACGACGTGGGGAGCTCCGGGCACCAGCAGCCTGGAAACCTCGGAGTGATGGTGCAAATTGCCTTTCCCCTCCTGTTCAAACTTGTTAAATAACAATCCCTTTGCCTTCGTGGCCTCTTTGCTTCATTGCTTCCAGGTACAGGCCGGGTCAGCCCAGGCCAAGCAAGTGGTGCTGGTTAACAACTGGCACCGCCGGAGCAGACGGAGCGACTGAGGGTCAGACCCAAGTCCTGGTGGGGATGAGTCTGTCTGTGGCAGGGATGGGACCTGCTCACTCTTCCCTTCCTCCAGGAAGCCTCAGTGTGGAGTTATTCTGCTTTATTCCACCCAGGCTTCACTGTACACTCTTGTCCCCTGAAGTGGTGGGGGTGTCCAGACCCAGCAAAACATTTGGGTCTCTCCCGGATTTTCATCCACGTCATGAAAGCCCATGGGATGGGTCTGCTCTGGGGAGAAAGGTCCCCTGCCAGATAGCCAGGTTTTCATCCCAAATCTTGGGGCAAATTTGGACCTGGGGGTTTGGACTCAATGATCTTAGATGTCTTTTCCAACCTTAATAATTCTATGATTTGATGATGTCGCTTCCTGTTATTTCAACAACAGCCTCATGTTGAGAAACCAAGGATAAAGTCAAGGAGATGCTTATCCAGGCAATGAGATAAAAATCCCTTCTAAACTTACTTCTGAAGTTATCTGGGGCTTCTGCAGAGCAAGAAACAACTTCAAATAGATGGAATTGCAGTTGTCTTAACAAGTTATTTTGCTATTTCTTCACTGCAGAAATAAATCCCTTTGTTCTGTCAGAAAAAAATGTGCAAGAAGAGACTGTCCTTAATACAAACTCTACAGCTGATTATTCCTTAAAATAAACAAAAAAGAGATGTTAAGAAAATAAAATGAGTTTTCCAAGGATAAATATGAACATCACAGGCATTTCAGGTTGCAGCTGGAGGTCACGTCCCCTTAGGGCACAGCCATCATTTGGGGTGTCCAAGCCAGTGGGAGTAGGGCTGGATTGCTGACCCCCCAGAACTGGATTTGGGCTCTGATTTCCCAACTTGAGCTTTGCTTCTTTGAGGGTGGATTAATCCAGACCCAGTGCCCAGACCACAGTGCTGGGAATACGTCAGAGTGTCTGCAGGAGCTTTCTGGCTGACGTGGCCAGAGGTCAGAGGTTGTGACATTAAAGCTGCCAGGAATTCTCTGTCGGGAACTCCTTTTAGTTCTTTTTTTTTAATTTTTTTTTTTTATTTTTTTTTTTTTATTTCTCATCCCAAACCAAAAAATCTGGCAGAAAACTTTGTCCTGCACCTTTGCTCTCTTTTTCCTTTATCATCATTTTTTTCCCCCCTCTTCATCACTGGAACAAAGAGCTCTTTCCATTAGGAAAGAAGCAATGGAAAAATTACAGTGAGAGAAAAACGAAGGAAATTGGTTTTCTCCCCATCGACACGTTGGATCTGTAACACTGATTAAAGTGCCAGTTCCCAGGGAACTTAAGGTATTACGTGTTTGGCTTTCCAAGGAATCCGAATGCCAAATTCCCTCCAGATTCCTAAGGAAAGCACAGCCCAGGTGCCTGTGTAAGAACAAGCAGCCCTGAACTTTCCCAGCGCTCCTCCCTTTCATGTCAGCAGTGGTTCTGCTCAAGGGTTAACGGCGTCTTTAACTTCCATCAGCCGGATTGCGACTCAATTTTACATTTCATCTCTCTCCACAGAACTCCTATTGATGTCAATATCCTGTTCAGGATTTGGGTTTTTTTTTTTCTTCCTTTTGATGTTTGATTTTCTCCTGCTGGCTGTGTGCATGTACACAGGGGCTGATCAGAGTATATGACATTTATTTTAACGAGGGAGGAGAGGGAATGGGATGTTTTGTCTCGTTCGACATCCCCTGCCCTGCGAGGGGAGGTGGCTGTCACCAGATCGTGTCACAGATGGAATATACACATCCTTGGCTGACAATAACTGTTAATTGCAGAGGATGAGACCTGCCTGGGCTGCTGAGGGAGCTGCAGCCTTGAACTCAGGCTGAGGAGGTGTGGGGAGGTCAGTGAGCTGGGCCTGGGATGCAGGACACGTTTCCATCCAGTGGTGATAACACACTGTGACCAGCTGTGGCAGCTCCGTGGCAGGGCTGGAGATTATGGCTGGAAACTGCCACGTTTCTTGGCTGTCTCCTCCTTCCCCAGCAGCACTGGGATGGGCACTGCAGGTTCAGGCTGAGGCTCGCAGCTGCTTCTAGTCCTAACTTTGTTTTGATGGTTGCCCCTTGGATGGGGATGAGAATCTGAATTTGCTACGAGCTCTGCCTACAGATCATTCCTGATAAAGTAATGCCCTTTTTTCCAGCAGCAAAATGCCATAAAAATACCTCACAAAATTGGTGTTGATGTTGGAGCACCTGAACAGCATGAGCTGTGTCCAGGCAGAAAAAAAAATTAGCCATGAAAATCTTCCCGAATTCTTTCATATTTCTTGATACAACTATTGCCAGCTTCAGGGTTTGGAATCCAAAATTCACATCCAGATTTCCTTTGGCAGCGGCTTCTTCAACTTAGGATGGGCTGACACAACTTGGGGAATGAAGGCATGTACTGAAGTCTGAGACAATTTGGCCTCTGCTCAGGATCCACAAGTTCAACCCATGTCTTTGCAAATAATTCCCTCTGCCCAGGCTGCTCGGACTCCTCTCCACTGGCTGGGGGGGAGGAAGGGCCAGTGCCTGGGGGGACAGAGGGGACACGGGGCATTTTCATGGAGTGCCACCATCCACACTCACACAAGAGCTCGTGCACCCAGTGGGTGTTTGGTTTAGCTCTGCTGGAGGAGCTGACACAACCTTCCCAGTGGTAGCTGAGCTAATGATAATTTAACAACGTGCGACCGCTCTGTTTATGGTGAAACGCTGACCACATGGAGCACGATGGGTTTTGTGCACGGTACCTCACCAGGAAAAAATGCAAAACCCACGAAGAACAACTGGAGTCTGCACTTTTCCCAATCCCCAGATCATTTTCCTCGGTAGCTGGAATGTTTCTGATGTGGCATTTCCTACCATCCTGCTCCCGCGCCAGGAGCTGAAGGCACGTGGCTCAGCAGCAGGAATGGTGGCACTGGGTGGATTCTATCCATGAGGGGCTTCCCCATGGGAGATGGGACATTGGGAGTGGAGGGATAGAACAACAGCCCTTCCAGCAGCAGACAGATCTGTCACCCTCAGTCTGTCATTGCTTGTTTTTATAAATTACCGGTGTCAACATCTAATTGTGAACCTCTTCCTTGCTAAAATCACACACTGCAATCGATAAGGCAGCATGTCTACAAGGCTTTGGGATTCCCCAGTGTGAAACAGGGCAGATAAATAATAATCTGATCGCTGAGAGACCAGATTATTTTCTCTCTTGATCAGCAAAGAACACTCTGTAGTTCTACTCACAGCCGACATGAAGGAATACCTGATGATGATAATAATAATAATAATATTAATAACAATTGGTAATATAATAAACTGCCATGCAAATCTGCCAGCCAGCAGGAAGGCATTTTACTGGCCTCTCTCCATATTATGGGGTATAATTAATATGATATATGGACAAACATGTATTTTATTTCCAGTATGGGAGCTGTAATTTCCTGGGGCTTGGAAACCCAGATGTTTTTGAGTTTAGAATATATAAGGATTTGTTTTTAAAGAGTATTTCAGGAAAGGTTGGAAGGGGGTGTCTTTTATTTAGTTCAAAGTTTTATTTGTGTGCTTTCAGCCTGAAGTTCAGAGCTTCTGATTGGATTCTTGCTGGGAGCAGGAATAGTGAAGGGCTGAAATATGCAGACAGCCACAGGACAATAGCTGTGGGAAGCCTTGTCTGCCTTTGAAATGAGTAGTCATCCAAGGGACTGGGATGGTCCCGGGCTAGAAGAAGCCCAGGAGGCTGAGAGGAGATGTGTGCAGGGATCATGGCCCTCGAAAGAGAGACACACACCCCAAAATAAACCCTGCCTTGTGGCCCAGGCTGCCCAGCCACCACAGTGGTGTGGCACTGGGAGGGTTCCCAGACTGGTTTTGAATGATACCCTTGAGATGCAAGTTAGAGAGTTCCTGGGGTTGGTCATCCACAGGCACAATAAAGGTCCATTTCATCTTTTTCCCTGAGTTTCTCTGCCTTGTAAGGGCTGGAATAGTGACTCACGACTTCAGTACATTAAACCCTTCTCCATGGGCCCATGGATGGAGAAATCATTAAGGAGCTGACAACATCTCAAGCTCAAAAGTCAGCACACACTGAGTCATTAAACGTCCCTGAAATCTGGATGCAAACCACTTTGCTGTATCTCTAGCCCTTTTTCCCACCCACTTTTTGAAAGCTTGTGTTTCTCATTAACTTTTCCGAGTCCCACCACCTCCACAGAGCTGTCAGGAAGCATTATTCCAGATGTGTGCAATGCCATCCTCGTCCTGAGGCTGGTTACACACTCACAGGATGGAGCATTTCTCAAATAGAAAGAGCCATTAAGCCTAACTGAACAGAGGGTTTTAAAAAGCCCAGAAGTTCTCATTTTTCTTCTTATCCTGTCATTATTTCAGTGCTTCTGGTCATGCGAGTAATTGAAAGTCAGCTCTTCTACCAGGAGCAAAACCTCTGATTTTCTCCTTTGAGCTTTTTTAGGAATTAATACAAACTTAACTACATCTCAGTTAGTGTCTCCCTCCCTTTTCCTTTGCTTGGTTCACCAGATCAAAAAGTGACCATTTGCAAACCTGTTTTCTGCAGTGCTGACCAAGCTGTCCTACCCCCACCAGCCTCGTGCCTTGCAGAATCTGGGTCTCCTGCAGGAGAAATAGATTTTGGCAGAAGTAATTTTGTGTCTAAACACCACAGACCCTGCTTTTCTCCAGAGCTCTGCAAAATACACTCACATGCCACTCATTGTTCTCGGTGAAGTGCAAAGAGTTTCAGCAAGATTAACCCTGGTTATGGACTTTGTCTGCTTTTGAGAGGGCAATAACTGTGAAGCTCTCCAGTAAAGTTTGTAACCAAACACAGGGCTGAGTGGTGCAAAAACACTCAGGCTGACTGTCAGTGGATGGAAACTGCAGCCTCAACTCTGGGTCTGCCCAATAAGTTGAAATAATAGGGCTATTAGGTAACTTGATTTCCAAATCATGCTGAGTGCCAGCGATAATTACAGTGGAGTGGATGTGAACTCGGTGTGTCCACTAATCAGGGGGGTTTTGTGCTGTCACAGCTACCTGGAGCATGGCTGATTGGGATTCCGAGGCTTTTCTACAGGCAGAGTAAATTGCTCTTAGGTTGAGTCTGTTCACCCTGTTAGAAAACGTGTCCTGCGAGCAGCAGGTCCTTGCTCAGACTGGCTTTATCCCCAGGATGCTGCCGACATGGCTGGAATTGGAACAAGCTGATCTTGAAGTGGAAAGACTCAGTTGCCACGTTAGTCCCCAGGGGCACTCATTCCTGCGTGACAGTTTCCCTTCAGAGGGTTTGGTGGATGCTGGGTCAAAAATCTCTGCAGGCTGCTGGCAGTTCTGGGCTCAGGAGTGGGGATTTTAAGCTACACAAGTGGTCTGAAAGTTAGGAGGGTCTTCTCTGTAGGTACAGCAACCACAAGCCTTCAAAAGTCATGAGATGGCTCAAAATATCCCATTTAATGGCAGTGTTGTTTCACCTTTAAAAAGTCCCTTCCAACTCCCAACTCAAACCATTCTATGATTCAACAACTCCCTCCCCACTGAAACCTCAACATTTACAGGTCTTATTTACTCTGGGATCCATTTGGGCCACCAAGAAAACACCAAGTACCAAAACTGTCGATAAAATTTGGAACTGACAGTGAGAACTGTCTTACAACCACCAGAATTAACTGATCAGGTTTTGGAAGTGCTGTAAATCCCTCCATACCTGTGTTCTCTGAACTAGGATCTATAAATACAGAAGGCTCTCTCTGTCTAGACGTATTTTAATCAAGAGCTCATTCTTCTTCCTCCTGCTATTTAGCCCGCGAGTGCCATGGCTGAAATCATCTTCCAAATTCAGAGACTTCACAAAATTGCAGGGAAGAAGCACCACTGTATCATTATCCTTCTCAGAAGAGCCTGTTAAAAATACACCACGCATCCATGCAGGCTGTGGTGCTGAGAGGGGCAGCAGCTTCCAGATCCAGTCACCAGCTCAGGATCTTAATTTGGGATAAGCAATCAGCTGGGATGCTGTGTGTTTTAATCTCTGGTTTATATTCCCTGAACAATTCCTGGATGAGATATGGGCTCCCATCTGCTCAGGGAAAACAATGCAGCCCCTTGGGAATCCTCTCAACATCCATTGGATGGGCTGGAGCATCCCAGCTGAAGCAGGTGATGTCCTCTCCCACAGAATTTTGGGATGGGGATAAGCAGCAGCCATAAAGCATCTGCCACATGGGAAACATTGCCCAGAGAAGTTGTAGATTCCCCCATCCAGTTCAAGGCCAGGTTGGAAGGGGCTTTGAGCAACCTGGTCTAGTGGAAGGTGTCCCTACCCATGACAGGAGCTTGGAACAAGATGTTCTTTAAGGTCCTTTCCAAATCAAACCATTCCATGGTTCTGTGATTCCATGAACCAGCTGTGCTTGCAGAGGTGCTTTTGGTGGCTGTAGTGTGAGCATCCATGCCCTGGAATTGTTTCCTGCTCCCTCCAAGTGTGGAAGTGAAACAGGATGGTAAACAGCTCTATTTCTGCTTCTCTTTCCAGCCAATGTCATCTTACTGCTGCTTATGTTCAGTTCTGGAGCCTCAGACCATGAGCTAATTTGGCTTCTCGGAGCAGAGGCAGAAGCCAAATAATAAAAAGGGGGGGAAAAAAGGAAAAAGTAATATAGAGCAAACAAGCTCCCTGTTTTCCAAGGCAAAGGGGCTGTGATGGCAAAAGCCCTTCTTTCCATCCTGTCCCTTAGCAACGTAATCCTGCATTTTCTGTGTTCTCTCCCTGCTCTGAATTTTGCCTGTGGCTGCTGAGGGCCAGGAGCGATGGCTTGTGGCTCACCACAGCCAGGACACTGGAAAAATGATGCTGAAATAGTGGAGCCCAGGAAGCATCACTCTTTTTTTTGCCGCTTGTTCTTTTTTCTGTGATTTTTATTTGCTGAAGCCTGAACGAACCTAAAACACTTCTATGGACATAGTCAAAAATATATTCAACTTTTAGCATCAATCCCAGTTCCATTTTTCATTCCAAATGAAACAGGAGGGTGGGGGATTCTCCCAGGACAGGAAAACCAACTCCTTCTGTTCTTTCTCCCAAAAGCTGCTCAACACCTCTACGTAAAGTCAATTTTCCTATAGAACAATAAAACTTGGAAAAGCCATTCTGAAGGAGGGCTCAAAGATGTGTATATATATATATTTTATTTGATGAACTGATAAGGGAGTTTTCTGGCCTCACTGCAGGCCATTAGAGCAAGATAGCTTGCCAGATTTTGAGCACACATGATGTTTAATTCTCTCCAAATTGTGCCCTGGGACAACTGTGCTAAAAACCAGGGCTGAGAAAAGACAGTCAGTGGTAGTACCGGTACCAGCCTTGCCAAGAGAAGCTCCCAGTGGATCCCAGGACACACACACTGAGCTCTGCCAGCATCAGTTCTCTCCCTGCTGACTCTAACAGATGGACAAAGTGTAAAACCAGTGTGGGACAGGGAAAAGAAAAATAATGAAACACTTCAAAACAAAGGCCATCATTTTTGTGCTCTGGACCAGCCTCCCAGGGGGGACACACAGCAGAAATGTCACTTATTTCTCTTCCCAGACCAGCTGGTTGAGGGCACCTTTCCTCCTGCCTGCAAACCTCTCCAGTCCTCCCATCTCCCCACATGAATTCAGCCTCAGCCTCTTGCCCAGAAGGGTTCCTTTAACAAACAGCCAAGGCCTTTGCAAACTCTCCTCAGTTCTGCAAATTCAAGGCCCGTCGGTTCCCAACACTGGGAAAACATCAGGCTCTTGTGGGCTTTCCACGGCTCTTTGTTGTAAGATCATTGGAGAGCTAATGGCCATTCATGAGCTCCCAGTGTTGCAACACGATCCCTTCTTTTCCATTGTGATTTTAGAAAAAGAGGGGAAGGAAAGAAAGAAAGAAGAAAGTCTTTTAGCAGAGACATTTCAACAATTCCTTTAATGGGTGTATAAACAGGAACAAAATCAAACAGCAATTAGCTGTAATTATACTTTAGCCTAAAAAATCCCACACATGTGAAACCATTTCCATAGCAATTACTGAAGACTTTCTGCACACACTTGGCTGGCACAATTATTCCGAGTGTGCCCTTCAGGAGGGAGCAAATTCCTTCCCCTCCTGGTTGCTGGGTTTTTCTCTTCCCTCTGGACCTGCCATCCTCAGAGATGGCTTTTGCAGTGGCTGGAGCTAAAGCAGCCTGAGGGGTGGTGGCAACAAGACTGAAATCGTGCTGCTTTAGTGGGAAAATTGGGGGAAAAAAATAGAAAAAATATAATTTTACATTTTTTTAATTTAAATAAAACACACCTTGTGAGTGCTGGTGGGATGGGCGATAAATGAGGGCTCAAGGTAGAGGAGGAACGAGCTGGCAGCCTGTCCAAAATTCAGGTTTCCCCATCATGCAGGTGGGGCCAAGGGCTGACCAGTCCTTCTTGCAGAGGCAACAACACCGGTGGGAGCAGTGACAGCACGGATGACAATTCCATTTGTCCCCGTGGAAATGTGTTCTGGAGTCAGGTCACAGCCCGTGCTGGGGCTCCTTCTGCCTCCAGAGACAGCAGAACAGCCGGCTGGCTGATTTCTATTCCTACCAGCACGGCTGCTTAATCTTGACTTATGGAGGAAACATATGGAATGTATTGAAAAAAAATATTGCTGTGCTCTCTGCAGCTCCTCTCTGCCTTTTCTTGGAGCAGGGGCCAGAAATATTAAACATCTGGGATTCTTTAGCACAGGCTGACTTACCAGGGCTCTCACCCTATGGGCCATGGATTAGTCCACCCTGCAGGTACCACGGAGGGACGTGGAGAGCATTTTGCTGAGATCAGCCCACTCCCCAGGGAACGTGACCTGCTTCCTCAAGGCATGGGGGCTGCAGATGGAGGCAGAGCTGCAGTCAGGTCCAAACCTTCCCAAGGCATTCAGCTGCCAGGTGTGGCTCAGCAAAGCCCACAGGTCATGGAATGGCAGAATGGTTTGGGTTGGAAGGGACCTGAAATCTCAAGTCATTCCGATGCCCTGCCATGGGACACCTTCCACTTGAAGGTCCTGCCAGCCCAGGCAATCCATCACTGTAGGTAGGGTAGTGTGTCAAGGTCTCCGTTGATACCCAGTTTTTTGAAAGTCTTTCTTTAATAAGTGCAATTTTCCTTCAAAAAGATAAAAGAAACAAAACCAACAGGTTTTCTGTGCCCGGCTGCCGCTTGGACAACAGCCACCCGAGGCAGAGCTGACTGTCCTGACAAAGCCACATCACATGGGATTTCAGCACTGTGGAAGCTCAGAACAGAACTGAAGGTTACCTGGGGCTGTCAGCATCTCCAGCCTGCCCCTAGAGGTGCAGGAATTGGTTGGGTGCCCTGTGCCCAGCCCAGCCCTGGGCAATTCACACCTCCGGCAGCTGCAAAGCCGTGAGGAAATGGGCTCTGACTTGCCCCTCGGATCATCCAGGCTGCTTGGAGGAGATCCAGAGCCAAGACTTAGATCCACCCCTTCACCCATCCTCACCTTTGAGAGGCGAAGGAGAGCAGAGTCAGGGTCATGTGAGGGCACTGTGGCTTCCAAACACAGCAGGAGCTGTAGAGCAGCCCCACTGGGGTTCATCACTGCCTTGGCCCTCAGCAGCATTTGGGGCTCTCCCAGCTGGGACAGATATTGTTGGCCCACGGACCCTGGGCTTTAAGATATTTGTGTGTCAGGGCTTAGCAGAGACTCAGCTCCTCACAAAACGCCCAGGTTCATTCACACTGCCAGGGACAGGACCCTCTGCCAGAGCCTTCACTGAGCCACAGAGCTGCACAAGAGAGAGATGAAATCCACACTTCCCAGAAGCTCTGATGGGGGAAGAAACCTCCCTGCCCACACCAACAGCCTCTGGGACAGCAAACCTCCTGCATCAGTCTCTCCCAGCAAGCCACCAAGGTGCAGAGCTCAGCACTATCCCCTTCTCAACCCAGAAGATTTATGACTTCAGCACAAAGTCTCTCGTTTCTTGAACTCACCCAACAGATCTTATGTCAACTTCACATTCTTTCTAAAGTGCCTGCTGTGTTTATTCAGTCCAGCCACTGGTTTATTCTAGTTAAAGATCTGTTTCAATTTGAGGCAAGTTCATTGCAGGTTCCTATTTCCCCACTGCAGAGCTTTAGGATAAAACCCCCACTTGACAGCTGAGTAAATGACACCGATAAAGAGCTTTGCCTGGGCTGTGAAACAGCTGAGAGAGATGGAGCAGAACACGCTGAGCTGAAGATGTTCTTATTTATATATTTGTTGGTTCTGCTCTGGTGTGGCCCCTGTGCCTCTGCTTTCCTACGGCTTGGACCAAGTGCCAGTCTGGGTACACTGAAAAAAAAAATAACATTTCTTAATTGTAGCCGGGATTGCTGCTGGGAAAAGTGGCTCGTTTACTTCTGAGGGCTCAGCATGAGCTGCAAGACCCCTGGGATGTTCCAAATGGAAAACATATCTGTGCTGCCTCCCAAAAGGAGGAAGAATAAACTGCCAAGGCTGAAAACACGGGCTCTTTCATGGGACCCAGAAGGTTCCTTTGGATGTGATTGATTCTCCTGCACAGGCATTTCTAGATATTTTTCTGGCTTTTAAGTCAAGGAAGTAAAAAGAGACCAGGCTCAGTGTCCTGGAAGGATTTTCAGTCAGCACAGCCCTTCAGCTGTGTGCTTTGTGGTGCTGCCTGAGGTTCCTCCTGAGAGGTAAAACCCTGGGGTCCATGTGCAGCAGAAGGATGGCAAAACAACCCTGGACCCTCCTAAGGACTTTGGGAAAGGTTTGGTTTCCTTCTTGTGAACTTCCATGAGGCCATTTATAACAGAGCTTTGTGGGTGTGGATGTGTGTTCACTTGGGGTCTGAGCCAACTGAACTCAGTGGGAGTCCTTTGAAAGTCCTCTCCTCTGCCCTGAGCAGGCCCCGAACTCGGCTTGCCCTGAGAATATTCATGGGGAAGGATTTACTTGCAGGAATGTTCTGGGGAAGGAGCAGATTTTCAGAGCGTGTTGATAGAAAGCGATTACCGACCTCATAAATAAGAGCATTGGCACTGGCAGGGGTGAATGAAGTGAAGAGTACATTAGGAGCATGGGCCTTCCAAAGCCAAAACCTGAGGAAGAAAGCCTTTCAACTCTGAGAAATCACTCACATGCCATCAATCCTCCCAGAGATTTTGATTTGCAATCAATTGCTGCTCACAACGTGATGTGGCAGGAGGGAGCAGAGGATTTGTAACCAGTGAGTTACTGGGATGTAGGGGGGTTTTTTTTGCATGTAGGGGTAAATATTTAAGCTCTGCAAGTGCTGAAAGAGTGTGGGCAGTCAAAGAAGTTCGCACTTCAGCATGGTGGGGATGGACTGTGCCAGCCAGAGCACCCCAGGGACAGGGCCCTTCTCCTGAGCTGGGCTGCTTCAGCTGCTCACGCTGCTTGAGTGCTCTCCTGGCCTTCCCTTTGCCTCAGCTGTGCCAAGCATTGAGTGGAACCATCTGATAAAAGCTGGAAGGGTATCAAAGATGTGATTTGAACACAGTACTTCAGTCCTCATCTGCAGTCCAGAATCACCATCTGCTCAACGTGTCCTGCCCTGGTTCTTCACCGCTGGGTGAGGACCATGAACCATCCCCAAGCTGCTCAGAGGAACCCAGAAATCTGATTCTTCTCTCACTCTGGTGAAAGTTTCTGGACTTTTATTGATGTTAGAAGAGGAGAAGGAACTCACATGTTTCACAGCTCATGGAAATACCAGAAAACGGTCAGAGCCTCAGAAGGATCAGTTTAGAGGGAAGAATTAGAGCCTGGATCTATAGCTTGGCTCAGAGAGGTGAGTTAGAGGAGTGGACATGAAGGCAGCCTGGAAGGATTTCAAGGGTGTGAGCACAGAGAACTGAGATGAAATATGTGGGATGGTACAAGAAGGTATGACTGGGAGCAAGGGAATGATATGGAAGAGGGAAGGACTGTGCAGTACGAGATGAGCAACATGGCCCAGTTTAATGTAGTTGCCATGAAAAACGAGAAAATAGGGATTTTTAATTTAACTAATTGCTTCATTTATTTTTTTTTGACGTGCCATTAAACATGGCCATTTTTTGCCAGCTGTTTTTGGAACTTTCAGAGCAATTGTAGGGAGTTTTTGTACATCATCCCTCTGTGCAGCATCACGTGCTGTGCAGTTTTGGGAGCTTAAGAGTCCTCTCTCAGTAAAAGTAAATACAGATATTAAACCAGGGGATACGGAAAAATTACTGCTTTTTTTCCACAATAAATTGGTAAGAAGACAGGATCTATAGCCTAAAAGATTTTAACCTTCAACATGTGTGACTGTGGGATCTCATCTATTTTTCATCTTTGACTGCCCAAATCTCTGCTGGCGTATAAAAGAACTCTCTGAGAATGGCTACACTTTATCTTAGCCGAGAGTTATTCATTAAAAACCCTCTGCATATTCTTACATCATGCACTGGGAAGCTATTAGTAATTAGGGACAGATGAATCAATCCAGATAAAATTAAATCCTGTTTCAACTTTTGCCCCGGTTTCCGAGCGCCTCCTTCCCTGCCGTTCGCAGGAGCCTGGAGAGCTTGACTTGTTCTCATGGCTTGGGTTGTGTTTTGGTGGCTCTGGTTTGCAGGCTCAGGGCTTGAGGGTTTTGGGAATACAGGCACTGGGATGCTTTTTATCCTTCTTAAGAGAAAGCAGAGAGGAGAGCTGTGCACACTCCTCAGCAGGGAAACCTCAGACTCGATAAGCCTCAAGAGGACGTGAACATAAACCAAAGCTTTACTTTGCTGCTGCACAAAAAAAATTCAATTTACATTAATCAGAAACCTCTTACGAGATTTCCAGCCCAGTTTTTTCCAGACTCAAGGAGCTTTGCAGACAGAGGATTCCCACTGGCTGGGTATCCACTGGGGCGGAGTCTCTGCTGGCATCCAGTTGGGGTGTCTAATCCAGCACATCTCCCACTGATACCCACCAAAGTGCCTCTCTTGGTGGTTCCTTCATCAAACCTAATCACCTGTGGTCAAAGGAGCGTGTGCCTATGGAATGACATCCAAGGGAAAACTTGGCATGCCACCATAAGTGCATTTAGTGCTGATTTATAATTGGGTGTGTAAGTGGAAAATCGGGTTTGCAGTGCTCGGATAGACACCAGCAGTTTTTCCCCTTAGCCGAGCTGAACCCCCAGGCTTCCTGAAATTCATTTATCACTGGGCTCCCAATCTCCTTGGGAACAGCTTGGCAGCAAGCAGAGGATAATTCTGTATTGCACAAACTTTCCTCGCCCGCTGCCGAATTCACAGAAAGCTCCAGTCGCTTCCCTGACCAGGATTTGCTCTTCCACAAATCCCTCAATAAAATATCAACAGCAATCCTCCCTTTTGGACAGAGGGCTGAGGAGTTCTCGTGAACATAGAGCATAGGTGACAGTCCGTGGCAAATCAGTGCTTGAGACAGGCTTGGAGTCTTGCAAGCTGGTTTCCAACATATTCGTTTTCCAACAGGGAAAACTTGGTGTTTTTCCCAGAAAAACATATGCAAATCTCATTTTTCTCTGTTGGTTGTTTTGTTGGGTTTTTTTTTGCTAAAACATTTATTTTGCTGTGTCATCCTCCTCGGAGTGTTTGCAGCTTGGCTGTTTTCTGGGACAGAAAGGTAAAGAGAAGGATTCAGAGGGAGATTTATCTGGATGTGTGCTGATGTACCGAGAGCCAATGCTTGACTAGTGTGCTGTTCACAACCAGGATGACTTACAAACTCATATGGCCAACATATTTCCTTCCCAGGAATTATCCTTGCCTCTGATTGGGGGGCAGCCCCTGGCATTGGGACTCTTATCTTTTTGGGGGGTTTTCCATTGTTTTGCTGTTGGTTGAAACTGCCAGCTGAGAAAGGTATTAAATCCCCAATTTCCACCACTCTTCCCTGTGGGCTGAGCAGAAAGGTTTTCCCCACCCTCAGAAAATGACGCCCTCACTCTGCCCCATGGGGTCCTGCCTCTTGGCAGGGTTTTCTTCCACGGGGCACTGCCCCAAGCACAACCCCCTTCCCAAAGCACAGACCCAGCTGTGTTTCAGCTCTGGGCATCAGCAAGCATTTCCCCAGGACTGAGGGGCTGCCTGGCTGCTCCAGACCCCAGCAGCCCTTGGAGGGTTTTCCCACCAGCTTTCATGAACGTATTTCTGCCATGCATGCCTAGGATCCCACCCCACAACTCCCCATTTTCCAACACGGAAGCCAGGCAGGGCAGCAGGGAGCCGAAACAGTCCTTGGGTGCAAATCAACTCCCAGGCTCTCCCACAGGCTGACACATCACTGTCCATGGCTGTGAGAGATGAGACTGATGCCTCCAGACTCGTTTTGGAAGCTGCCTCACAAACACAGAAAGAACAAACCACAGGAGGGTCGATCCCCGCCGCGTTTGCAACTCCGCCGGCACAATCCGAAGGGAAAGTGGTTCTGTTGGAGATGTGCGGGGCAGGCGCCAGAGATGTTTTAAGCAGCTTTCTACCTCTCATCTGGTTTGCAACGTGTGCTGTTGAGGCTCTGACTTCAGCTCTGACTGGAGCTCTCTTTCCCCTCCAAATGGGCTCTGTTTTTTGTAGGGGAAGCGAAGGCTTCAGCGACCACGAGCTCAGGCCAAGTCTCCAAACAAATCCGTTTGAAGGTTCATGCTCTGGCAGTGATTAGTCCAAGATGGAAGAGGGAAGAGAGAGAGAGAGAGAGAGAAAGAGGGAAAATCAAGATAAGAAAACCCTGCTTGAAGGAATTCTGCAATTATTCAGGGTTTAATTTATGAACTCCCTGGACTCTCTGTGGCGTGTTCATCTCCGATTTGTCTGCGATAAACAACGTGCCTTTCAACAAGGCAAGGAGAAATTGAGGCTTGTTTCAGGCTGTCACCAATATTTTCGTTCTTGTACACGGCCTCAAAGACCAGCAGCAAAAACCCATTCCCCAGGCACAGCGCTGCAGCCAAGAGGGAGCGAGCTGCAGGACACCAACTCCACGGACACAGGGCAACCAGGGACTAAGCACGTTCCTGGGGGGATGTCCAGCAAGCGGGCTGGAAGGGCTCTGTCGATGAATTAAATCAATTAGAGTGTTTTTCAAAACAGCCTCTACAAAATATCTTGGCTTCCTTATTGGTGAGTCAAGTGAAGAGCACAAGGAGCATGCAGGAATGTGGCTGATACCACGGGCGCTTAATTCATTCGGAAGATGCTTTTTTTTTTTTGCAAGGAGATCCTTCCATAAAAAGGAGTGCAGTGCTGGATCCGCAGGCTCCGCTCCTGCCGTGGCAGTTAACAGCTTTTATGTGGCTGCAGGGAAGAAATCCAACCGCCAGGACTCTGGTTCTGCTGTCTCCAGCAGAGGCACGGCCACAGCTCGTTACCTGCACCTTCCCCTCTCCCGGCACCAGAGACGTGGGAATCGACTCCCAACCCCTGTTAAAGCCATCGGAGGGGCCGGTTCAGCTGCAGGGCAGCGTGCTCAGGCTCCAGGGCTGTTCCAGCCTCCTGTCTCAGATGCTGCTAAGGCAAAACTCAAATTTTCCATCCATCCCTCCAAGCTCTGCTCACTCTTCAGGGGTCTAATGCTCCATCTCTGCTCCCGGCCCGATTTCAAACCTCTGTGTCAAGCAGTGGTTGAGAAGAGCTCCAGCCAGACTTTCTCTCTGGGTAGTTCTGTTGGTCTGGAAGGATTTTGCTGCCATGGGTTTTGTCCCCAAATCCTGGCATCCTGTGGTGATGCCAAGGCCAGGCAGCAGACCGTTAGCCTGCTATGGCCAGAGGATGTCGTGATGATCATCCTGAACTCACACCCAGCCTGGCACGTCCAAGTGCTCAGAAGAGCCTGGAAGGTGAATTTTGTCAGGCTTCACGCAGAGAAGCTCCCTCTGAAGGAGCCTTTGGAGCCACCCCCTCCACCTGCAGGCACTCCAAAGAGAATCTGCCTGGAAAAGGAACATTTATTTTCCTCCATCAGCACTTGCATTGATGGGAGCCCACAGGGTGGTCGAGACAGATGGGGAATACAGAGGGTTAAAAGCAGCCCTGGCTCCAGTGAAAGTGATTGCAAAACCCCCTTTGGCTCCTGTGAAGCAATTTTCCCACACCATCACCAGTTCTTTTTTCCCAGAAAGGTGAAGGATGTGTTGGGAAGTTACAGTCAGAGCTGTGCAGAGAATGCAGATGGTTTATTCTGAATCTGTGTCGGTACTTCTGCAGCAGCCTCAGTCCTCCTGTGGCCATGCCCTGCAGCTTTGTTCTTGTGAACACTCCAGGGAGCTAATTTAAAAAGCAGGAATGTTCACCAAAAAATAACGTTCTGTCTCTGTTGCTGGTCCTGCAGCTGAAAAGTGGAAGGAAGGGGCAGGAAACCTTTGAGAAAGGCACAGACTCATCAAGTCAGGGCAAAGGTATCTTTCATTGCAGCAAAGCCAGGATTTTACCTCTGGATTTGCTTCTGGCTCTCCCCCAAGGCACTCCAGAGAAGTCAGTTGTCCTATTTTTGGTTAAGGCTGCAGGCTCCCCCCTGTGAACATGGGCTCGATTATTTGGGCACAGCAGACTGGAAGCTGACCTGCAGGTGCAAAGAAAAATGTTAATAAACCAATTGTGTCGCTCCAGCAGAGAAACAGAAACAAAACCTAAACCAGGCACAGTTTGGTTGCGAAAAATTTTGCAGACCAGAGGCGTTTGCAGAAGCACTCTGAGTAATGTGAATGATTAAGAAATTACAGTTGTCCTTGCTGAGACAGCTCAGAAACAAATGCATAAACTAATGAGGGTTTGATGAGAACTTTTTAATCATTTTTACAGACATCTGTGCACTGACAGCAGCTCCTTTGCTGTTCTTCGTGGGGAAAAAACTGTGTTAGTGCTGATATTAAGACGCCACAAGAGGGGAATCAGGGTGTGAGAGGAAGGCTCTGGGAAGTGAACACATTTATTCAGGATGAATAAGCCCCTTGTGGTAAACAAAGCTCCCTAATCTCCCTCTCTCGTGGTGTAACTACTCTGACGGTATCAGATCTTTGCTATAACCGGCAATTTTTCCTACCAATTACCCGCCGGTTACAGTCCATCTCCCCCTGAAATAACAGGCAGGTCATTAATGTCAAATTCCAATAGGATGATAAGGGAATTTATTGCTGAGATGATCACTGAAGCCGAGGTGATGAATGGGCTCGGAAGGATTTCAGGGCATTATTTCCCAGTGCTCACCAGCCGGTTATCTCCTTCACCCGGCACTTTGTGCCTGTGCCTGGCAGGCTGGCTCCTCCACGGCTTCAGTTTGCTTTTAGGGGGTTATTTCTGTGTGAGGACATGCATATTTCTCCAGACTCTATTTTTGTTCGAGCCCTTCTTGCTCAGAAAAACAAGACAACGACAATTAAATCCATCACACGGATGGGGCTTTTGATGAAGTTTGTTGCACTTGGCACCCCGTCAGCAGACGGTGCTGGGATGAAAAAGGTGCGCGTTTAAGGTACTTTAATCATTGCTGAAGTGTCGTGTAGTGAGTTAAAATGAGCTGCTTTGCTTTTGAAGCTGGTGAGGAGATGCAGTTTGAAGATCGGCTCCCCACTGCTGCTCAGCTCCAAGATTTAGGTTGTTCAGTTCCCTTTCCTAGAAATGAGCTTTTGTGGCTTTGTCTGAAGCTGTTTAATAGCAGGGATGGATCAAAGAGAAAGATCCCCAGATGCAGCCCAATAAATTTGGGGCACAAGCTGGTGGTAAAGCAGGTTGGCAGCTGAAGGGCTGGACCAGCTCATGGTACAATTCAGGCTTTTTAATGACCTCCAAGCATCAGGAAGAGGGAAAGAGTCCCTTTCCTTCTCCTAGCCCAATTTAGACCAGTGACCAGCAGCAAGAAGCAAAGCAGAACCAGGGAAATCCCTAAATTGCTGCTTCTGGTGAAGAGGAAAAACAGTCTGATCTCTTTCAGCAGCCTTACCGAGCATATAGCTCTGCTTCAGATAAGAGGCAGTGGGAGCACCACTGCCCTGCCAGGTTCAGCTGGCTGAAACATGGGATTCTGATGTTTGGACATCATTAGTCTGATCCAGGTGGCCCTCACCCACAATGTTCACCAAGAGAGAAGTCCAAGGTGCTTAAAACCAAGAGCCTTTGCTGGATTTATAGAGACACACAGATTATACTGTATTTAAAAATGACCAGGGAGCAAACGTTTGATCTGGGTTCAGCCTTTCCCCGCTTTATTTGAAGACAGTCACACTTGGGGATCTGAAGTCTGGATCTAATACATTGCACGGTATTAATAGATGTTGGAAAGGGTTGCTACAAGCTATTACTGGGGCAAAGTAAAAGAAATCAGATGTTTATGTACAATTATGCTTTTGTACAGATCAGTGGCCAGGAGGGAGCAGAGAAAGCAAAAAGGAAAAGTACCTCGTTATATTTGGGGATGGCGTCGAGATGGACGGATAAGGAGAGGAAGGCATGAGGGGCTCAGGTTTCCCTGACATCCCTCTTGCAGAGCAGTGTAGGGGAGAAACAAGTGCCAAATCTGCTGTCTCAGTGAAGGCAAAAGGGTTTTTTCTGCCTATGGTGCCTCTGCTGTGCATGGAATCGTGGATGGATGTCCAAGCCGAGCCTTCACCTGCTCACGGTGACAGCAGTGTCACACCAACGGCATGGGAGGCAAAGGCTCGGCTCAGACCACCACCCAGAGGGGCTGCTCTGCTCTGTGTTGGCTGCAGCAGCAATAAATCCATTTTCAGAGAGTTTGCTCTACTTCTCAGCCAGCCATCTGGCTCTGCAGTCCACCCCGCAGACATTGAGGTATCCAGAAAATCAAATGTTCACCTCCACCCTGAGCAACACCTCTCTGGCTGAATTTCCCTCTGTGACATTCCCACACACACACCAGCACTGTGCTGTTTGCTCCATCCCAAGCCTCCAGCAGAGGTTCCCCAGGCATCTGTGGTGCTGAGCCAGCCCTCATGAGTGGTGCTGACCACTGCCTGGTGTCCCTCATGGCACCCCAGCCCAGTGACAGAGCCACCCATGCCCCTTGGGAGCAGGAGTAGCATGTCAGAAAGGGACAGATTATGGCCTGTAGTTGCCCTTGCTATAATAATAGTTGGGAAAAAAACCCTCCAGCATCCCCAGGAAAGTTCCCATCGCCAGTGCCTTGTCTGTCCACGCAGCCTGTGGGAGGATAAAGGCAGAAAGAGGGAGAGGGGGGAGAGAGATAAACAATTTCCTACACAGTTGTGGCTCGAGCCCATCTTACAAGAAACACATGGTCCCTGACACAATATTTAGCTCTGCTGTAACATGGTCCATTTGGAGGCTGGTGGCTGAGTGGAGAGCTGTAGTAAAACATTCTTTGCTGCTAACACACACACATAGACAGAAAAACCCAACCTTAGTAATAATAATTGTGGTTAACTCCAAAGAGGCTGGAGAAGAGGATGGCAGTGAGCTCCTTCTGGAGCAGGGATCTGCTTTAGCATCTTGTCAGGCTGAGCAAATCCCAGCTCTGCTGCTTTGAAATGCTTGCCCTGAGGGGTGGTGACCCCTTGGCTTTGCCCCATTAGACCCAGGGGAGAGGAACCAGGGTCTTTGGGGCTGGAATTTTTCCTTCAGTGTGCTGTTTCTTTTGCTCAGAAAACAGACCTAGGGAGGATCGCTTTGTAAACCCAAAAAAAAAAAAAAAAAAAAAAAAAGCCTTTTTAAAAATTTTATTTTCTTTATTTTTATTCAACTTTTGTGCTCATTAGCTCAGGAACTTACAGTTGGAGTTGTCACTGTGCTCCTCCTGCCAACATATTGCAGAGCTTCGCGGGAGTTACATCATTTGGCCTCGGAGGAGCCACTAAGTGGAAACACATTTGGGTTTGCTCGTGTTGCTCGGGCTCCTTTTCGCTCTCTCCCCAGTTCCACAGTGCAGAGCAGGAGGTCAGGCAGCTCTCAGCAGAGCACAGGGCCCAGCACCCCCCAGGAGACCCCATCCCACGGACACTGCGCTCCCCCAAACCATCCAAAATCTTCCTGCGATGTGTGCAGACCATCTCAGCTCCAGTGCTGGGTGAAAGCATGACAAGCCAGGTATTTAGCTCATCCTGGATAAAGCTGTCAGGGACTAATCCCTTCTGCCTCCTTGGGTATTCCCTCAAATTTCTCCTGGACCCCTGTCTTTCCCCTCCCAGCTGGGTCTGAGCCAGGTTGTCCCCATGATCAGCATTCTCTGCTCTCTGCCCTTCCCACTCCTCTACTCTCTGTTCTGGAGTGCAGGCTCTGGTTTGATCAGACATTTTTATAAAGGAACTGAAAACACTCCCAACACCAGCCCAATCCTGACATAACCAAGGACAAATCATATCCTACAGAAAAAAATGTATTGGTGACACAGCCTGAAACTTTTCTGACTTTTTGGGACTGTGCAACAATACCACCTACAGTGGTTTCATTTGTTCCTGGATCAGTCTATTAACAGAATTCCAAGGGTGTCATGCCTACCTGAACTCTCTGTGTTGTGTGGTGCTGGCATTATTCTAACCTCAAACCCAAGGAGAGGGGGGGATGATAAAGCAAATTGAGAGGCCCTGTTGCAGGTTGGAGTGGATTTTTTTAATTAGTTGCAGAGAGGTGCTGGTGGCCCCATCACAGGGCTCCTGGCTGGCAGTGACTCCTGCTCTGCCTGGGGAAGGGGACTTGTGGACTTGCTGAAAGCCAGAACGGATTTGAAACTTCCCCAGCAGTTTGCGTGTCAGCGCAATCCCAGCTGCTCCTCTCCCTTGTGCTGCAAGGAGCTGCTAATAAATAGATCCTCATTTATAAGAATAAAGCCAAGAAGCTGTCCTTTTGGAGGCCACCCCAGGGAGCTCCCTGCAGCCCAGGTCATTAGCTGGCCACTGGAAGCTCTTGGAAAGGAGGTGCTTCGGAGCATCCCTCACCGACACACCCAACCCCTCTCCCTTCATCTGCTTCACACCACGGCAGCAACACCAGACTTTCCTCTGGGCAGGGGAGCCAGTGATGGGTCTTAAGTAAATTTATGGCCATGGATCATTTTTTCTTGTATGTTAATATTTAGTCATGAGAAAGCAATTTCTCCAGAGAATGCCCTGAGCGTCTCCTGCTCCTGTGTGGGTTTGTCTCAGAGGATGTGGTGCAGGGCTGGCTGCGGTGAATCACGGCTGTGGGAGCCCCACGGAGGTGGAGGAATTTGGGGACAGGAGCCCAGTGCACTGGGGCTGGCACGTGGCATCCTCGAAGGGATCATCAGAGGGCGAACAGGTTCTGTGAACACCCCAGGGACACATCCTGCAGCACGTTCCTCCCCTCTGACAGCCTGGAAACAAGCGGAGAGCCGGGAAGCATCTTCCTCGTGGCCGCTGTTATTAATCGCAACACCGCCACGGCTCCCGAGGCCTCGGGGAGCGCCGGGAGCCATCTGAGCATCCCTGCGGGTGCTCCCGGAGCTCGGGAAAAGGCAAGCGTGAGCACCATCTAGTGATGCTGCCGGCGGTCCCGGTGCGATCACCTCTGTGGGGGCTGCCCGGGCCGGCCCTGAGCCAACCGGCCCCAAAAAACCCCTCGGGAGCCGGGCTGGGTCCGGTGTGCTGGGCTGGGCACCCGTGTGCTGGGTTGGGTGTCGATGGGCTGGGCCGGGTGCCAGCGAGTTGGGCTGGGTGTTGTGTGTGGCATTCCAGCCCCAGGGAGAGATAAGAGGAGTGTTAGCAACAGGGAATCTAGGGAATCCCGTCCCGGAGTACATCCTGGGTGGTCCAAACCCTCCCTACCTTGCTCATCCATCTGTTGGAGGCAATGCCCACCCTTTCACGTCAGCCTCTGGCACAGCCCTTCCCGGGAGCTCATCCCGGGGTTTCCACCATCCCCTCTTTGCAGCAGAGGGTTGTTTACTCTGCAGGATGCTGAGCCAGCTTCAGGCTGTGAAATTCCCTGCCCGGGAAGTGTAGGGGATGCACATGGCAGCAGGATCCCACCTGGGTTCGTGAGACACGATGGCACTTGCTAGGAAGGGATATCTTGGGATAGCAGGCACTTTTCTTAATGATCCATTCAGGTACTTTTCTCAATGACCCATTTTCCAGGCTCATGTGAATTTATAAGTGTCTCAGCTTCTGTTTAATGGTACTTACTTGAAATGCTGGGAAAATATGAGCTAAAACAGTGGCAGGGCTTCAGAAACTTGAAAAACCAGGTGTTGCAGATACTGAATTTTAGAGATGGGTGGTAAAAGGACAGTTCCACTCAGTGAAAATTTTCAAAGTATTGAGGGAAAATGTGTCCTGTTAAGTATTGAAAGCAAAATTTTTAGAAGTCAGGGAGTTTGCCCAAAAAAATCAACCCTGCCTGGGACGGGGACCTCCGAGACTGGGGCATCTTCAGGCCAGTTTTGTAGAATCGATGAGAATTTTAAGCAATGCAGAGACAACAAAAACCTGCTCTGCTCTCTCACAAGGAGGGGGGTTGTTGGTCTGTTTTGTTTTAAAGTCACAGCTCTGAAGATAAACCTCTTGCATTCTGGTACCAGACTGGAATCAGAAATTATGCATTTTGCTAACAAAGCCTAGTTTGACAGCCTCTGAACTCCTGACACAAAATATTCACCATATTCTAGCTTTTTGCCAAATTCCAACTGAGAACATCCCATATACCTTGTCCCAGATACCTCAAGGACACCAGGGGACAGGCAGGCAATTTGTGGATCGTGGCAGTAGCAGGAATCACTGCAGTTATAATAACAAAAAGCATTTGGGAAGGGATTTTCTATCTCACTCTTCAGGGTTTAGGTTGATCTGTTGTTATTAAAGACTGGGATGGGACTCAGCAAGGGCAGGAACACGCTCTGCTGTGAGAATCCTCCACCTGCTTCAGAGCAGCAGGATCTGGCTGCTGTAAGAAACCCAGGTGGGTTTAAGGTCTCATTTAACCTGGGATTTCCTGAGCAAGCTTAGGCTGTGCCACTTAGACCTGCTGCTGAGCACCAGCCCATTTTTGGGGTGCATCAGACCCTCTCTGCTTCTCACTTCTGCGGGTGCCTCTGCGAGAGGCGAGGGCCGGGTCCCTTCCAACAAGGGGACAGCTGCCAAGCCCCAGGGATTTCCACTTCCCAGGTGGTTTTGGGACAGTGTTGGTGGGGAATGGCTCTGTTCACAGCCAAGCCTGTGAAGGCAAAGGGAATGTGGCAAGGAGGGCTCACCCTTGCAGAGCTCATATCTGCTGCCCACACCGCCTTATGCTGAGCTGTGCTCCCTGTCAGCTCAACTCTGGCTCTCCCTTTTTTTAAGGAATACACAGCTTGCTCCCAGGCTGGGCTGTAGACCAGTTTCCCCTGTATCCAGGGGCCCTCTGGCCCTTTCCTAGGTGAGCTAAGCAAGCACAAATGTCCTCCCTAAACAACAACAGAGAGGAGACAGCTGGATTCAAATGCACGGTTCTTGTGCAGGCTCCCTTTCAAATGAGTCATAAAAGTTCCTTGGCAGCTGCCTCTGTGTATCTAACTGGGATCAGGTTAGGGGCAATGTGGAGAGCTGAGGATGGAAAATATGTGTTGAATTTACTCCTCTGTCCCACTGCTGATCCGAAGGCTTGGGAACGCTCCTGCTGGAGTCCTTTGCCACGCTCCGGCTCTGCTCTGAGCTGCTCGGGACTCGTTCTCCTTCCATTTCCCTGTCACTCCATCCTCTCCCGTATGTCCTTCTACATTCCTGCTTGAACCCAAGGCAGAAGAGTGTTAGGGGGGCAGAGAGGGAGCCAGAGTGCTGGGGGCAGGGGGGGACACAGGCAGCAGCCTCGGGTGCCCCAGGCACTCAGCGGGACTCACATTGTCCAGGCCACAGAAGAAGCGTGAGGACTGAGGCTTTCCCATCTCTTTTCTGTCTGGGAGCAGCAGCAACTGGCAGACAGTCCCATCCCCTGCCTGCAGCACCCTCCTGCCCCTCTCACTAAGAGCCCCAGCAGAGCCCTGGCTCGTGCAGAGTGTGGTAACTCCCCCAGACCTTCTCTCTGGTGCAAAACCCCCTCAGGGGGGCTGCGGGTTGGATCAGGCTGATCTTCCCACTGTGTCCTGATGCTCACCTGCTCAGTGATTATTGGATCTGGATGTAGACATCTCCAGCAAAGCCCAGGCTGAGACAGTGCAAAGCACCCAGTGAAAAATGCCCTGAGTCTTATCAAGGCTTTGCTTTACATCAATAAAAGTGGCAGGGCGTGGAGAAGGCACTTCATGTGTTTCACAGCACATGAGGCACAGCGTGGATGTGGTGCCCAGCAGCTGGATGAGAACATCCCCTCACCCTCCAGAGTCTCAGTGCTTGTCCCAAACACCCACAGCGAAGAGAGGAAGGATCAGCACAAAGCCCTTGGAAGGAGATTCCCAGGAAATGGAGTTACTGAGTAGTGTCTGAAATCGTGACAGAAATGGAGGTCTTGGCACAGAGCAGAGCCATGCTTTTTAGTATGTGTGGTTTGGTTGAGAGAAAGAAAAGCCCCTCTAAGGAGCCTCTGCTTTCAAGGCAGAAAACAACAACCTGGTTTGAACAGTGTTGAAGTAAGGAGGGAAATCCTACCAGAAACACCCTGAGAAGCTGCCAATTCCCTTCTGCACCCCTTACTCTTTCCCTTGTCACGACTTCTCAGCCATCAGACCAACCACCAGCCTTCCAACACTGTCCATCTGCTCCCCTCCCACTCCCACATCCCTCCTTTCAAGCACAAGCCATGGTAACAGGAACCCTGGAAGCCCCAGTGCAGCACCCGCTGCACATCCCTCCGGCACCACCAGCCGCCAGATCCTCTCCAGGCCTGTGGCCAAAAGAGCTGATCATCCTTCTTTTCTCAGCCATTTCTCTGTCTGAAGTGGACATTTAAAAAAAGGAAAAAGTGAGAAATGAGCAGAGAGCGCTGGGACTGCACACGGAGCCTCACAGGGCCAGATGTGTGATGCCTCCCTGCCAAAATCCCTGCTCGCTTCTTCCCCTGCTTGGTGAACACTTCCAGAGGCTCCTCAGGGTGTGAGCATCCCACTTGCTGCTTTCCCCCTGTGAAGGTGTTGAAGATCCCAGGAAAAGCTTGAACAGTCCCACACTGGTAATCCTGAGCCATCCCATGGGGTCTTGAAAGAGCTCACCTGGTCAAGGCAAGGAGGAGCAGAGCTGGGGCTGCTCTTCAGCAAACAGGGGCTCACTTGGCAACTTCCCTGCTCTTTTATGGGACAGTTCCTCCAAGTTTGGTAACATACTCAGCACACAGCAGTAACATCACAGCCCAGCCTCACTGAAAGCCCATGAGAAATGAGGTTGGGCAGGACTTGGAGCACTCTGGTCTAGTGGAAGGTGTCCCTGCCCTTGGCAGGGGGTGGAACTGTGTGGGCTTTAAGGTCAGGAGTGGTTGAGTAATGTGGACCACTGGTATGATTTCAGAGCTGCTCAGCAATTCTACGTGTCCTAAATTCCTAAAATTTCACAGTGGAAGTAGTTTTAGGTTAATATTAAAAGGGGAAGGGATTGGCTCCATATTCTGGTAATCTGTGGGATCAGGAGCATGGAGAACCCTCTCATCCCACTGGGTTAGCAGACCCAGCACCAGGCTCTCCACTGCTCCTTGGGAGCTGTTTAGAAATCATGGGAGTCAATAAATCTTTGGAGTTATTTTGGGCTGGGACCCAACGATGCTTAATGGGAAGCAGATGACGATGGAGGTCTTTCCTGGAAGGCTGGTGAGGGGACAGGCACAAGGGCTCTCAGATACAGAGCATTTTTACCACTGTCCTTGTGCTTGGATGTGTCACTGGGTGGCTTCCACAACCACAGACCATAGTTCAACACATCCTGGGCACTGCAGCCAAAGCTGCCCTCGAGCTTCACATTCTCCCTCCCTGTTAGTGAAAACATCCTGCAAAACACTCCTTCTCTCTCCCTTGGAGAAGGAAGTTCCCATCAACTCATTCCAGAAACCTCCCGGGGTGAAGAGATGGGACCCACACACACACACTGTTATCTTTCCTACCCCAGAATTATCTTTACCACCCCAAAACAAGCAGAAGGTGAGACATCCCTGCCACCACCGCACAGCCGGACACTGCTGTGAGGAGCCACAAGAGGGCATTAGATTTGTATTTTTCCTTATCCAGAGAAATCCAAGACGTTTTCTGGATATTAATCCGTTTCCCAGTGCACAGGTAGAACTGTGGGAATATCAGCCTGTGAGTCCTAAAGCCATAAGAAGGCAGCTTGGATACTAACAATGAGCCTGACCTTCCTTCTCACAATTTGGCTTTTTATTGCCTCTGTGGAATAGGAGGAAGGCAGAAAGCGTTTCCTCTGTGTGGGAAAAGTAAAACATTTTGAAAATAAAATAAGAAATACCCGAACGAACCCAAGCCAGAACATTCCCAGTGCCTGAAGAAACTGAACGAATGTTGAAGGAACTGATTAAATGTTAAATAAACGTTTGAAAAATGTTGCAAAACACCGCACTGATTACACCTCGCGTGTCAACAGTTTTTAGGTAAGGAAAGCAGGTTCGGGGTGTTTGCTGGCATCCAGTGGTTCTTTCTGAGCCTGATTTTGATGGAGATATTTCCTACCCCAACAGCATCTGTGCTCCTGCATGTCTGGTGTCGCTTCAAGGCGTCCCACTGTCCTCAGCTGAGTTCACTGCCTCGACTAAAATTACACTTGCTGGACAAGGTCCGTGCACTGTAAGTACCCTGTAAGTGTGTAGAGATCATTTTTCAACCCTAAAGTGCCATCAGGCCTCGACTCTTTAATTAAAAAATCATTCAAACCAGCTGAATGTCATCAGGCTGAAGCAGAAAATAAATCAGCAGCGCAGTGTCCCTCTGCCTTCAAAGCAGTTTAAGTTTTTCAGCAATATCAGCCCCGAAATAGAAACAGGTAAAGAAATCAATACAGGCCAGTGGACATAAACATGAGCCTTCTGGGCTGGTGTTTAGGAGAGGAAGGTGGTGTTAAAAGTGTTACAGCTGCTGTGTCTGTCCAGAAGTGAGGGATAACGTTTGGTCTGTAAGGACTGGCGCAGCAGAAACTAAAAAAAGGGGGGGAAAAAAAAGTAAAGCCTTGAAGCAATTTAAAGAAGATTTATTTCCTCTTTGGTTTGTGCTCTCCTGGGCTGCCTGACACGTTTGGAAGGGAGTCCAGAGAGACGTGTGGGCCGGAGAGAAACTTCCCAGGACATGAGGTAAATGCAGATGGAGTCAGCCCAGGCTTGGCTTTCCCGGTGTGTGGCAGCGGGTTGGCACTCCATATCCCGAGGTCTGCTGCTAAAACCCTGTCCTGGGGAAGTGGGGCACCCTGAGAAGGGCCAAGGCAGACCTGGCCTGCATTTGGCTTGTGCTGGACTCCCTGTGCCATATGTCCTGTTGGCAGACACAGGTCCTGGTGTCCTCATATGAGCTGCCTCCCTCGTGGATTGAGGAAGCTCAGGAGCCGAGAGTTGTTCCACTGAGTGAATCTCTTAATCCTCCAGACCCAGAAAGGCAGAAAGGTATGAATATGAGCCCTTGGGGCAGGAGGAATTGAGCCCCCAGCCCCACACCTTTGTGCACGTGCCTGGGGGTGTCTGCAGGCGTCTGGGAGGTGAACCGCTCCGAATCCTCCCCGTGCAGTGGGGCTGGAAGCTCTGCCTCTCTTCCTCGGGGGATTTGATGTACTTCCAAAGCTTTTGGAGCCTGCCAGGTTCTCCAGCTCGAGGGGAAACGACAACAATGCTCATTGATCAAATGAATTTCAGGTTCTGGCTGCCAGCACGTGGCTGCGGCACATTCGCTTCCCCAGCTGACATCTGTCACCACGGGAAGGTGTGTGGATTCCAGCCCTCCTGGAGCAGCACAAAAATAGCTCCCACAGCACACCCACCCCAGGCGAGGTCTGGATGGAGCCAATGGCAATGACCAGGATGAAAAATAAACCTCAGCAAACGCCAGCAGGGAGGGAACGTCTCTGCCCAGCCCACTGGGGTCCTACCCTAAAATCTCCCTCCAGCCCTTGGTGACCAAACCAATACTGAGATAAAACATGTTAAACATCCCAGCAGCCCTGCAGCCGTATTGTCCAGGTCACTGGCACCCCTGGTGTCTTCTCTCCTCTCTAATATGATTTATTTTCAAGGCCAGAAAATAAGGCCAGTAATTCCTTGGCTCCTGGTGTGAACAGTTTAATGGAACATGACAAGAAAACAGTGTTTCTTTCTGGGAGTAATTATTGTCTGACTTTAAGTCTTTACCTATGGCAACAGCTGTGAGAATAGTCCCATTACAGGCAGGTGGAGACATTAAATCCTTTGAAATTATGACTGGATTTTAACCTGAAAGACACCATAAGTGACCATAGCTGGGCCAGTCTCCATATTTTAGATGAACTGTTTTCCCCAGGTCAGGGAACTGCCCTGTCCTTGGCCATGGCAGAGGAATCCTGTGCTGAAGGAGGGGTTCAAGTATCTTCATATATTCAAATGTTTCAAGGAGGAGCTTGGCTAAAGCCAACCACATGTGGGAGCACCATCCAGACAAGACGCAATGAGCAGTCAAGGCGTGATTCAGAGCCTGCTGCAATCCTTGGAGAAGTTCAAGCTGCTGTTCAGCAGCTTGTGGGCCTGGCTCCCAACACGGTCTGGCCATGGCCAGCAGCTCTGACTGATATCAGCTGGGCTCTGGGGACATCACATGGCCAGGGGAGGTCTGAGGGGGTCCACGTGGCAGTGACTGTGCAGGCAAGTAACACCCCAGGAAAAGGATTCTGAAAAAATACCCTTTTACGGAGGGAGATAGATGAGGAGAATGGAAAATAATGCTGGAGTAGGTGTGAGAGCAGCAGGCAGACGCAGCCCTGACCTCGAGGCTGCACCAGACAAATGGTTTCCCTCTGCTTTCCCTCCCCATGATCCCAGACCATGCTGGCTGCCCTCTGGAAAGTCCTCATCAGACACAACGAGTGGATATGGGTTTGCTGCTCAGGGCTGTGAGTGCCGGTCCCTCGGGGCTGTTCCTGTAGGGCTGCTCCCCCATTGCTAAGCTACGTGGTGTTGCTGTTGGCGCTGGGGGATGTTGGCCGTGTCGGAGCCCACATGTGCAGTGGGAGGTGACTCATGAGCTCTGGACCCAGCGTTCCAGGCCGCCTTTAGATTGCTCGGGAGGAACATTCCCTTCTGCTGAGGCACGGCCACGGCGGCTCCCCGGCAGCCACACCGGCACCCGGGGCCACCCCAGCACCTGCACGGCCCCCAGAGCTGGGGGTGAGAGCCTGGAGGGGTTGCCCCATCCTGGAAGTGTCCAAGGCCAGTTTGGGCGGGGCTTGGAGCAACCTGGGCTGGTGGAAGTCGTCCCTGGAACAAGATGAGCTTCAAGGTCCCTTCCACCCTCCCTCAGCTGCAAGCTCTCATCACAGTCCCCCTTCCGAGGAATGCTCAGAAAACCTTTGCCACACCAGTGGATTTCCCTTTTCAGAGCAAGATCCACGGGAATTTCTCACTAATTATTGCCTGAATGTCAGCGAATCATCTGCTCTCTGGGTGCCCAGCCCAAACACAGGGGGTTGCCATTGCTGTTGATTATTTGGGTGTCACCTCCTTCAGCTCTTGGCACCCAAAATTGTCAGGTCCAAGTGCCTGCTTTGACTGACAAGTGTCAGGAGTGTTGGAGGCTCCATGGGTGAAAAAGCTGCCCATGAGGAGCCACATCCCTGCTGTCCCCAGGGACTCTAGAGGAGAGGCTTTTCCTGGAGCCAGGGCCAGTCCCAGGGCAGGGCTGCAGCCCTGGGAAGTGTGTGGGAGTTCAGGAGTTCAGCCATGGCTGATGTGAAACAAGTCCAATCTGCAAAACTGGCCTGGAAAAAAGCTGTGTCCAACCACTAGCTTCTCTTAAAAGTCAGAATCCCTAGAGCAGATAAAAACCCAGCCCCTGTCTGGGGGGGTTTACACTGAACTCAGCTCAGAGCCCAGAACCAGCACCCCACAGCTCCCATCTCCTTTGTTTTAATGATGTTTTGCTCCAGAAATCAAAGAGCTACAGGCATATTTACTATCATACACTGACTTGAAGCCCAGACCTCTGCACCTTGTTTCCCTTCTTCAGCTCCCTGATTTTTCACAGCTCCTGAGCAGCTACAAACTATGCTATAGATACACAAAAATCTGCTAACTGCCAGTGTCGTGCTAGAGGATGGCCTTGCCTCTTGTCCCTGTCCTTAAAAAGCCCTGGAATGTCCCTAATCAGTCTCTCATGTGCCTGCAGGATCCCTGGATAGTAATAAATCTGGGATTCCAGCTTGTTCAGATTTAGGAAAGGGAGACGGGAAAAGCTGTTCCTCAAAAGTCGCCCTTTCTGGGACAGAAATCCCAGATTGTCCTGGTCTGTGGGGCACCTCGCAGAGGGTGCTGTGCTCTGCCCCAGGCACTGTCGAGAGGACAGGTCTCACGGGGGTAGTGAGATGCTCCCCTCAAACCTCCTTGCCAACTGCTGCCAAACCTGGCGGAGGCCCAGAGGCCCGAGGGGAAGAGTTTTGGAGAATTTTCACGCAGCTGGATGAAGCCGGAGGGATCCTGCACCCGCCCCGTCTGGAAGCGCCCGTGGGCAGAGCCATCCCCGATGCCACACCGCCCGGCTCCGGGCTCGGCAGGCTCAGACACGGCCTCAACCTGCCATCTAGTGTTCTCCTCATGGATCCTGCTGCCAGAGCCTGCAGCAGGCAGGGAAGCACAGCCCAGAACCTCCAACGGGACCCCGAGAGCAGCGGGGCAGGAGGGTCCTGCTGCCTCCCATCGCCAGGAAGCTCAGACATGAGTTGCCCGAGCATTGCCCAGAGACAGCATTTTCACGTAGCTGAGCTGGGTGAGTGCCATACTCCAAAGGAAACAGAGCGTCCAGCTCAGCCTCTGGCTTGAAACTGTTTATAGAAATCAGCAGTTTTGGAAATGGAAAGATTAGGTTAGTCCAAACAAAAAGGCCCACTCTAACCACCGCAGGCTGAGATGGAATGATGTCACATAAACAGGGAAGGGGTGGCCACAGTTGCTGTCAGGAGTCAGATGGGGCTGCCAAAGAAAATAATCACTTTTTTTCTCCTTTTGAGAATTGCAGGGTTTGACCCCAAAGCAGACACAGGTGGGATACACCCTTTATGTCCTCACATCAGCGTTCCTGTCAGCACTGCCTCTGAGGCGGGAGAAAGGAGACAGGGTGAGGAGCGCAGCAGCATCCACAGCCCACGGAATGGGATGCCCAGTGCTGGAATGGCAGCACCCCCAACCCCAACCTGGTCTCAGTCACAAGCTGTGGCCACCTTCACCCCTGTCCCAAGAGGCAGAGTAATGTACTGGGTTTGAACAGCCTGAGTTAAGGGAGTTCCAAAACAAAGCAGCTTTGGGAAAACAGCCTTTCCCCCTCTCTCTCTCAGCTTCCATTTGTTAATTTCCCTTTCAAAATGTAGAGGAGTTTGACATCAGGTGGTAAATTATCCCTGTCCCTTTTGGAATAACAGATTTCTCGTGCTTAGAAGCCACAGTAGTTTATTTGTTTTGTAAACCAGGGCCTCTCCTGCTGCTCCAGCACACTCTCCCTCCCCCAGCACACTCTCCCTCCCCGCGCTGAAATCCAAGCCCTTCCCACCAAACAGAAGCTCCATTCATTCCCTGTCAGCTCAACCGCCTTCCAGAATCCCCCTCAGCAGACACTGGGGTTGGTTTGGGCATCCCTAGGGTGTGCAGGGGAGTTCTGGAGGCTCACAGGTGAGGCTGGCACAGCTCTTTTTGGATGAGATGCTTCGCCTCTGCTCTCCATCCTGGAATGCCGTGGGGCCCTGCTGGGTCTGGTGCTGTGCAGCCCTCCCCAGGCTCGTGGTTCACCACCCTGACCTTGGTGGGGACAGAAATGGCACAGCAGCTGCTTCCCTGCCTCCAAATGCTCTGCAAAATGAACATGCACCAGGACATGTGGATGGGGCTTGGAGAAGCCTGGTCTAGTGCAAGGTGTCCCCACCCATTTTAAGCCCAGCAGCTCACACTGCCCCTGCTGCTCCACGGAAAAGGCAGCTGGAAAAGCCCTTCTCACTGTGCTCTCCCTTGAGAGACAGATGGCAAGTTGTGAAGGAGGAACAGCAGCTTGGCAGGAGACAGGAGTCAAAACCAAATGGGAAGTGGCCTCTTGGGAAGTGCTCCCTCCTCAAATACAGGTCAGAAGAGGCACAAGCAGGCTCTGAGGTGGGCTGTGGGACATGGCACGAGGCAGGGAGGACACCCATGTACCAGAGGCAATGCTTGGAGCAGCCTGAGCTCACTTCAGCCTGTCCTGCCATCGTCCCCCCTCTCCTCCTTTGTGCTCAGGACCTGGATAACCGTCCTGAAGAGCATCAATATGACGTAAAAATAAGGAGATTATTTACCTATTATCTCCAGTTCACACTTCAACTTTCCACTGCCCTAGTAACAATTCCCTTCAGGAGCCAGCAGGTTGGATGGAACGCTCTGCCAGGCCCTTCCCACCATTACATCACCAGCCCGGGCCGTGCAGCATCACCACGTGGCACAGCCGTTCTGTGCCGTGACCTGAGAGCCCGGCTGGGCTCAAGATGCAGGGCTGAGCCACACGCTATCCCAAACGCATTCCAGATGACAGGAGGGTGCAGCAGGGTCCAGCTTTGTGAGGCTGCTCGAGCAACCCCCCGTAATAACCCTTCACTGGACAGAACAGTTTGAATTTGGGGGACATTTCCGTTTGAGGACCAGGTGCTTTCTGATCATGGGAACTGCTGGAGACCTCTCCGCTAATTTTTTGGTGCAACACCACCTTCCATTAGACTAGGTTGCTCCAAGTCCCATCCAACATGATTTGGAACACTTCCATGGATGGGGCAGCCACAGCTTCTCTGGGCAACCTGTGCCAGGACATCACCACCTTCACAGGGAAGAATTTCTTCCTATTCCAGAATTTCCAGGCTGTTTGACTGGCCATGGCTAAACCCTTGCAAGGCTGAGGCAAGGGCTCCTGCAGAGACCACCTGCTTGAAGTCACCCTCTTCCCTGCAAACCTAAAGCATCCCAAAAACAGCATTTCCTGAGGGTTCTGCAGCTCCGGGAGCTGCAGTCCTGATGCACCTCCAGGGCCACGAGCCGCAGATGATTGTGCAGTGTGAGCTGGAGAGAGTAGGGAGGCAAGAAGGAATTTGTTCCCTGTGCAGCTGAGTGACACCTGCACCTTTGAGCAAAACCACACAAAAACACCATGGCTGGCTGAACACAAAGCCATATAAAAGCTTGTTCCATTTTTACAGCTCACCAGACAAGGCGTTACTAAATCTGAGGGCTCCTCCAAGGTTTTGGTAGATGCAGCATCATCACACAGTCAAACCCCAAACTTTCAGGTAGGTTTTGCAAAATATAGGAAGGAATTGGCTTAAATTAAACGGCTCATCTCACTCTGACAAACTGATCTGCAAGAACCATGTGAGTTCAGGAAAAACTCTGTTCTCCACACTCCACAAACACAAACAACCCACGGAGCAGATGGGAGCAGCTGGCTGGGAGAATTTGTACTAATTGTTGCTTTGCTGGAGAATTCACAGCTCTGCAGCCTGAACTGCTACTAGAGCAGGGGTGAGCTCCCAGAAACACAGAGATAAGCTCTGGTTGGATTTTTGGGAAGGAAGAGGGACAGGATGGCTGGAGGTAAAGAGCTGAGCCCTAAAGCTATCAGTGCCAAGGCAGAAGGATGTGGAAGAGCTTGTGGAGATCCAGGCAGTGTGCCAGGCCTAGCAGTGCCATCACCATCCAGATGCCACTTGGTGGTAAGATTGGACCAATTTGACTGGGGTGGCTCTACGCAGATCTGCCCTTTCAAAACCCTCATTCAATTTTCAGCACCCAGAAATCTCTGCCCATTTCCCTGCATTATCCCCCCCCTTCACAGCTTCAGCTTCTCGTGGTGGGAAACCCCCGTGGGAGAGGCGCTGAAATCATCCTGGCTTCCATCACTGTCCAGGCTGAGCCAAAAGCTGGAAAACCTGCAGAGATTCAGTCTCTCCACCAGCATTTTCATGCTTAAGTGGAGTCACTGGAGCTCAGGAGAGGGAGATATTATGGCCTAGTGCAAACAGCACTAAGAAGACTGAACATAATAAAGGCCCTAACAGCAAACATTGGACTTGGGTTTAATCTGCAAAAAAAAACCTCCTTCGTAACATCCCCGCAGAGGTATAAAACGCTGAGCAAACCTGGAAAGGAAAAAAAAACCTGGAGGATAGTGCTTTTCATTTCCTAGACTGATTTATGCTCTACAAACAGCATCACATGCTGTCGGTGACAGTTTCCTGCTGAGTTACTCACGCTGCCTCCCCGACAGAGCGATACCTGCAGATGGGAAGGAGAGTCGGGCTGTCTCGAAAAGAAGCGAGGGAATATTTCTACTTGACAGCTTGTTTTCTTTGGTCAGTGCGTGGAAGGATTTTAGTTCATTATTTCATGTCTAGGCTCAGTTCCCAGCCACCAAAGGGAGAGCTGAAATCAGGGGGTGGGAGGGATTTCAGATACAAACCAAAATGCTTCTCTTGCGAGCAAGTGAGCAAGATGTGCCTGGGGACATGGAAGTGAATTAATTGCTGTCGTCCGACTGCTGGAGTCCTTGAATGAACATTTTAATTGGGTTGCAAAGGGGAATTCAGTGCTGTAAAGCACTTTCTGAGCCAAATGCCCAGAGGTAGCAGGCACCCATGGGTGCTGAGTTTGGGCTGCAGCCCTGAGGGACCATCTGGGGAGGAGATGCTGTTGGGAGTGGATGGAAGAGGAGAAGGCAGCAGCAGCACAGAGGTGGGAGTAGGATGTGGTTGATGGGGACCAGCACCTCCAGCCCCCAGCCGTGCCAGGGCTCCTCCACATGCTCAGGGAGCTCAGCTAGGCACGTTGTGCAGTGCCCTTGCCTTCCCCTCACCTGCCTAATATCCATTCATGATTTAGGACTAGTTTTGGCTTCAAGCAGTGAGGCTGGAGCTGTAACACGAGCTGAAATAGCAAAGGGTAATAGCCTGTGGAAAGAATAGTAGTGAAGGAATAATATTTTCTTCACATGGCAATTGGGAAAGCAAAGGTGGGTGTTGGGAGAGGGTTTGGGTATCTCCCATTCAACACCCAGCTGATGGAAACTGGTGTGACTCAGGTCCCTAAATGTATTTTCAGTGGTGTCTCTGTGTTTCTGGGACACAAGGGATGTTTGGACAGGAGAATCCCTTGCAAGGAGGGGCTGGAGGAGGCTGTAAGCTGTAAACACTTGAATTCTCATTTGCACTCCTGCCTCTCCCTGAGGATTTGCAAACAGCCAGCAAAGCCTTTCAGGATGCTGAGAGCATCGTGTGCAGGGGTTGTTCATGGTGTGTTATCAAAAGGCCTGACCTGCATCACCAAAAACATGTCAGGAGATGCTGTCTGCTGTCACTGCCGAAAAACCTTGTAAAGGGTTCAGGACGTCAGCCATGGACAGTGTTAACAGCTTGAAAAGGTCAGGAGAGGGAAAGCACACGTGCCCAGGACAGCTGGGGTGTAAAGTGGCTGTGTGGATTGAATGTGTAAACGGGGTGTTCACTGACACAGCCACCTCGAAAGGACAAGGCAGGGGCAGGAGCCACGTTGTGCTGCAAGGAGAGGTCACATCCTGGGACCTGCTGATCTGATCTCTTCTCCTTCTCCTGAGGGCTCTGCAGAGTGAGTCTGGACAGGTTAAGCTTGACCAGTGCCAGCTGCTGGGCCCGTCCTGCCCTTCTGTAGGTGTTACAGCTCCTAGAGCAGAAGGCACCTTGGGTCACCATCCCAAGGATGCTCCTCACATCCCTCCCTCCGAGAGGCTTCTGTGTGTGCCTTTGCTTGAATCCAACTGCAACCATTCATGTGTCCATGTTTGCAGTCCTGATGTATTTGCTTTCCAGGAACATTTGTGTTTTGGTGTTCCCAGCCTGCCTGGAAATGAGCTTTTGGCTTTGATAACCCATAAAAGCAGCAAAATCCCATTCCCTCAAAACAAGCCTCACCAGAACTGCTGGAGCAAGTGGAAGATTTGCCTTGGCCTGAGTGAGTTTTAATGCAGTCCTGGCTGTTGTCTGCCATCACAGCACACTTTGGGATTTAGGGGAGGCAGCTCCAGCCAGGCTGGCTGCCTTGGGCTGCCCTGCTTTGCTGGGAGCTCCCTGTGTCAGCACACAACCTCATCCTGAGGGCAGTGCCAGGGAAAAGCTGGGCTCTGCAGAAATTCATGCTCTATTTCCAGTGATCTCATTGGAGAAGGGTGCAGGAACTCTGCAAAAGCCCTGCAGGCCTCACTGGTTAAATGACAAAATGTGGACCAGATTACTCAGAGGAAAAGGAAAATCGATGCTTTGGTATCCTTGGAAAAGTCCTGCTGCTTCCCATCCCTCTGCTTTACTTGTTGCTCCTCTTGGAAAATTGGGAAGAGCTTTGAGGTCAGTGCAGGTACTGGGGTGCACTGGCTCCCTCCCCTTAAGCAGAGATTGGGATGGGATGAGCTTTCCTCCTTCCTTCACCTCCAGGCAGTGATCCCCCATTTTTTGACTCTAATTTAAGATTCCCTTTGCTGCAAGAAACCCTGGAAACTTTCCCATCATCACCCAGAGAGGCGTCCCCTCCTACAGCCTCCCACTGCCTGAGACACTTTGGCTGTTGGTTCATGCAGATCCAGAGAATTTTTAATCTGCAAATAGATCTTTCCCTGGTAAACAAGGAGCTGTAAAAAGTCAAATCCCTGGAGGATGATGCCTTGGGAAGCTGGGGAAGCAGCATCTTTAAGCTCTGGGGAAATCAAGCTAAAGCTGATCCTTGCACAGAGCAGTG